>CM076260.1:114795631-115293131 GCA_038380795.1 Pyrocephalus nanus
GTGCAAACCGTGGCAGTGCCTGACAGGTGAGTCAAGGCTTGCTGACTTTTCCACTTTGTTTCTTGAGAAATGTAACAAATTCCTGAAACTGTTCTGTGCAGAATTCTGTGTGCTTCCCAGCCAGTGGATAGCAGTAAAATAACAGGGTAGCAATAGTACCATGCATAGCAGCAGTTACTGTAACAGAGCAGTTCCAGCCCCTCGCTCCCGGCTGGAGTCCTGCGGTTCTGACCCCGCTCTGCTTTGGGCTCGCAGCGTTTGTGAGCGAGCAGTGCTCACCAGCTGGCCGTGCTCCTGCTCTCCAGGGGGCTCCCTCGGGGTCCCTGCGTGTCCCAGGGCCACACGAGCAGCACGGGGCACTGCTCCGCACAGGTTGGGAGCAGCATCTGTCCCTGCATTCTTTTCCGCCTTTTTTTGTGGCTGCTTGTGCACCAGCGATGTCTGTAGTGAATCAACTGCCACTCGTCTGTCTGATAAATGGAAGTGGGTTGAGAAACTCCTGAAACAGGGACAAAGGGAATGTGGTAGGCAGATCCCATCACGATGACAGTGGAACAGGAGAGAAAGCTATCCGTAACTCATCCTACAGATAATGATGCACTTCGAGATACACTAAAATTCATAATGAGCCAGCAATTGGAATGTGAGTGTGTAGATGTGTAAAGGTGATGTTTGAGCCCAGTGGAGCCACATTGCTCCGCAGCTTCCAAAGGGTGAGTGGCTCCACTGCAGTGTTTGCTTTGCCAGCTGCCCTGAGGAGGACAGGATAGAAACCGGCACAGCAATGCAAACAGTAAATGGAAGTGCTTTTATCAGACTGGAGATGGAGATAACTCAAAAAAAGTCAGTGAGAGGGAGAAATAAAAAGCAATGATCCTGTCAAAGTAAGGGGTGTATTTGGTGCCCACCAGCTGTAACCGTGCAGTTGGGGTGAGCACTGAGGGCTGGAGCGAGGCAGAGCTGAGGATGATCTGCCACTTCTCCTGACACCACCCACACTGAGGGTGAGTAGCTAAAGGTGTTTTGATTCAAGTGTGGTTAGAAATGGATCAAACCCTGGTGCCAAGGCAATAAGGTGCCGAGTCCCTGGTGCTCGTGCTGGAGCAGTGGCAGGGTGTGAAGTATCTGCTGGGTCTCTGTCCTGCCCTGTGTGGTGCAGAGGGGCAGGCAGGTGAAGGTGGCCACGGGGACACCGGGCTCATGGTGGTGGCACAGGGGGACAGGACGTGCTGGGGAGCTGGGGCAGCGCCTCGCCAGCAGTGACAGCTGAAGTCACTTGTTGGAAAGTCTGTAAACTCCAGCTACAGCTGCACTTGTCAGGGGCTGTAAGGGAAGTGTAATCAGCCACAGAGATTAATTTGCATCTCAATTAGGAAAGAGTCAGGAGGAAGCATAGGGTCTGTTGCTGGAAGGTTGTGGAAGAAATCTCATCAGGCACAAAAGGCTCCCGACTCGGTGCTCCAGCGAGCGGAGGACAATATCCGAGTCCGGTTTCCATGGGGACCAGGACCGCAGAGCCGCGGGAGCATCTCGCTGCGCCACAATCGCTTGGTCATGATGACACAAATTCCACTGTCCTGCCCAGATACAGTTTTCTGTTGGCAGTCTCTTTGAAAATGAAGAAGGTAACTATGGCAGACCACATCAGACTTTTTCTAATCTATTTTTTATGTTTATGTAGCTGTTTCTGTTTTAAGGAATTCATTAGGATAAGAGAAATATTCATTTGAAAATAATTAACTGTATTTAAACTTCATTTTAAAGCCGTTGTGGCTACAGGTTCTTTGTGTCCATCAGATGGCACGCGATGGCACTGCGCAGGAGCTGGCCCAGGGTGGTTGCATGCACGGCTCAGTTGTCTTTGGAACAGTGCAAGGCCCCTGTTTGTGTAGCTGCTGCAGCGCTGCCATGGCTGAGTGTGCATCAGAGTATGTTCAGAATTCCCCTTTTATTCCTCCTTGGTGCCAGGGAGCACTGGGGCTGAGCGGCTGCAGCCCCTGCTAATTGGGGCTCTTGCCATCCTTGAGTAACTGCTGAGCGTGAGGCAGGGTGCTTTTCTAGGCAGAAACTGGGACTTTAAATATGCCTGTGATTTACAGAAAGCAGGAGCAATAAGGTGACTTAAATTTTATAAGAACACAAAATAGTAATATTTCAAAAGGTAGATATTCATGCAGGGTTTTGAGAGCATTCAACCCTCGTTTTTATGTGCTGGGGAAAGGAAGGAACAACCACTCTCATGAACAAATAATTGTATATCAAAACTGAGCAAGCGTCTGTTCAGGATCCAGCAGTGCTGAATATTTCAGAAACTGGTGGGAGTGATGCTGTAAAGCTGCATCTCCGAGCTCTGTTGCAGCTTGTATGGACTGAGCTGTGTGCTGGACAGGGTTTCTGAACGCTTGTGTGATCTGGAGTGCATCGCCCTAAGCTGCAGAAGAGCATGTCTCTGGGAGCTGGGCTGGACTGTAAAGATAAATACTGGGGGGAACCAGGCATTGGATTGAAGTATTGTGGGTCTGATGGACAGCTGCTCTCTGAGCTGACAGTTTCTGAGCTCAGGAGCTGGTAAACCTTCCAATACAAAAATGCAGCTAGTTTGGCGGGTGTCAGACACCCTCAAATTTAATGCTGGTATCCAAAAAGACTTTGGGATTTAAGGATAGTGATGCCTGGGCAAAAAGCTCCCCTCGGAATGCCCAGGGAAATGCAATTCTGACTGCCCAAGTTGTGTTTCCAAATAGAGTAATTTGCTTGCTTTTTGAATTAAATGGGTTTAATTGAAAAAATATTTTGGTGTTGCTTCTATTATCTTACCACTTTAGGTTTTTTTCCTCCACCACTGCAAATAACTCTTGTACTGCCAGTCCTGCCTGGTCTCACTAACTGAATTTGAAGAGAAGCAGGAAAAAATCCCAACCTGTCTGAAGTGTTACCTTGGCCTTGACCCGCTCTTTGTAAGCTGCCTTGGGGAGGGTGGAATGTGTCCCACGTGCCAGCACCAGTGGGCTTCTTCCCTGCATTCATCGGGGATTTCTGGTGGTCTTTGAACTATTTCCTTAGCATTTAAAGCTACATGTGTCTTCCTGTGAATGAGTAAATAGGAGTTAGTTCCTGTTGGGGTTTATTAATATGTTGATTATAAAATTATTTCTGTAAACAATCTCACTTTTAAGATAAATTGTTTGGTCTTATGGACAGAAAAGGGCTTTGAACTTATTCTGCCTGTTGATTTCTGCATGTTTTTTGTACTCTTCTCCATCATTTTGACTAGAGCACAGTGCTCCCCCCTCCAGGGGAGGAAGAAGTAGTTGATGGGGTAGGCATGGAGAGCTGTGGCTGTCAGCCACAGCTCCTGCTGTTGAAAGTGTCCACGTGCTGTGCAGGTGTTCTTGGCAATAAAATCCTCACAGATCTCTGACATCAGCTGTGCCACTTATGCCTTTTCAATGAATATAAATAGAGTTATAGAGGGGCTGACCGAAAACCAGTGTGGCTGTTTGTGGCCTGGTTTCTAGAGTTGTTCACATTATGTGTTGTTCATTCAAAGAGAAAGCCTGAAGGTAAAAGAGCTTTAATTTCTTGTTCAGTTTCTCGTGTTTAGAGCACTTTGCTGTGACATAACACATCTGTGTGTCCAGCACTGGAGGTGTCTGTTCGTGGAACAAGCACAAACAAGCGCAGTGAGGATGAGAACACTTTACAGAATATCTGAGCACTGGATGTCACCATTTCCCTGCTCGCAGTTTGCAGTCCTGCTTGTGGGCCAGAGGAAAACACGGCCCTTACACTGGAGAAGTAATTTGATACTTGAGTAACTCTTACCGTTTTCTCCGCTGCTGTGACTGTGGTGTGCCTGCTGACCTGTGCCAGCCAGGGGGGCAAAGCCAGAACTCCATCTAAACATGTAACACACTAAGACATCCATAGCTTTAATTCATTTCATCACATCCAGATATTGACATACTAATATGTAGTAGATGTGTTAATACCTGGAATTGAGAAGATTAAGCAAAGAACATCAGTTTCGAATTCTTAATTAAATCCTTTTCTTGGTTTAAGCCAATTTCTGATTAACTTCACATTGCCTGATCTGCTTACCTGCTTTATCTGGAAAAGAAAGGAGTTTGCTATGATGGACTTAATTGTGTGAATGGCTGTCAAATGCTCTGGAGTTGCATGTGGTGTCAGGTAGATTTTGTGTCCCTTTCAAAGTGTGTTTTGTGGCGCTGGCCTTCAGAATTCTGCTGTGGGTACAAGGGGGGTGTTTGCACCAGGGAAATGAGATGGAAACCCCGTCACTCGTTTCAGAGAGGGTTCACAATTTGTTCCCTTATTTCATCCCAAGAAATAAGCGAACAAATTGCCCTCCAGCTATATCGATGCTGTTAGGAATTGCTCTGAAATTCTAAAGCACGTGTCACGGGAGCTGTGACAATTTATGTGACATGGCATCTGACAGTTTCTGCCGAGTGCTGGGCTCTGGCTCCCAGGAGCGTCTGTCCGTGGTCAGTCCCGTGCCGCCGTGGCTGCGGAGAGCAGCAGGTCCCTCGGTGCCCTTGGGGAGCCGAGGGAGGCCGAGAGCCCACAGGGGCTGCGTGGGCAGCGCTGAGCTCCCGCCGGAGCCGATCGATGGCCGGGCTGGCTGTCTGCGCCGCCGCCTCCCCTCCTCGCAGCGAGAACCTTCTCCAGGCAGCGATCGATGCCTCTAATCTGCTCCAGCCTGTAATAAGTCATGCGAGGCAAAGCTTTTAGGTGGCATTACATGGGATTGTGGAGGCGGCTCCTCAGCTCTCATTCACAGAGCTCTTCATGGACTCGCAGAGAATCTACTGCGTCCCGCCGGTGCATATCTAAAGAGTATAAAATGCTTCTGCAGGTCTGAACTCCACATGCTGCTGTGGTGTGCGGACACAATGGGATCGGATTTCTCTGTTTTCTCTTTCCTGTCCGTCCCTGTCCCTGCTCACCATCCCTTGTTAGACACAGGGCTTGTTCCCGCACTGCTGGGGCGGCAGGAAGGCAGCAGGGGAGGTTGCATGGGAACAGTGCAGTTTATTTTTCTGCTCTAACATAAGGCCATCACTATTCTTCCCCGTGGCTGGAAGCTGTGAAAATCACTGGAGGTTGTTGATAAAGTCCTAGGCAGATTTTGTCACAGAGTTTTAGCCAGCCCTGCCTGCTGCCCCTTCGAACAGTGCAGTTTGGTTGGTGTAATCCTGCCCTGCCAAAGCGCTTCCCGGGCTCTGGGCTGGAAGGCTGCCTCTCGGGGGCACAGGGTGAGTCAGCGTGGCACAGGGCTATGGTTATCTGTAGGAAGCATTCCTTTCGCAGGGAGGTGTGAACTCAAGCTCCTCTCTCTTCCAGTGAGGTACACAGAGGTGCAGACACCTGTCCCCGGGTGCTTAATGATTTATCTCGGGTTATAACCTCCAACTTGTGTTTCACCAGAGGCTCTTGTTCTCTGGTTCTTTGACAGAAGCAAAATCGTCATATTCGGGTTACTGCCAAGTACTTCGTTCCATCCTGTGGCAATTTTTGGTCGTTTGCTGATTTTTTTTTTCCCCCAGTTATACACCAGGAAAGTCAAAGGGGTTCGTATTCTGTGTGTTTTCAAAGTAAGTTTTGATGATTTTGCTGTTTCACCTCTGTTAACTTTGAAGGGATTTTTCTTTCGGAAACTTGAGTGTAAACTCCCAGGACTTCCTGGGGTTCTTTTTGTTTGTTTGTTTAGCCAGGAGCAGGTCGCTAAAAACACAAAGCGAGTTTGGGTTTCCGGAGCGAGGCGTGCGGCGCTGGCAGGGGCGCGGGCAGGCTGTGCTGTCGGGGGGCCGTGCTGTCGGGGGGCCGTGCTGTCGGGGGGCCGTGCTGTCGGGGGGCCGTGCTGTCGGGGGGCCGTGCTGTCGGGGGGCCGTGCTGTCGGGGGGCCGTGCTGTCGGGGGGCTGTGCTGTCGGGCAGGCTGTGCTGTCGGGGGGCTGTGCTGTCAGGCAGGCTGTGCTGTCGGGGGGCCGTGCTGTCGGGGGGCCGTGCTGTCGGGGGGCCGTGCTGTCGGGGGGCCGTGCTGCCGGGGGGCCGTGCTGCCGGGGGGCCGTGCTGTCGGGGGGCCGTGCTGTCGGGGGGCCGTGCTGTCGGGGGGCCGTGCTGTCGGGGGGCCGTGCTGCCGGGGGGCCGTGCTGTCGGGGGGCCGTGCTGTCGGGGGGCCGTGCTGTCGGGGGGCCGTGCTGTCGGGGGGCCGTGCTGTCGGGGGGCCGTGCTGCCGGGGGGCTGTGCTGTCGGGCAGGCCGTGCTGCCGGGGGGCCGTGCTGTCGGGGGGCCGTGCTGTCGGGGGGCCGTGCTGTCGGGGGGCTGTGCTGCCGGGGGGCTGTGCTGCCGGGGGGCCGTGCCCGAGGTGCCGTTTCTGCCGGGCCGGAGAGCGGCGGGGGCCGGGCCGAGCCCTCGGAAGGCCGGGCGGGCCCCGGGGTCGCTCCCCTCGGCGCGGGGCTTTGTGCGGCCCGGCCGCCTCATTAGCATGCTGGCCGGGCGAGCCGTGCTCCGCTGGCTTACCAGCTGTTCCTGCTGCTCCCGACAATGTCCGGCGTGCCGGGATGGCCGCGCTCCTGCCCCGCCGCCGCGCGCAGACAGCCTTTCCACTGGGGATGCCCACGTGGCCGCCCGGCAGCAGCGGCACCGCGAGCGGAGCGGCCCTCGCATGGCATATGGTGTCTGGATTCATACAAGATGCAAAACTATTCTGCCGCTAATGCACAATGACTCATAGCATTGCTAATTTTTCCAACAAAAGCCCACTTCCACACCCACACTTTTAACCCCTCAGGCTAAAAAGCCTCTTCTTTAGTTTCAAAGCCTTGGAAATGTAAGGAGGTGGCTTCTGGATCAATATCTGAAACCCTGTATTTATTTAAAGCATATGCACGCTCTAACGCTTATTTTAAATTTCAGTAAAAGCCAGTTTGCAAATCGCTGCCTTAATATGTAGGGTTTTTTTTTTCCGCAGCAGATTCATTGTCAAATGCTGGAAATTTTAATTTTTTTGATAGTTAACGTATTTAAAAAAAAAAATAGGCAGAAGTCACCATAGATAGTGAAAAGTTGTTTTCATCTAAGAGAGAATCGAGACATTGTAGCTGGTGAATCTGCAAGGATTATATATTCCAGCGCAAGTTCCCAAGCCGCTTGGTGTAAGCAGCTTGTAATATTTGGGGGTCTTTGCTATTTACTGGCTCTTTGGGGAGAATAATAATGCACTTTCCAACTAGAGGGAGCTGCTGGTATCCCTGATGCTGATTCTTAACCTTCCAGTCTAATTCCTTTGTGCAGAACGTACGGCGATCGTTTCGACGTTTTAATAAAATTAAGTTAAATTACCCCGAGTAATTTAGATTAAAAGGATGCGTCTTAATTCTTACAGTGTAATCATCAAATTAAACTGCGAAATTCAGGGAAAACTAAAGCACATCCTGGCTGCGTGGCACACGGGGGCTCGGCATGAATGTGGAATTATATAGGTCATGAAAAGGCTCGTTAGGAGGGAGTGAAAAGCCGCGGCTCGCGCACCGCTGTTCCCAGACAAAAAGCAGAAGGGAGGTAGGAGCGGGGCAGGAGCGGCGCGGCCGGATCTCCCGCTCCCTCCGGCGCACAAAGGAACAAAGGGACCTGCGGGGAGGATGGAGGTGGCCGAGCTCGGCGCTCGGGCTCCCCGCGAGCCACTTGTTACGGGGTCCCCTGCGGGCAGCGTTGCAGCAGGTGAAGGCTCCTGAGGGGAGGGATTTAAGAAGTGCTGGCTTTGGAAAGTCTTTCCTGGGGGGTGGTTTGAGGGCTCCTGTGGCGACGGTGAGTCCACACCGGCCTGCAGTGGAGTCCCCGGTGGGTCTGGTGGGATGTGTGCTCACCAGGGTGCTGACCTTGGAAATGACAGTTTCCATCCAGCAAGGCCATTCCCGTGTCCCCAGAACCATGTGTTTGCCTCTCCGTGGTGGTGGGAAGGTGTAAGGGGTGCGGAGAGCAGATGTACACGTGGGCATTTCCATGTGCACATCCCTAATGCTCCAGGACTCACAGCAGTACAAACGTGCAATCACCCGTGCAGGTTTCCACCACTGTCCAACTTCTGTTCTTCTCCTTTGAAGAAACTCTGACGTGAGTGTATGGTGTCCATGAGCCACATGTGTTAGAATTGCATAATTAAAAGTTAAGGAGTAGCTTTCTAAACAGGGAAAATGTTTTTAGATTTCGCTTTGAATTTTCTCAGTGACTTTGTTTCTTTTTGAAAATCATAGAACCAATTAGCTGGGTTGGAAAGGACCTCTGAGCTCATCCAGTCCAACCCTTGATCCACTACCACCGTGGTTACTAGACTACAGCACTAAGTGCTTACACATCCAGTCTCACCAGACCACCACCTGACTCCCCTCCAGCCTGACCTGTGCAGCTGATACTAAGAGAAGGAGGCAGAGGGGATTTTTTGTCTGTTATATAAAACCTGGTTTGATGGGCAACACCATAATCTTACATCATTCTTTAGAGAGGAAAGGCTTCCTCTCTACCTGCACTTGAAAAACTTTGAAAGCCATCCTGTTAGTGGGGATATTAACATGGTGACAGCACGAGAAGGAACTAGAGAAAGCTACTTTTTGTAGCAGGTTTACTGGCTGGCACGTTGAATTTGTGTTTTTTCTTTCCCCAGCTTCATACTTCTGCATGTATTTCCCTGTACGATTAACTGCAGGGTTCTGGTGTATAAACAGGAGCAGATGGCTTTTAATGATTTCTTAAATCTAATGCTTAGTAACAATCTAGTGCGTGTACAGTATTTTCTGTTAAACAAAATCCCGGGTAATTTGCTGGGGTTTAATACTTCTCTGAATTGGCCTGGCCCAGGCTTCTTTGAAAAAGTGTAACTTCTGCTGAACATCTGGCTTTATGGCACCTCTTTGGGCTCATCCACCCCGCTCATTTTCACCTGTGTGACAGTGTGGATGATCTAACCCCTCGCTGGCCTACAGTTTGTTGGCTTCCTTAAGTGAAACAGACTTTCCTCTGCCCACCTTTCAGCTGGGCAGGGCAGTGTTGATCAGGCAGCAGTTATTTCACTTAAAATCTTAGTGCTAACTTCGTAACAAGCTCGGGGTTAGCTTGGCTTTTTTAGTGCTGCAAAGTCTTACCACCAAAAATGTATCATGAAAGTGAATTCATTACAACTTAAGCTCAAGCTCACAGGCCCTTTGCTTGGGTGATGCTCAAGTGGTGAGAAAAGGAAGTGGCTGGGATAATTTTGTTGTCCTCAATTTTTAAATAAAACTCTATGTTATTGGAAGTTTTTGGAGCTGTAGGAGTAGCAGCTACACTCACACATACCAGTCTGAGTAGCCCCTGTGCTCTGCACCCTCGGAGGGCTGACCCAGCCCCTGGGCTGTCTGGGGAACAGTGCAGCCCTCCTCCTTAACTCCCTGGCTTGTCAGGAGAGAGGGATTTTCCAACCAGAAGAACTGTTTTAACTCAGAAACCTTTTCTTTCTAGGCTTTTGCAGAGCCTGTTGGGTTTTGTGCCCTTATGTTTTATGACTTGTTGCCATGATAATTCAGCTCATCTTACAGGTTTCTCTAATTGTGATTGATGTCTAATCATTCATTTTATTGAACCTCATTAAGGTCTGCGAACCTCTGTCCCAACTTACAGTAATTAGAGCCCAGATAGCCATTCCATCTGTTCCCAAGCACTGGTTAATTAATGAACTTTTAACGTGTTCTTTGCCTTGTAAAAGCCCTGGGTATTCTCAAGTTGCTGAATAGGATTTGCATGCCAGCATTTCCGTTTGTTTTAAATGCCACAGCAACGTGCAGTTTGGAATCCCAAAAGTCAACACACAAAGTCCTGGGATCTCGGAGAGCAAAGTGGAGAGATTTTACTTTCTGTGTTCCCACTTTGTGCATCAGTTACAGTATCTGCAAAACTGGGGTTTGCAAACAAATGGCTCACATGGACTTCAGTGTTCTTTAATGCCCTAAGCAACAGGTTTGGATCTCCCCTTGTATCACTAAAGAAAATATACAGAGACTGGTAAATATAATGTTTCATTTTTCATGTTAGCACTCGCTGGAAAAACCTGAGAAAGGCGATACCTGCAGACACACGTTTCCCTCCCCTTGTATTGCATCCTTTTGTTACATTTTGAGCATCAGGCCTGAGGCAGCTTTGTTAGTTTTTTATAGTGTTCACTATAAGGGGATTTTAGGATGGAGTGGAATCCTGGTGCTGCTGGAGATGTCACAGAGACTATTGTAGTAATGGTCCAGAATTGGGAGAAAACAGCAGGGCCCAGAAAACAGCAGGTACTCGGTGTTTCTCTGCTTCCCCTCCCTGTGCTCTGACTGCAGCAACATGCTGAGTCAGTGATTTCTGTACAGTGAATAAATTGTTGCACTTTTAAAAATGACGGTCAATTTCTGTTCCCTGAGCAGCCAGGAGAGGCAATATTTCCAGTGTTGGGAGCTTTAAGAAAAAGTCTTTTTTGGGTTTTGCGTTGCTGCATTTGTGATCTGCTGCTGTTTTTTCAGACACACAGTGGTGTAGGGCTGTGGCTGTGCTTTGCCTCGTTTGGATTGGTCTGTGTTTACCTTCAATATTCAGGACAAGAATTAAGTCATACTACTCAACTCCCTAAAATCCCTTTCAGCATCCAAAGGCCGACCATCTGTCCGGTCCAGCCATTCTTTCCTCCCCCAGTGAGCATTTTAGCCAGTGCTTTGAGCAAGGCTGGATCCTGGAAAAGCAAAATATAAAGTGAAATAAAAGTCCTGGGCCTGGGGCCGTGTTTAGCAACGCAGCCCTCAAAACTGCAGGCGGTATTTGTGAAATGAGTGGAGGGAGCCCCTGGTTCTGTGGGACCTTCAGCGTGCTGGGCTGTAGCAGGGTGGGTGTCCAAGGCACAGGCAAACTTCCCTAGGGCAAGATTTCCAAAACAGCTATTTTTATTTCCTTTTCCAATATTTCCATAGGCCAACCCATCCTCTCACCACTGATCCCACACTTCAGACAGTCCATTTGGAAAATCCACATGTGCTCTGCTGCTCCTTCTTGGGACTGAAGTGCTTTAACTTTCAGGTCACTGAGATATCTGCAGGAAAAGTGGGATTTTTCTCAATCTTCCTGGGAATAAACATGTTCTGTTGGGACCATGCTGGTTTGTGCTCAGTGTCAGGTGTGTGAGGCTCAGCTGTGCTGCCTCCCCTTCTCCACCGCTGATGCTCTGCAAGTCCAAGCCTGGGATCTCTGAAGTTTTCCGAGATGTCATTCCCTGGGCTGGGATTGAGGTATAACCAAAGGAATTGGACTTTTTTTTTAGGAACAGATCCATTCACCATGTGCATTTACTAAAGGCTTGTTCACAAAATCATGCCATTCCGTTAAAGCTGATAGTTAGGGAGATGCAATTCTGCTTATGTGAAGAAAACCAGGATGTCATTCCTGGGCAGTCCCTCTCCCGCTCTCCACAAGCCTTTGGGATCAACAGTTCGACATGTTGTCAGCAGAAAAAACGTGCAGACAATCCTGGTGAGATCTGAGCAGCAAACTGGGCATTCTGGTGGAGGAGTGAGAGGAGGGATCTCCTGCCCCTCTCCTTTGGTGGGACTGTGCTGTTGGCCTTGTGCTGTCCCCACCTTCTCCAGGCCGATGGATGTGAGTCTTCCCCAGTGCCAGGAGAATTACAGGCACAAATCTCTGCCTTTCTGCTGCAGAATGAGCACTTTAGAATAATAGATGAGTTTAGGGTAATAGATGCTGTATACATATTTTAGGAATATTTTCTTTTAAACCTCTAAGTGTGGGTCCCATTCCACCCTTAGTTAGCTAAATGGAAGTACTAATTAAATGATTTACACTTAAGGCTGATAGGTAACTGATTTTAAAGAATAGGCATTTACTTTAAGATTTTAATATTGCCTGTATTGTGTTTAATACTAACTTCTTTTTATTTTTAGATTAAAGTATTTTTAGCAGTTTTTCTGTATGTTGCCTGTAAAATGTGTTTGATGTTATTTGGCTTTATTAGGAGAGATAAGAAGGATGTTGTTCTATCAGTTTTTAAATATTATTGCACGTTAATCCATATTTTAAAAGTTCAAAGTCTGTGCTAGCTCCTGCTCCTCTGTTCTTGTTGCTGTTGGTGCAGACGTCCTCGTATGGAGCATTCCCATTTGTGTGAAAAATAGAATTCGGCTCGGGCCATGCATAGATTGTCAGAAAGATTAAAGTGTGCATCGTGCTATTTTTCTTCTTTCAGAAAGGGGCCTTTGATGTGCTAATGTTCACTTTCTCTCTTTTCATTCCGAAGTGCTGGGCATTGTTTCGAGCTGCAGAACAGTATCTGCTTCAGAGAGGCAGATTCAAACAGCCAGACCCAACCTTGCACAAGGTAGCAGCATCTGCAGTGATACTGATGGCCTTATACAGGGGGAACAGATAGCAGTGTGCCTGAGCTGGGAGCCCCCACGGCAAAGCCAGGGCCCTTACTGAAAAGAGCTGTTGCAAAAAAGCCAAATGTTCCGTTCCAAATACCCCACTTCACGTGCTGCTGTTCCTGCTGTTACACCGAGTCACACACGGCTCCAACCAGAACGCTTGGCAGTGAGAGAGCTGGAGGCTCTGAAATCACTCCCAAAAACAAGGCTGTCATGTATTTCCAAAGTTAATTAGCAAGTGAAATTATTTGGATGGGCTCATCTTGTGTTGCAGCAGGCATTTTCCAGCTAATGATAAAATTTTGCAGGCTGCTCACAGGACTGACTCAAGCTCACGTAGCAGAGGCCTGATGTGGGTCGTGACACAGTTTACAGCTGTTTGTACTTATGCCAAAGACACACGCTCTCCTTTTGGTTTTGACTGGGAAGAAACAGTTTCCTGGGTTCCTGGGGAAGGTAAATGTGGGAAGCGTCAGTGTGTAACTGGGCAGGAGCAAGTGCAGTGTTGGTTCTGTTCTGCAGAGGACAGAAGAGTTGAAATTTTAAAATTGGGTCAGATTTGGCAGGTGATTTTTAAGAGAGTTAATCTTAGACTTGGAAGAAAACTTGAATACAGAAGAACCTGACAGCAGCCTGACAACACACAGCCTCCCTGCTGTGTAGCTTCTTCCCAGGGTTACTGGCTGTGCACATTCTCCTTCTCTGCTTCCACCAGCTTTGATGCTTCATTAAAAATTCATCTTCTGCTCCCCGCCTTTCTCATTGGGATCCCCATCATCTCCATGTGTATCTGAAATGACTCAGCAGTTAATGATGTCACTCAAGTTCAGAAGTTTAGCTTAAAGCAGCAGTGTGAACAATAAGGAAATGATGTGTTTCAGCAGATGCTGAGAACAGGGTGGAAGCTTCCTGGGTCTGTGCTCGGGGGGAATGTGAGGAGGCTGTGCCACCTGGGCACTGCCATGTGCCCTGAGCAGCCGGACCCCCGGGCCCCAGGGACACACACGCCTCGTTAGGATCCCTCCTGTGATCCGCAGAGCCCGGCGGTGCCTCCAGGCACGTGCCGGGGAAGGGTCGGCCCGTGCGGTGATTTGTGGTCACCGTGACAAAGGAGCGTCTCTGTGCTGGCTGGAGAATGAGATGTGTCAGGAGGGCCTGGCAGGAAGCAGATGGAAAGGGCCGTGCAGAGCAGAGTGGCGCTGGGCTGTCGCTGGGGGCTCCCAGGCAGGTTTTTGATAGCCTTGGAGAAAGGGACCGGAGCGGCACAGTTGTCACCAGTTGCCATCCACCTCTCCTGCCTGCGCCGCCTCGCAGGGGTGGGTGGCTCTCCTGCGTGATTTCCACCCCTGTCCCAGCTGTCTCTGCAGCAGCAGCGGCTCACTCGTTTGCCCTCTCAGATTAATTGTCCGTTTGAAGGAGGTGCTGCCGCTCTGAGTGGGCCGTACACCTGGGACATGGGCACAGTGCAGAGCCTTGGCTGTGCCCTGTGGCCTGCACAGCAGAACTGCTCACTGGCACTCATCCCCAGAGGATCTGTGTGACCCCAATCTTCTGAGCACCCGGGGGGCTCACCACAGGCACAGCTCAGTGCACCTGCTACACCGTGAGGTGCAGCTTCCAGGGCCCAGCCCCAGCCTGTCTCTGCTCCTGCAGTGCACTTCAGTGGCTTTGAATCTGCAGCACACACCAAATGTCCTGCGCTTCTTTGGCATCACGTCAGTGGTTTGTCAAAGCCCTTCATGTTATTTCTGGGACATTTCTTCCCATGGGCAGTTTTCCTTCTGTGTTATCTTGGGGCATTTTCAGCACTTCTGGTCCCGTTCCCTGCATTATTACCTGTATGCAATAGCCTGGTATGTGATTGGGTCTCATTCTCACTCCTTTTTAAGCTGGCTTGAACCTGGCTGCCTGGATGTTAGAGCTGCCTGTCAGCTCGGGGGTGCAGCCAGCTGAGCATCATCCACCATCCTCCCTTGCGCTCTCTCCATCTCCACCATCATTTCTCCTGTGCTCGGATTTAGAACTTGATCGTTTAATAGGGTATTGTACAGCTCGGTCAGGAACTCCCCTCTTGCCCTGTAATTAAATGTGATGATAAAACTCCATGACCACCTTGAGTTACTTGAAGCCTATGGGGAAATATTTTCAGAAACAGCAGAACATTTAGAAAAAGTTAACAGTAGTGAAATTATTGCATTAACTTGTCTTTTTGTGAAGGAGTCACATTTTTAGTTTTGCTTCCCACCTCAACTTGATAAGTTAAAACAAACGGATTTCCTAAACGTGCACCAGAATTTTAATTTACTCCTTTGGGATAATGGGGAGCCATCGCATCATGGGCACTGGCTGAGCTGTGCCAGGAAAGTGGAATCCGGTTCCCCTACTGGGAGATCACTTC
Organism: Pyrocephalus nanus; assembly: GCA_038380795.1. NCBI lineage: Eukaryota > Metazoa > Chordata > Aves > Passeriformes > Tyrannidae > Pyrocephalus > Pyrocephalus nanus. Next base: position 114,810,489 of record CM076260.1, read on the forward strand.
CAGGGAAAAAAGATGTTATTTTAAATGCTGACTGACTCATCTGCTGCCGGGGCTCGGGCTGTCCCGGCTCGGGCCGTGGGTGTGCCGCCGTACCTGTCGCAGGCTGGCTGCTGCAAAAGCACTTTCAGTTAATGGATTTGAAGCAACATTATTCCGAGATCAACAAAAGGCATTCTGTGTTATATGAATAAAAGATTTCCCCTGGATCCTTGTTAACCCTACAATGCCGAGCCAGCGTAATTGAAGTGCAGCCACCTGGCAGGGAGCTCCGTCAGCTGCCGGCAGGGCCGGGCCGGAGGCAGCGCCAGGTGTTGTTGTGCCGTGCCGTGCCGTGCTGTGCCATGCCGTGCTGTGCCGTGCTGTGCTGTGCCATGCTGTGCCGTGCCGTGCTGTGCTGTGCCATGCCGTGCTGTGCCGTGCTGTGCCATGCCGTGCTGTGCCGTGCCGTGCCGTGCTGTGCCATGCCGTGCTGTGCCGTGCTGTGCCATGCCGTGCTGTGCCGTGCTGTGCCGTGCTGTGCCATGCCGTGCTGTGCCGTGCCGTGCCGTGCTGTGCCGTGCCGTGCCGTGCCGTGCCGTGCCGTGCCGTGCCGTGCTGTGCTGTGCCGGCTCCCACTCACCGAGGCAGGCACAGGGACAGCACGGCCGTGCTCCCAGGGAATCCAGCAGGGCACAGGGACAGCACAGCCGTGCTCCCAGGGAATCCAGCAGGGCACAGGGACAGCACAGCCGTGCTCCTGGAGAATCCAGCAGGGCACAGGGACAGCACGGCCGTGCTCCTGGAGAATCCAGCAGGGCACAGGGACAGCACAGCCGTGCTCCTGGAGAATCCAGCAGGGCACAGGGACAGCACAGCCGTGCTCCTGGAGAATCCAGCAGGGCACAGGGACAGCACAGCCGTGCTCCTGGAGAATCCAGCAGGGCACAGGGACAGCATGGCCGTGCTCCTGGAGAATCCAGCAGGGCACAGGGACAGCACAGCCGTGCTCCTGGAGAATCCAGCAGGGCACAGGGACAGCACGGCCGTGCTCCTGGAGAATCCAGCAGGGCACAGGGACAGCATGGCCGTGCTCCTGGAGAATCCAGCAGGGCACAGGGACAGCACGGCCGTGCTCCTGGAGAATCCAGCAGGGCACAGGGACAGCACGGCCGTGCTCCTGGAGAATCCAGCAGGGCACAGGGACAGCACAGCCGTGCTCCTGGAGAATCCAGCAGGGCACAGGGACAGCATGGCCGTGCTCCTGGAGAATCCAGCAGGGCACAGGGACAGCACAGCCATGCTCCTGGGGAATCCAGCAGGGCACAGGGACAGCACGGCCGTGCTCCTGGAGAATCCAGCAGGGCACAGGGACAGCATGGCCGTGCTCCTGGAGAATCCAGCAGGGCACAGGGACAGCATGGCCGTGCTCCTGGAGAATCCAGCAGGGCACAGGGACAGCACGGCCGTGCTCCCAGGGAATCCAGCAGGGCACAGGGACAGCACGGCCGTGCTCCTGGAGAATCCAGCAGGGCACAGGGACAGCACGGCCGTGCTCCCAGGGAATCCAGCAGGGCACAGGGACAGCACGGCCGTGCTCCCAGGGAATCCAGCAGGGCACAGGGACAGCACGGCCGTGCTCCTGGGGAATCCAGCAGGGCACAGGGACAGCACGGCCGTGCTCCCAGGGAATCCAGCAGGGCACAGGGACAGCACGGCCGTGCTCCCAGGGAATCCAGCAGGGCACAGGGACAGCACAGCCATGCTCCTGGAGAATCCAGCAGGGCACAGGGACAGCACGGCCGTGCTCCTGGAGAATCCAGCAGGGCACAGGGACAGCACGGCCGTGCTCCCAGGGAATCCAGCAGGGCACAGGGACAGCACGGCCGTGCTCCTGGAGAATCCAGCAGGGCACAGGGACAGCACAGCCATGCTCCTGGAGAATCCAGCAGGGCACAGGGACAGCACAGCCATGCTCCTGGAGAATCCAGCAGGGCACAGGGACAGCACGGCCGTGCTCCTGGAGAATCCAGCAGGGCACAGGGACAGCACGGCCGTGCTCCTGGAGAATCCAGCAGGGCACAGGGACAGCACGGCCGTGCTCCTGGAGAATCCAGCAGGGCACAGGGACAGCACGGCCGTGCTCCTGGAGAATCCAGCAGGGCACAGGGACAGCACGGCCGTGCTCCCAGGGAATCCAGCAGGGCACAGGGACAGCACAGCCGTGCTCCTGGAGAATCCAGCAGGGCACAGGGACAGCACGGCCGTGCTCCTGGAGAATCCAGCAGGGCACAGGGACAGCACAGCCGTGCTCTTGGGGAATCCAGCAGGGCACAGGGACAGCACGGCCGTGCTCCTGGAGAATCCAGCAGGGCACAGGGACAGCACGGCCGTGCTCCCAGGGAATCCAGCAGGGCACAGGGACAGCACGGCCGTGCTCCTGGAGAATCCAGCAGGGCACAGGGACAGCATGGCCGTGCTCCTGGAGAATCCAGCAGGGCACAGGGACAGCACGGCCGTGCTCCTGGAGAATCCAGCAGGGCACAGGGACAGCACGGCCGTGCTCCCAGGGAATCCAGCAGGGCACAGGGACAGCACGGCCGTGCTCCTGGAGAATCCAGCAGGGCACAGGGACAGCACGGCCGTGCTCCTGGAGAATCCAGCAGGGCACAGGGACAGCACAGCCGTGCTCCTGGAGAATCCAGCAGGGCACAGGGACAGCACGGCCGTGCTCCTGGAGAATCCAGCAGGGCACAGGGACAGCACGGCCGTGCTCCTGGAGAATCCAGCAGGGCACAGGGACAGCACGGCCGTGCTCCTGGAGAATCCAGCAGGGCACAGGGACAGCACAGCCGTGCTCCCAGGGAATCCAGCAGGGCACAGGGACAGCACAGCCGTGCTCCTGGAGAATCCAGCAGGGCACAGGGACAGCATGGCCGTGCTCCCAGGGAATCCAGCAGGGCACAGGGACAGCACGGCCGTGCTCCCAGGGAATCCAGCAGGGCACAGGGACAGCACAGCCGTGCTCCCAGGGAATCCAGCAGGGCACAGGGACAGCACAGCCGTGCTCCCAGGGAATCCAGCAGGGCACAGGGACAGCACGGCCGTGCTCCCAGGGAATCCAGCAGGGCACAGGGACAGCACAGCCGTGCTCCTGGAGAATCCAGCAGGGCACAGGGACAGCACAGCCGTGCTCCCAGGGAATCCAGCAGGGCACAGGGACAGCACGGCCGTGCTCCTGGAGAATCCAGCAGGGCACAGGGACAGCACGGCCGTGCTCCCAGGGAATCCAGCAGGGCACAGGGACAGCACAGCCGTGCTCCCAGGGAATCCAGCAGGGCACAGGGACAGCACAGCCGTGCTCCTGGAGAATCCAGCAGGGCACAGGGACAGCACGGCCGTGCTCCTGGAGAATCCAGCAGGGCACAGGGACAGCACAGCCGTGCTCCCAGGGAATCCAGCAGGGCACAGGGACAGCACAGCCGTGCTCCTGGAGAATCCAGCAGGGCACAGGGACAGCACGGCCGTGCTCCTGGAGAATCCAGCAGGGCACAGGGACAGCACGGCCGTGCTCCCAGGGAATCCAGCAGGGCACAGGGACAGCACGGCCGTGCTCCTGGAGAATCCAGCAGGGCACAGGGACAGCACGGCCGTGCTCCTGGAGAATCCAGCAGGGCACAGGGACAGCACAGCCGTGCTCCTGGAGAATCCAGCAGGGCACAGGGACAGCACGGCCGTGCTCCCAGGGAATCCAGCAGGGCACAGGGACAGCACAGCCGTGCTCCTGGAGAATCCAGCAGGGCACAGGGACAGCACAGCCGTGCTCCCAGGGAATCCAGCAGGGCACAGGGACAGCACGGCCGTGCTCCTGGAGAATCCAGCAGGGCACAGGGACAGCACGGCCGTGCTCCTGGAGAATCCAGCAGGGCACAGGGACAGCACGGCCGTGCTCCTGGAGAATCCAGCAGGGCACAGGGACAGCACGGCCGTGCTCCCAGGGAATCCAGCAGGGCACAGGGACAGCACAGCCGTGCTCCCAGGGAATCCAGCAGGGCACAGGGACAGCACGGCCGTGCTCCTGGAGAATCCAGCAGGGCACAGGGACAGCACGGAAAGGGCTGGTGGAAATGGAGCCCCTGCCAAGCTCCCGCTCTGCCGGGGCTCGGTCAGACCTGGGGAGCTCTGAGTCCATGGGTGGTGTCGGTCACCCAGAGCCCCCTGCTCAGTCCCTGCTTTGGCATATCCTCAGCAGTTACAGATATGTCAGATAATAATTTTAAAACACCCTCCTTTTTATTTTGGTTTTAATTTGAAGTTGGGACATCCCTGCTGATACCTTGCTGGGCTTTTTCTGATTAGTTCTTCCCAGCCTGTCTCACTAGGGCAACAAGTACATTTAGTGTTAAGCATCTTGCAAATGGTGTCACTCATAATGGATGTGATAATAAGCCCCATTTACCTGTCCCTGATTGTAATAAATGTAAATTACCAAGTATAATAGACCTGAAACTGAGCCATTTAGTGTTAGATGCAGAAATAATGAAAATATCTGTCATAAACTGGAAGGGGCAAAATTATTTTGTGTAATTATATTTTGTTCTTCTTGTAGCTGCCAGATCACTCTGTACTCTTATCAAACTGACAGGGAAGGTTTGATAACATTTAGTAGGTGAAAAAAATATTTTTCCTTTAACCAGAGAGTAAGAGTTTGAAGAAGTCCATCAATTATATCCAAAGCACAGTCGTACCCCTTTCTGAGGTGTCACGGGCTGTGACTGGGTTACAGCTAAATGAACTGAGGTCTTTTTTTCTAGGAGCAAATCCATTCAGCATGTGCATTTATATTCCATATAATTCCAGGAATTCCCATGTCCATGTGCAGCTCTGTGCAGCCAGTCAATAATTGTAAACACTGCTTCAGAGATTATAAACTTTGTAAAAATTGTATTTTCAGAGCAGTTCAGCTTTCCAGGGATTTACATTTGAAAAACATTTAATTTTGAAGACCTGGAAGCATCGCTATTGAGTATCAAGAAATGCAAACCTCTTTGTGTGAGCAATGTGAGTGTGATATTCCGTGAGCAATGGAGGAGGGCATTTCTTACCTCCCACAGTTCTTTCACTCCATCCTCTAACAAGGTGTGTGTAAGTGGGTTCAGCAGACACCTTGCCGCTCACTGCGGGCAGAGTTTGATTCAGAACTAACCAAATTACAATTTTTGTTTCATTTTATTTAAAATCAGGAGAGGCACTTCCTTTTGTCTGTGTTTGTGTAGATGACAACGGTCTCCTGACTTCTCCTTGGCATCTGTGCCCCACTTAAACAGCACTTGTAGCATCATGCTCAGAAATTCAAAACACAGGCTTTTCCCAGCGTGTCTGTAGTGACTATAATCTGAGCTGGTTTGTGAGTCTGCAGCTGCCAGCCTGTCCTCCCTGCCCCAAAGTCCTGGGTGCAAATGTGCACCTAAGGGTGACTCTGCCCTGTTCAGCACAGATGTTGGAGGCAACGTTGAGATGACCAGTTCTGTCGTTCCCCATTGAATTCTCAACTATGAATGTGTCATTACCTTCCCCTGCTTCTGGGTGTTTCATTTTCAAAGCTGAGAATTACATAGGCTGGCACCTTCAGTTTCTGAAAGGTTTTGAGTATGCCATTATCCTGGGAGATTCCCAACTGTGCATTTACCTGGAGCTCTGTTCCTTGTCTCAGGGAGCACTCTGCAGCAGTGGGCTGAGGAGCAGAGCTCGGGTGGCATGTGAATGTTTTGGTGACATTTCTGACTTCAGGTGAATGTGTGTTGGGGCAGCGGGTTGGCAATAAGTGTAGGAACGTTGACTGTACGGGGAAGGTGCACACATCAGTGAGTGAACAAGGCTTCAGTGCCTCCATCACTCTTTTCTCTGAAGAGTGGGAATTACAAACACAGATCACTCTGCACAAGCAGGCCTGGCTGTTTCTCCATAGAGCTTTTGGGAGGCTGTCAGTGCAGCACAGCATCTCTCTCCATGAAAGGCCCCTGTGCAGTGCCTTGGAAGTGACTGTGCTGGGGAGGGGCATCGATTCCCAGTCCTGCACCGTGCTCTGTATTCACTGGTCTTCACTGCTGCTAGTGCAGGGTCCAGGTTTTCAAAACTTCTCCAGGTATGCTTGGTAAAGGCTGTCAGTAATTTCACTCTCCCTCCCAAAGGGTGCTGAGGGTGACATTTAATGATGCTGAAAATCCCACAAAAACTTACTAGAATACAGTTTTGGTGGAAATATGCTCAGGCTTTCAAAGGAAGCCCCTTCCATGAAACACACAGGCTGGAACTAGAGCCAGTAGAAGTAAAATTGTTGGTCCGTGGTAACGACAATAGCCCAAGGATAGTACATTATCCCTGGGTGTACAAGCAGCCCATTTCAAGGAACTGGGAGGCATAAGGAAATGACAAATAATTGAACCTTGCTACCTTTGCCCTTTCTCTAAGATGTCCAGAAGTAACAGCTCATTAGTGGTATTACTAGAATAGGTGCATTTTGTGAGTGTTTGAATAAAATTAGGCCTGGGACAAAGCGAGGGAAGCATTGCTGGGTAACACATGACCTTTCCTACAGTTATTTATCCCCTGATGCTCACCCCGTTTGTGAACAAGGCAGATAATTGCAGAGCACGAGCGTCAGCAGCTGTACAGACACTGATAACACGGGACAGCGCGGTGCTGGAATGATCCCTGCAAATGGGACCCAGGGGTTTGTGTCTCCTGTGAGCCCTGCACAGCCAGGGCGCTGCAGGACAGCGGCTCCCTTTCACAGGCAAAGGCACGACGTGCCCAGGCTCTGCTCCTGGTGAGGGTCTTGGCAAGGGCCATCCCTGCCTGCAGCACATCTTCTCAACGCTCTGCGCCTCTCCCACACATCTTCAGTTTTTCTGTCTCCATGTTATTTCCCTGGGTGAAAAAGTACTTGGCTGGAGGAGACAGAGGAAAGATAGTTCACCTCAGTGCCCTCGGAACAGAGGACCTCCTCCTCAGTGTCTCTGTATCGCTCTGCTCTGGGGTGCTGGGAAGGAAGTTCAATTAGACCTGGACAACTCCTGTCCTTTTATCTCAAGACTGAGTAGGGAACTGCATGGATACTTCTAGAGGAAACACGTATGGGGGGAATCACACCCTGCTAATTTGCTGGCCAAAAACTTGTGCCACTGATGGCACAACAGCTCTTGCAGTACAGAACTCTTTCAGAAGTACCTTCTCGGTGGTTAGATCTTTATGTGCCCTGTGGAGCTACTAGTCAGGGTTCCTGCTGCTCTAACTGGTAACAGGCTATTATGTCATCACTGTAATCAGTTGAAATATTTTCATCAAAGCCTTATCAGTGCAGTGATAAGCACGGAGTGCAGTGGCTGATTGGACCTTGGATGGGCAGAGTTGTACCATGCAAAAACATGGTGCCACGTTTTAGGCCCAGCTGTGTGTGGCTGTTTGTCACTGCTGCAGTGCACAAGGAACACGCTGAACAGGAACGACGTTAATAAAGGGGAGGAGGGGCAGTTCCAGCTTTTTTATTCTCTGTACAAACAGGGTGCCTGGGAGCAGAGCATCGCAGGTACTCGGTGGAACAGTAAAAGAGCTCCGGGCAGGCTGAGCCCGAGTGCCATTGGAGCAGAGATCTGTGCTGGAGCGGGGAGGGGACGCTGTCCCTGCGCTCCTGCTGCCGAACGGTGTGTCTGTAACGGTACGTGTGTCTGCTCCCGGGGGCTTCCCGCCAGCAGGAGCGCGAGGAAATTAAGATGAAAGCTTGTTTTCTGCCTTATTCATAATAAATGCAAAACTCTCCCCTGAAGCACTTGGCATGACTAATGTGCCACATATTCTTGATATCCCAGAGCGGCAGGCGAGTGCTTCTGCCAGACGGGTGCTCGCAGCACACCTTGGGCCACGTGCTGCCGAACGGCGTCGGGAGCCAGGAGCCGGCGCCGGCACACAGACAGCGTGAGCTGGAGCCTTTTGCCTCGGGGCACCTTCAGTATGGCTTTGCTCTTACACTGCTTGATTTCCACTGAGATGCTTTGAAACCGTGTGAAACGTGTTTCTGTTGTTGTTGTGTCGCACTTTCCTCTTTAAAGCAATTAATGGCGACCGTCTGCGAGGGGACCAACGCGCTGCGCTTTGTGGGATCTGCAGCCCATCTCCAGCGGTCAGCACCGAGGTTCTTTTGTAATGCTCTGCAGACACCCAGGCCCTGCTGCGGGGAGGGAGGTGGCAGAGCTCCAGGCACGGTGCTGCAGCACCAGGCAAACGCTTCACAAACGAGGAGCCCGTTTGCAAACCGCCCGTACCTGTCGTTTCGAGGGAGAGCTGTGTCTCCTGCACACCAGAGTGTCCTGGGCTCCAGCCACCCCCCAAACCCCCCAGCAGAGAGGGCTGCCTGTCTGTGTGATTCTGCATGGAGGGGTGGCAGAGCAGTAGAAAATGATGCCATGGAGAGGATGAGCTCTTGGTTTTGGCAGCAGAGGATCATCTGCCCGTTTTGGATAAGGAGGAGGAACAGCAGCCCTGGCACAGGCCGGCCCTGCTCTGCCGAGGGAGCGCGTGGAACCCTGGCTCCCCCGGCTGCAGCACGGACAGATGGCCATGGTGGGGGCTGCAGAGGCTCCCACAGACCCGCCGGTGGCACAGCCTCGGCTCACGCGTGTCTCACGTGGTACGTGGGCCGCTGAAGACATGCATCACTGCAAAGCTTGCATCTCAGATGCCTTGGTTTATAAAAAGCACATAAGTCTGCGGTTGCTGACAGGTAAAATTGAATTGCACCTGTTCGCTGAAGGATATATGTTACTAAAATTCCCCCAAAAGTTCTCAGTGAAATTCACGCGGCAGGGACGGTCACTAGACCGTAAACGATGGTGAGCCCAATCAAGCAGATTGAGTTTCACACTGAAGTTGCCTAGCACCATGTCTTAAAAGCACAGTAACTCCATCCTGTGCAGAGCTGGGGAGGACAATTAGGTGCAGAAAGGTCATCTGCCGACACATCTCTGTTAACCTCAGTTTTATGGTCCCGGCTTTATTCTGCTTTGGTAAGTCCCAAACATTTATGTTCTTGTTTGTTTTCCAAACTGCTGTCACGGTGTCAGCAGCAAACCCCCTTTTGTGCAACATCTTTGGTCCCTGTGATACAAATCAGGAGGAAACTGAAATAGATGTCTCTTGCACTGCACTGTGAGTTCAAACATTTTCTGCAGGTCTCCCTAGTTGGATGGAAGAAGGATTTGGCACGTGGACACAGAGACAGCCTTGATGTCTGATGGGCTGGAAAAAGCTGTCTACCTCTATGCTTTCAGCTTCTCCACTGGCCAGATGCCCTGAAAGCCCTTCTCCGGGTGGGATGCACATCACAGATGGGAGTTGCAGTAGGTCCATGCCAGCAGTCGGCATTAACGGCCTCGGCAGTCCCTCCGGAGCCGGAGGAACAGGCGTTGGAGCGTGTGCTCCCCACGCACCCCAACCATTGGGTGCCAGTCCCGGGACTGGTGCCCCGTGGTGTTGGCAGGAACCAGGGTCTGTGGAGAGCAGCCAGTCAATTCTCCCTGTGCCTGCCCACAAGCCCACAAACACTTTTGTCTTTTATTTGCCCACTGCATCAGCAGAATGCACCGTTGTTTCCATATGTTGGTGAGAGTATATGAATGCTGCCAAAATGTTTTTATTTTCAAATAAAATGAAAATGGGGAAGGACTTGCTGGCCGTTGCCATCGGCAGGGATGGAGCCCTGAGGGTTTTGCTTGAGGTCAGCACAGAGTTATGGTAGTAAAAGTTCTACATTTTCAGGGTCTGCTATTGACAAATAATCGCCTTCTCTATTCCCTGGTTATAAACAGGCAGTTGTGGTTTAATGTTGCATGTGTGCAGAGAAGGAAACACTGGCCAAATCCTGACCCCAGGATGGCTCAGGTCACCTGCAGAACCCACATGACAAGGACTTTGAAGGGTTTTCAAAGTGTTTACAATTTAAACCATGTGTCTGAAACTAGCTCTGTGCTGTAGAGGTTAAATATGTAGGGGTGATGCTGGTAGGTGAGAGCTGGCTGGTACCTGCCTCTCCAATTTACAGAAGCTTCTGCCTTTTGCCTCCTTTTTCATTCTCCATCTGGAAGGTCCTGTGTATTTTACCCCAGAACTTTGCATGTCATCCTGCTGCTGCAATGAGGTGATGTGATTTACTGAAAATAGGTAATGTTCACATTTTAATGTGTTGGAGTTTTCTTTCAAACAGCCTTCACTGTGTGGCTGAAATGTTAAAATAATTTATATACTGATAAAACACCTCTAAAAGCTCATAATATTAAAATGCTGAGATTTCACTGCTGTATTCAAGTAGGAGATAAATTTCTGCTCTATGCAGTTTTATATATATATTCATGATCGATAATTCACACCTTGCATAGCTCCCACTGTCATTATTTCATATGAAATGAAAAAAACCTTGTTTGTGCCCGCTTTAAACATTTTGCCCTGGAGTTTTGCCTTGGCAGAAGCAAAATGTAAAATAATGCAGCCGTGGAGGGGAGGGTCAAATTGCCGTACATAATAAAAGAGGAGCTTTTGATCAGCTCCTTCAAGGGTCTGGTATGACTCCATTTATCTGAAGATCTCAGGGGACACTCCAAACCTCCAGATAACTGGGGGCTTAGTTAATCAGGGCCGCCAGCTGTCCAGCTTTTCACCAGGGTGGGGTTCAAGATCACAGCCCATCCTCTGCAGCCCCGGCTGCAGCAGCGGATTTGCGTCCCTGCAGCCCTCGAGCCCCGAGGCTGCTCTAGGAAAGCTGCACTTGGGCCTCCCCCGTGGTCCTGCTCAGCCCAGAGCACTGTCCTGGGCTGGGATGGGGGTTTGCTGATCCACGGGTTGCGTTTTTAAACCAGCAATTTATGTGGCACTCCATCTAAGTGCAGCTCAGCGTGTCAGGTGGCTGTGCCCAAAGCTCGCAGGAACCGGCACACCAAGTTCAGGTTAGGAAGAGTCAGCGTAACGTTGGAAGGTGTGTAAGGGACATTTCGGGGCCGGCTCGTGGGCTGGAGGCACAGCATGTTTGTGTGGTGCAGCTCTGACTGAAGTATCGCTCCAGAGATTACTGGGATGGACACGTTCCTGCAGAGGGGCAAACAGGAAACTTCTTGAGGCTTTTTTTAACAGGATGGAGGTGTTTTTCAGAGGGTTCTTTACAGCTTGTTCATGCACATTCCTAAACTTCAGTTCTTTGGCTTTTTATTATAGTGAATCCCATCTTTTCTCCCCAGTCTGTACTGAAACGGAGATGGCAGGGAGTTTAGTTTTATTTTCCTGCAGCCACTCAATTCTTTTTTGATTAAACTGTAAAATGAGCACGGGCATCGTGCTCACTGCCCACATGGCGGGAGCCCCTGTGCTGCCTCTTGCTCCAGGGAGCCCGGGAGGGACATGGGGAGCACAGAGCCGAGGGGGGGCTGCAGAGTGGAGCCAGTGTGTGCAGCACTCGGCCTCCCCAGGACCCGCCGCTTTTGGCTTTTTAATCTGCAAGGGGGGCGCTGAATTGGGATCTTCCTCGCGCGCCTCCAAAGCCGCTGTGGATCCGCACGGCTCTCCGGATCATGGCATCAGCATGGCACAGAGTGTTGTTCCTCAGCTGCCTCTCCTGGAGCTGCCCAGCCGTTTGGCCCAGGGGTTTTTCCCAGTCTTTTATGTGGCGAGGAGCACCCTCCAGCTCCTCAGTAGGTGTTTCCAGGGTGCAGCAAACCTGGGCAGCGTGTCCTCGCTGTGTTTTTGGTGTAGCACTTACAGCAGCGGCACAGCCTGCGGTGAGCTCGCAGCGGCTGCGTGTGCTGATGTGTGAGATGTGCGGGGCCGTTCATTACGCAGCAGGGCATTATCAGGCAGAGCGTGAAAAGCCTTTGCCGTCCCCCCGCCTGGTTTGAAGCGGCCCACGCGCGGCCCCGGCCGTGAATCGAGAGCTGCCGGCCGGCCCGCAGGCTCAGGTGGTCGTCAGCCCCCGGTGTCGCCGAGCCCTTTCAGCAATTTGTCACGCCTGGGCCTGCTCCCGCTGCGCCAGCACGTGCCAGCTCCGTGTCGGAGGGGCTGTTGGCCAGACGGCCGCGCAGCCCCCGCATCCCGCTGTTCCCGCTGTTCCCGCTGTTCCCGGCCGGAGCTCGCCCGGCCGCGCTCGGCTCGGCCCTGGCAACAGCCGAGCGCCGAGGAATCAGCATCTCCATAATGAGAAGTGAATGGCATCCGTCAGTCCCTTTAGAATAGGGCCCAGGCGTGTGCCTCCTCTCCGAGGAAGTTTGGCAGCCTATTCATTAACAAGAGTCATCAGGAGTTCAGCCCATAATGGGGAGGCAGCCCCGCACGCTGCGGGCTGGCGCTGGCGCTGTCAGGAATGTGTTCTCCCGGGCTTCGGGGAAGGGAGGAAAACTGAGCAAATAACGCTGTCAGCAGGTGCAAACGCTGAAATGCTGGCTATTGATTTTCTTTCTCCAGGCTTCCACGGGAAGTTTATAAGAAGATTTATCACATATCAATCGTCCCCTGCAAGCGTTAAAAGCAAAATTCTTCTTTCTTTTTCTTTTGTTGCCACCACGCCTGCAGGAACTCGCATGCAATGAAGACGCGCTTTGCTTATTCCCCTCAAGGTCGACACTAGACCATCATCTCCTGGTTTTAAGCACCGCTTTACTCTGATTTTTTTTTTTAAATACTGTTTCAGAGTGGTTTTGTTAATGTACTGCAAGTTACAAATGGCACTTCAATATTAATTAGTAATGCTTTTCAATTCTAAATACCCTCACCTGCATTCTGTTGTCACTGGTGTTATTCTCCCGCTCCTAATTTCTAAATTCAGCTTGGCCTTTGCTCCCACTGAACAGCCTTGCAGAGCTCGAGTGCATTTCCCCGTAACAGAAGCACAATGAGGCGCTGAAAACTTTTGTTTTCACTGAGGAAACGGAGAATGAGATGTCATCCTGGCTCCTGCGAGCCCTAATTCATAAAGTCATACGTGAGGCTCTCCAGCCCATTGTAGATTTGTCCCAAGCGTTACCCTGTTATTGGAAGTGTATGATTCACCTTCTGAGCAGACAGAAGCTGCACACAAAAGGGGAAGATTTGCTTTCTCTGCTGTGAAAGGCTGCCGCAAGCAGGGGTCCTATTAAGACAGCTGGAAAGTTGCTTCAGCTTGTTACGCTTGTAAGTTTTATTGGTGACTGGTTTTTGATTACACATTTGAATGCTGTGTGTTCCAGGTTGCCGAGTTTTAATTAAAAGGCAATAGTCTCCATGTTAGCTCGCTTTGTTGTCTGCATTATGCAGGCCATAATGCATGCAAGTTGTGGGCTGGGTTTGTCCAATGTCCATCGTTTCTTTATGATACATAAGGTTGCACCTTCCAGCACCTGCCCTAAATACAACTGTCACGCTTTCAGAATTGTATTTATTGTGATTAATTTCTTTTGAGAAGTCCAGTGATCAGATGAATTGGGGGGGGGGGGGGGTTTGATCCCCTCTGTCCCATAGCTTGTTTCTCCAATCTAGTCACTTTTCTAGTCACTGGAACAGGAATATTGTGTGCCAGGAGCTTCCCATAGTGCCACAGCCCGTCTGTGACGGCGGGGTCTGGTTTTGGAAAGCTGCGGCCTGGGGGTTTGCTCCTGCCCTCGGCAGCTCCTGAGTCGCTGTTTCTCAGTCACGAAGCTCAAAGGTGTTACCCTGAATTTCCAGCCCTGAAGGGTGTCCTCTCCTCACTGCTCCCCTTCAGAATGCTGGGCAGTTCTGGCCCCCCCTGGTCCCCACTCATTGCAGCCTGGTCAGTGTGGATGTGGGGCTGAGGGGCTGGTGCTCGGGGACACCGTGGGACAGCCTGGAGTTCTGCACACACATTTCCTTAACGGGGCCGCCCAGCTACGAGGAGAGAGCTCTGTACCTCGAAGCCATCATCCAGAACCACAAAGAGGTGATGACGTTTGAGGATTTTGCCGCTCAGGTCTTTTCTCCCTCTCCCAGCTACTCCCTCGGTGGAACTGGTGAGTCTCTGCACGTTATTCTTCTCTGTAGCCCCAAGAAGCACTTGAGCAGCAGATGTACACCTGTTTTTTGTAGATAAATGCTTGCAAATTTAAGAAGACCATTCTTCCCCTGAATCAACTAATGAATATCAAAAGGAATGATGACATTCATTTTAATTTGTTTTGCATCAGAGCTATTCAGTCTGCTCCTTTCTTCAGCTATCCTGTTAACCCCCGACTCCGGCGAGGTTAATGAACTTTCTCGCAGTGATGGGCTCCAGCTCATTCAGGACTCCGGGTTCTTGCTGAGCTGGGAATATGTTGTTCAAAAGCGAGGCCTGAATTGGGGCTCACTTATCAAAAATAGTTCCTCGCAGGGGAAGCTGCTGCTAATGCTAAATGGGGATTATGCTGCTGAGCTACCAGGGTCAGGGATTAATGCACAAGAACCGCAGGAACGGGGTGCTGTTAGGGAATCACAGCGGCGGGCGGGACGCGGGCGCTTCCCTTCAATGCAGACGAGCACATTGCAGGCTGCCCTCCAGCACCTGGCCTGGAGCCTCTGGGGGCTGTAATGGGTGTGTGGGTATATGTGGGGGGTGGGTGTGTGTGCATGTGTACACACACATCAGTGCTCATCATTCACCTCCTGAGAGGTGACAACCCAGTGCCAAACCCCAAGCGTTTATTCCCAGTGCCCTGTGGACATTCAGGTTACTGTGTGGTCAGTGAGGTACCTGAGCTGCCTGGCTGGTTCGGTTGAGTTTAAGTGAACCTCTTCTGAAAGGGATCTTTTGCTCTGAAAAGCAGATTTCTAGTGCTCTCAAGATGTGTTTTTTCCAGCCTCCAGAAAGTATCTCGTCACCGTGTGCTGGACTCTCTAACAAAGATTCCTTAATCCATTGTTGACACTCATAGGGTGACACTGGCACTTTCTAATCATTCCCTGCTTCTCTTTCGGATTGCTGAATAGATTATTTCCAACCTGTACAAACGTTGCAGGACATCTGCTCTATTTCTCTTTAGTCCGACTTGTTAGCAGATATCTTCCATCTAAACTGAAACATTGAAGGAAGAAATTAAATTTGCTAGAATAAATCACTTAGGAATAAAACCAGCCGTGCAGCATTGTCTAGCGTTCCTGGCTCCGATCCTGGCGCGCTCGGAGCTTTGTGAGGAGATAAGAGGCCTGTGCGGGCCGGGCAGTGGTGGCCAGGAGCAGCAGGCAGAAGGCTTTGGAGATAAGCGCTGGCAGGAGGGGAGGGAGTCGGGGCCATTTACATAATCGCGCCTCTGCGTCCTGGAGAGGCGTCAGGGAACACGGGATGGATCTATTGATCTCTGCTGAACTGGAATACTAAACAATGCTAGGAAAGCTTATAACTTAAAGCTTTGATTAATGTTTCCTACATTAAAAAGTAGAACAGCTGTGCATTAAATTCTTTTATACACTCTGCCAAAAGTCTGAGACAAAAAAATCGCCCGTTTCAATAGGAGTGCAGCGCGTGCCCAGGGTTGGTCGTTAGCATTTGAATCGTTTATCTGTTGACATATCAGCAAATAGAAATGTGGATATATTGATCTGTTTTAAATGTTTTGCTCTGTACATAACTGTGCCTCGTTCTCGTGGTTTTGTGTACAAATGTGGTCCGGCAGGGCAGATCCCTTGGCAGTGCCGCTCTTGGAAGGCTGGGATATGCTGGGATATGCCAAACCTGGTTAAAGTGTTTCCCAATAGCTGAGGTTTTCAGAACACTGTTAAATCATGAGTACCCTGGATGTGGTTTTATAATTTCATTATTTTAATTGCTTTTAATTGTAAAACCTGCCCCAGTCAGGTCCCAGTTTTTGGACTTCTGAGCCTCAGAATTAATTTTTCACTCATGAACTGGAGGCTGGCCATGACTTCTGGTGTCAGAATTCTCTGCTTCAGAGAGTCTCCTCATGTTACCTACTGATTCACCTGCACATGTAGTCAGTGTTGAGCAAGGACAGTGTCAGCCGTGGCCATTGGGATGTGTTTTCCATCAGATGCTCCCTGGCAGCTCAGGAGCTGTTCCCCAGCATGCAGCCTGTGCCATAGGCAGCAGTCCTGCTCCAGGCATAGACCCCCTGTCTTACCCCTGCAGGAATCACCTGTCTGCTGCTTAGGAACATGGATGGCATTTTTCTCCATGTAAAAAGGGAATAGCTATTCTGAAACAGAAAAAAATTAATCACGGAGCAATAAATGAAAAACAGATTTTCCCTGAAAGTAGTAGGCACTGGCACAGGCTGCCCAGGAAGGTGCTGGAGTCACTGCCTCTAAAAGTGTTCAGGAGGTGTGTGAATGTGGCACTTGGGGACGTGGTTTAGGGGTGATGATGGTGGTGCTGAGTTGGTGCCTGGATTAGATGATCTTGAAGATCTCTCCCAGCCTTGATGATTCTGTGGGATTCATGGAGCTGGCACAGGTGACAAGCCAGCTGGTGCTGCTAACCCTGCCGAGTGTAAACTCCTCAGGTAAATTTAAGATTAATTCTCATCTGATCTGAGCAGAAAGGTCAAGGAGCAAGTGTGCTTTTTATTGAAATGAAGCTTGTTCTCATTAGTTATAAGAAGAAATCAGAACCATTAAATGAATTGAACACGTAGCTCTCACTGACACACATCACTGGGGTGTTGCTAACCATGATCTAATGATCTGAACTGCGTGTTTTTGCATTTTCTGATGCTGCCCCGGGGGATGCATCCCCCAGACTCCGGTGGGATGTGTGTTTTCTGCCCTGGCTTAGTCTCTGTCACCAGCAGTCTTGCAGGTGCTGCATTTTCTGCATGAACATCATCCAGTTGATCTCTTTGCTGTTTCCACGTGCAGAGCCTTAAACTCCTCACACGGATCACACATAGCCCTGGCTGTCTTCAGTGCTGCAGGATCACACATAGCCCTGGCTGTCTGCAGTGCTGCAGGATCACACATAGCCCTGGCTGTCTGCAGTGCTGCAGGATCACACATAGCCCTGGCTGTCTGCAGTGCTGCAGGATCACACATAGCCCTGGCTGTCTTCAGTGCTGCAGGATCACACATAGCCCTGGCTGTCTTCAGTGCTGCAGGATCACACATAGCCCTGGCTGTCTTCAGTGCTGCAGGATCACACATAGCCCTGGCTGTCTTCAGCCTGAAAGCGCAGCCGGGTAGGCAGAATGGCCATCCCTGAACTCATTTAGGGGATGTGCAGATTAGGAACAAAAGCTGGGAATACGGCCCTTTGTTGTTAAACTGGTGCATTACATGCTGTATTTTAATTAGGCTGGGTCTGAGAGGCAGCCCAGGAAATCCTCCATAATCCAACACTATTGAATTATTCTCATCCTTTCCCTCTGCAGATTTCTCTCCTTTTAGAGGACGGGCTTTAAGCTGCTGTTCTTGCTCCCTCAGCCAAAACCAGAAAGTTATTCAACAAAATACTTGTGTGTTCTTTAACAAACTGGTGAAGCTGAAGCGGTCACACACAGACAGCAGCACCCCGACTTTGCCTCTGTGGCTCAAAGGGCTGCCTTGGGCTTTGGGGCTTTTTTGGTGTGAGATCAGCAGCCAGAAGCATGGTGTTATCCCTTAGGAAGTGGAAGTAGCCAGGTATTCAGGGTAACTGTCCAGTGATAGCTTGCCCACCTCAGGAGGATTGTGTGAGGGCAGGTTTGTGTTTGGAGGGAACCCCGAGCTGCAGCGCTGCCTTGGCGCTCCAAGGGTTAATGGGAACGGGCACACTTGACTGCTGAGAGGACTGATCTAATCACTGCCATATCCAAGTGCATCTGTTCACCATGAGGTCATTCTTGTGCATGCTAATGACTTGGAAAATAAAGCACAATGCTCAACGTTATCAGGGAGGATATAGTGTAAATCTTGGCTTTTTTAGTTGCTAATGGATATTGTGGAATGGGCAGGCAAAGCATCCCGGATTCTTGTGTTCCAGCTTAATGTTTTTAAAGCATCCTTTTCAGTGGAGTGGCAGGAAAACTGTGCTGGAAAACTCAGACATAGTATCTGTTGATAAATGGATTCTTTAATGAATATTATGGCATTGCCCAGGAGCAACACTTGAGTTGAGGAACTATAGAGGTTTTCAGCATTCCCTGGTTTTAAAGCCTCGGGAGCCTGCCTGCTGATTTACATAAAACCGAGATTTTGCAGGCTTTTTGTTGTAAAGGTGACACATGCTTTCCTTTTGTCTCCAGACTTTTACATGCATAAAGTTCCTGTAGAAAATACTTGAATGTACAAGGAAGCAGATCTGGTTTATTTTAAATCACTTTTTGCTCAGTACTGAGCTTTATCTTTCCCACTTTAAAGCAAAAGGAATATTTCAATTTGACATTTAAGATGTATTTTTGACAGAAACAAAACCAAACCCAGAGTAACTATTGCGTTAACCAACGCTCTTTGTAATGATGAGCCAGGATTCCTTTGGCTTTGGTATGGTTTTTCTGGTTTTGTTTTTTACTTAATTGGGGTTTCTTTTGCTTTTATCTTTTTCCTTGGAAAAGGGTGTTTTCCTTGTAGGGTGTTTTGTCAGATCTGTGTAGAGGTGGAACAAAAGTCTCTCCAGGTTCTGTATATTAAATATTTCTGCCTTTTTTGGGGGAGTAGTAAAAAAATACACAGAAGTGAGTAGCTGTGCCACGATACCACAGCATGTTCGGCATGTGCCAAAGGTCGAGTTTGATCCATGTGTCAATGTTGCCTGAAACTGAACAATTAATTTCTAGTAACTGGGACTTAGGAAATTCCCGACTGTCCTGGCTCCTCCAGGAGAGGAGGCAGCGCTGGCACTGTCTGGCAGTGGCAGCTGTGGGCTACAACCTCCACCCAACCCTCCCTGCTCCAGGATGGGTCCCTCCAATGTGGGAGCAAGGACAGGGAATTGAGTCATAGGAGCTCGTGCTCAGCAGGTGAGATGGAACTGGGGTAGCTGTCGGTGCTGCCGTGGTTGTCCAGGCAGTGAACAAAGAGGAAAAGCTGAGGGAGGTGGAGCAGAGGAGCCAGAAGAGTTACACAGGAGGCAGGATTTGGCTGTCTCTTCTCCTCCATCCCCATGTGTACTCAGGAGGAAGCACAGGACCTGTGTGGCTTTCCCTCTCTGTTTAATCCCGGTAGTTCCACATCCTGAGCAGACTGGAGCCTCTGTCCCAGCCGCTGCTCGGCTGTCCTCGGGGGCTCCTGGGGCAGCACCAGCAGATTTGGGAGCTGCTCCTTGCCCCTGTGCTCTCTGTTATCAGTGTTCCTTGTGTGGCTCTCCTGCCCTCATCCACAGAGCTGCCACCGTAGTGTCCCTGTGAGGGGCGGGAATGGTGTGGCATTAAACAGAGCAGTGGCACAGCTACCACAGATTGTTGGGGCAGCAGCTCTGTTCCCCTGTAGCTCCTGTGGCTGAACAGGCCTGGCTCCAGAGGGTCTGGATCCCTGCAGAGCCCTAGGGAAGTTGCATCCTTCCTTTGCAGCTCCCTGTAAAGCAGCAGCCGCCTACTCTGGGCACAGGGGTTGTTTTCCCTGTGCCCTGCACCGACCTGTCCCTGAGGCTGGCCAGGTGCTGGGGCTGCTTCTCCCTCAAGCCTGGTGTTCCCTCGGCATCTCCAGCAGGGAAGGGGCACATTAGGGCTCTCAGCCTGGGCCCCTGCCTTTTCCATGTAATTGATTGGCTCAGAGGGAGCTCCCCAAGCTATGATCTCTGGGAGAGGAGGCAGAGAGAGAGGATTTCTCCAAGCAATCAGTGCTGGGATGGCAGAAAATATGAGCTTGACAGGCCCGTCTCTCCTGCCGGGTGACAGCTCCAGCTGCTCGAGCTGTCAGCTCGGAGAAGGCTCCAGGCAATGTGGCCCCTTTGCATTTTCCCTCTGCACGGAGGCACCGGCTCTGTGGCCACGGAGAGCGGGAGCAGAGCTGGAGCAGAGCTGGAGCAGAGCTGTGGCCACGGGCGGGGGACTTGGGCTGCTCCACCTGTGACACCCACAAAACCCCCAATGCTTTCTGGGCTCCCCCTGGCTGAGGTTGAGGCCAACCTGTGCAGAACTAATTAACGGCTGCTCCAAGTCCTGACTAATTAAACTTCGATGTGTACATTTAGGGTTTATTTCCAAATCCCTCAAACCATCAAGGCTGGGCCTGTGACGGTGCCAGGCTCTCCCTCCTGGGAACCATGAGTGCTGTTTTAGGGGTGGTTCTGCCCCTGATTACCTTGTAGTTTGAGATTCTCTTACTGCTTCACTTAAAGCTTTCCAAGACACTGCAGGACATGTTTGATTAACACAGCCACTGCTTCAGTTATTGATGATTTCTGCCACGCAGGCTCAGGATGCTGCTTACAGTGTACTTTGAGCCTGTCCTTGGAAGTAGGAAGCAGGAACACTGGGCTGATTTACTACAGTGATTCTCTCTGGAATTTTCTGACCCTCACATTTACTGGGAAGGAAAACAAAGTTTTCCACAGCCCTGTCCTGGCTGACAGGTTAATGGGGGGCTGGAACAGGTCACAGCCCATGTGAAAACTTCATGGGTCTTTTTAAAGACAAGGCTTCAGGATCCTTACAGGTCATGGAGACCACCTCTCAGGGGTGCTCAGCTACTTCAGGAGGAGAGAAATGGCTGAAAGGTCATTCCTAGAGCACCTGCCCTGGCAGGGCAGGGCATGAGAAATGAGGTTTGTTCTCTCTGGTGGATTTGAGGTACAATAAGCCATCTCTCTCTCTAGCTTCCCACAAGACAATTTCATCTAAAGTGTGGTTTTATCTGTATTCCTAACTCCATTTCTAATCCCCTCCTGCAAGGAACTTACTTTAAAAGCTTAAACCTCTCTCACCAGGTGTCACCTGTAAGAGGCCCTGTGGGATCCCTACACTGCTCATTTGCTGGGGTTTTAACCCGCCTGCAGTGTCCCAGTGCTTTAGGTCTCTGTGAAGCCTCAAATCTTGCGCAGTTTGAAATGGTGTGACCAGCAACGGTGCTGGAGGCGGAGCCGAGGCAGCTGCACCCACCGTCCCATGGCAGCTCGTTTGGCAAAAGCTGAAGTGCAATGATTATTCATTCTCATTTCTGCCAGCATTCCCTCCCTTGACTGTTTCAATCCACAGACCCGAGAAGGAAGCGTGTGGGTCCCTGTTTCTCCAGGTCCCTGAGGGTTGAGGGGAACTCTCCTTCCTGAGCTGCCCTTCCCGCTGGTGCCCAGCACGTGCCAGGGTCTGCTGTGCCAGGCTGACGTTGGGTCCTGCACTGACACCGTTTTGTGTTCTCTCCCTTTAGATTAGAGTGTGTAACGCTCTCGTTACGGTAATGGCCGCAGGTAAGAGCGACGCTTCCCGCAGGCTCCTCTGCTGCTGCCGCTGTGCTTCACCTCTAACAGCTCTCCTCCTCTTCCTCCTCCTCCTCTTCCTCCTCCTCCTCCTCCTCCTCCTCTGCTCAGCGTGCAGCCATGGTGGCTCTGGGGCCCTCCGGGTCTGTCTCTGGCTGTCCCTGTCCCCTCTGGCTCTGCTGGCCCGGCGGCTGCTGCTGGGCACGGGGACACGGGCACCGAGGGAAGGGTCTCTGTGTGTGTGTGACCAGGGATGGGACAGCCACGGGCACAGAGCTGTGTGGGGCTGCTCCTGCCACCGTGCTCAGCTGTGCGACGGGCAGAGAGCAGCTGCTGGGCAGCTCTTTTCCCTCTTTGTAAATTCCACTTGTTTGGATGAGTTCTGAATTTTAAGGGCTCCACTGGTCCATGAGAGTCAGAAACTGGTGTTTGTGGTTTCCATATCATTTACTGTTTTTTATTTACAAGCTGCTGTATGGTTTTCGCTGCTGGTAATTTCACATTGCCCAGGCACAGTCCCAGACAAACAACAGTGAGGGAGCAAACACCCTCCTCCATAGCACAAGAGCATCCCAACCCCAACCCACCTCTGACCGCGGGCGCAGCCGAGCGCGCGGAGCCTCCTCTCCGACTCGGCAGGCTCCCCTGGCAAGACGGCCAAGTCATCAGAGCCTGTGCCAGACAGCTTGCGAGGGGAATTAGAATGCCGTGTGGGAGCCTTTCTGCAGGGCGGTTGTCGCTCGCTCACTGCGCAGCTGCCACCTCCCCATCAATCACAGCGCTCCCAGGGACCTACAAGGTGGGCTGCAGAGCTCGGGACGTGCCAGAAGAAAGCTGGGACTGTCGGAATGCTCCGGCTCCAAGGCGGAGGTGCTGTGGGTGCTCCTGGCCTAGGTGTGCCCGGCTGCAGCTCCACCTGCCCCTTGTCACGGGCACCAGCCGTGCATTGTTCAGCTCCCACACGAGCGTTGCTTCAGCTCGTCCATTTGGGGAAAACCGTACTATTTTGACCATCTGCCATTCTGCCTCACTGCAGGAATGTCAAGTACAACACCTCCCTCGCAGCCCTTCCCTCCCCCACGCTTTTCTCCCCGGCCAACAGCACCACAGGTTTTGTTTTTAATCCAAAACTGACAGCTCCGAATTTTTCACAGAAAATGCCTCTACAGGCTAAGTCACATTTTCCACCTTTTTAAAATGTGCTATTTCCCCTCAGTCAGTTGTGTTGAAGTACCAATCTGGTAAGTAATGGCTGTCTTTGAGATGCAGATGGGTGGCTGCAGGCTGGCTGAGGGACTCACAAGTCAGGTTTGGCTGCTGCTGTTCTGCTTTGAGTCACTCAAACACCCAGAGCTGCTGAAGCAGAACAGGTCACCCCTTGTGTTGAAAGTGCAGCAGAGCCCACGGGGGTCTTTGTCCTGGGACAGGGGCAGGGCTCATCCTGCCACCACACTGACCACAGCCACATTCCCACCTGCCCAGGACGGCAAGGCTTGCCTTGCTCACCTGTGCCTGAGGGGCAGCTCAGCCAAGGCCCTGCCTGGGTTTTGGGGTGTTTTGTCTGGGAGTCACCCGGGCTAGGAGAGCTGAAGGGAGGATTAAAGAGCCCTGGATGGGCCAGGCACGGGAACTAACAGCAAATAAAGGCACAGGCAAAGCACAGAGCCAGGTGTTGAACTGGAAATAGGTCTGTGCTGCCAAACACAACCACCCCTCTGGAGTTCAGAGGGAGTGGCACCAGCGCTGGCCTTCAGTGTGGGCTTAGAGCCTCCCTCTGCTCTCCTCACCTGGCTGCAAGGCTGTTCTTCCCTCCCACCTGGAGGAAAACACTTGTGTTTACACTTAGGGAGAGAATTGCAACATGGTTTACAAATTCTGTTCCCCAAGGGAGCTGATGAAATGGTGTTCCCCTAGGAAGCACTCTGGGACAGGTCAGACCCCCAGCAGCAGCAGCAGGGCAGGGTGTGTCCCTGGGAGCAGCTGCACCTGGCTTTGGTCGTTTGTGTCTCACTTAAAGGCTCTGTGTTCACCTGTTCCCCCTCAGCCAGCCTGAGCCTCGGGTCGTATTGGCCTGTGGGGAATAACTGAGGTGGAACTCCAGGCTGTAGAACAATTAAGTGTAACCCCAGGTACCCACAGGCCCCAGGCTCCCAGAGATCCTTCTAGGGTGAGCCACCAGTAGTGAGGGTACCTGGTGTCCTGTCATGTAGCAGAATCAGAAGAAATCATGATTCTATCAGAGACACCAGACATCTTCCCAGGAGTTTTGTGCGACTCCTCACGCTGGGGAAGCTCGTTTCCAGCTCTCTGTAACAGACTGAATACACAAGAGCTGCTTAGTGACACGCAGCAAAACACAATTTTATATATCCCACACAGAACTGTTGTATGTTCAAGTGAGCAGGACGGGAGTATCCTCCCCCTATGCCATGGGGCTGCTGCGGCACTGGGAGCCATCCGGGGCTGTGCAGACCCAAAGGTGCTGATGCCCGGGGCCTCGGTGCTCACCTGGGCACTGTGGCCTCTCACAGCCTGGCTGCTCCTCACCTGTGGGAGCTGGCAAAGAAAATCCCTGATTTCTCCAGGAAGTGCAGTATATCGCAGTTCCTCAGGTGCCTGGCCAGATTCCTCCTGTACATGTCAGGTTCACCTGAGCGATGCCCAGGAGTAACTGGGAAGAGGGCAGGGGCTGTGCCGTGCGGTTATTCCGAGGCACACGGGCTGTTCTGTCCTGAGCTGTTTTTTCCCTGCCCGCTCTGTTTTCCAGGCTGCCTCACCACAAGTGCAAGCGCTGACCTCACTGTTACCATCGGCATCGAGCTGGCGGAGCCGCCCTCGCCCACGCTGCCCCGTGCCTCCAGGAGCAGAGTCTCCGGGAAGCTCCGTCGCTCCGCCAGCGCTCTCAGCAAGGCTTCCAGCTGAGCTCTGGGACACAGAGCCCCGGCCAGGGGAGCGACAGAACGGGCGGTCTGGGGGGAGCTCGTCTGGAAGGGGACGGACGAGGGGTTTGCTCTCCCAGTCTTGGGTTCCCTGACTGGGACAGACGTGGCCGGTGATCAGGTGTCACCTGTGTCACCATCAGCGTGGCACTGTCACCAGCTGAGCGAGGGCCCCAAGCCCCTGGGCACAGGTGCTGGCACCACAGCTACAGGTCATGAACCAGCATTGAAACCAGTTATTCAGTGTCCCCTTAGAGCATGGCTTTAGTCATTCCAGGCAGCACTTACCTGTGCATTCGGGAATTCTGTCTAACAGAGGTTTTCCCATGACTAGCCAGGTAGCACATGTTCTCCTCCAGAGCACAGGTGGATGAGGGAGCAGCTCTCCAGTCCATGCTGTCCCACTGAGGAGTGCGATGGCCCCTCCACGGCGGGTGATGGCTGCGCACTGAACCACTCCCTAGAACAACAAGAATAACCAAATCCCTTTTGGAAGAGCAGAAGCCACACTCCTGCCATGACCTGTCCCCAGCACAGAGTGAAAAAATGGGTAACCCCTCCACTTTGTCCCAGCAGGGCAGCAGGCTGTGAACCACCTCTGGCCAGAGGACAGCACATCTGAAGGCTTTTGAGGACATGCAGTGTCTTCCTGGCACCTGGTGTAGTGAGCAGAGCTCATGTTGTCAGTAGGTGATGTGTTTTGGTCTCCACGTGTCGTAGGTTTCTAGGGGTGACAATTTTTGTAGGTAAATCCCCAGTGTTATAAAAACAACAGAAATCTGAGATCCCACAGCCACGGATCCGTATCCTGCTGGTGTTCAGTTGCTCCTGGACACTCCCATGCACACCTCCCAAGGGAATGGGAGTTGCTTTAAGTGAAGGGATTGCATTTTTTGGGAAATGCCCCACTGGGCCCCATTTGTTTTTGCACTTGTACTTGGTGTTGTGTCTGTCTGTCCGTCTGCCAGCCCGGGACCACGCTGTGCACACAGGCCGCTGTTCCAGCCACGGCCAGTGGTGCCGAGGTGGCTCCACGCTCTGCTGTGGGATCTGTGCCCAGGCCCCGGTGCCCCCAGAGCAGGAGCCGGAACCAGTGGAGCTGACAGGAACCCCCTCGGCACAGCCGTGGGAAGGAGCCCCCATCACTCAGGGCCTGGATGGCTGGTTTGATTTTCTGCCTCACATTTGGGTTTTGCTTTCTACTGATTTTGTGTTGTTGAACAAACTTAGAAAATAAAAGGTGTATTTTAATTTATTTTACTTTCAGGGCCGGACAGGCAGGGCTGTCTGGCCCTTAGTTATCCAATAGCTGGTCTGAAACAATTTCAAAGGCATCCTTCTGAGTAAGGAGCCATTTCTTGTTAGAGCAATATGCATCTCTAATTCAGGGAGAAATTAAAACACTGATGAAATAGTGTTTTCCTGATGTCAAAAGCATATTAATTTGTATAAACTCAGCTGTGGTTTTGCACCCTGAGGTGGATGACACAGCCGCTCTGTTACCCCTCACAGATGTAATAAATTTTGCTCACAATAAAGGTCCCCAGAGAGCAGCAGAAGGTGCGTACCTGGTGGTGTGTGCAGCGGCCGGGCGGGAGGTGCTGGGTGCAGTTCGGCTCTGCCTCCACTGATGGGGTGGTGGCTCCCGACCACGCCGGTGCCGTGTGGAGCTGCTGCAGGTGCCGTGGGTGTGCGGGGCCGGCTCACACGGCGCGGTGACGGCGGCACTGGCACACACTCTGCCTGCCTGCCATTGGCGCCGCGGCTGCAGGAGCAGCTGCCCGGTGAGGAGCCACAATGGTGTTTCCAGGCTCCAGTGCTCGGGGGTATTTGTGCCACGCCATGGCACAGGCACCAGACACAACAACACCCCATGCTTGCCCCACAGGGACCCGCGTGGCAGCGGTACCGTTTGCCATCCCTGCAGGGTGGGCATCTTCTGCCAGCCCAGCCCTTCCCGCGGCACTGAGGGGGCTCAGCGGTTGCGGAGCACAATGACTGACCCTCTGTCCATAGCCTGCTTCCCAGCAAGGCCTTGTGGCCCAGCCACTTGCATCAGCATTAAAAACAAGATGTTTCTAACAGTGATTTTCTACTCTACTGAGATATTCCTTAAGGAAATGCAGGGGGCTGCACATCCAGGTCAGAAAAGACACTTGGAACTCTCTGTTCCTTTGCTGAAGGGAGATGACAAAGTTCTCTCCTCAATTGCTTTCAGGTGCTCTCATCAGAAATGGAGAGTTAATGCAGCTGCCTCCAGATAAGGCTCCCTTTGCAGAAATAACTGCCCTTGGCAACCTGGCTTCCACCCATCTTTGCTGAGGAGGATCCCTGTCCCAGGCCCAGCACCTGCACTCTCCTGTGGAAATGGAGAGCAGGCAGGAGCTGGACAAGGGAACACAGTGCTCAGTCAGTGCCCTGGCATCCCTGGGCCGGGTGGTGCCCGTGCCCCCCAGGCTCAGCCGTGTGGACCCATCCCCTGGCAGCAGGCGGGGCGGGACGGGCGCGGTGCCGCGGCTCCGGCTGGCACACCCTCGGCACGCAGTTCCCGCATGGCACACGGGCTGAGCGCCCAGCATAGCCCAGCACTGGCACCCACGGGGGGCAGGAGGTGCCAGGCCCACAGCCCTGGGTGGGACACAGCCGGGACAGGAGCGGGCAGCAGAGCCAGCCCGGCACGGCACCGGGCAGGGACAGGGGGCCAAGGCACCCCCAGCCCCATCAGCTGCAGCAGCTGGCACAAAAATGACATTAATAATAATTAATTATTAAAATAAAGTTAAATAATATATCACTAGTTTATACTTACCGTGGGATCACAGAATGGTTTGGGCCCATCCCTGGTATCTCACGTAGCTATATGTACATATCACTGTATAAACTGCAACATGACTGTACGAACTATAACTGTGCCTATATACGTACATTCTAAATAACAGCATACTGCATAAGAAAATTGTGTCATTCACATCAGCAACCTATAAATTCTATATAACATTACATAAAGAACGTGTAATATAATACACAATACAATATTTTGCACATATATAATGTGCATCATGGAATATTCAATGCACTGTGTACGTACAATAAATAATACTATGTTAGGTCATGTCTGACACGCATGTATAGTGCACATGCCAGGTGTGCATATGTGTGTGCACCTGCACAGCCCCAGTGCACTGTGCAGTGCACTCTCCACAGCACACAAACCCTGGCTGCAGAGCTGAGAAAACATTCTGTAAGGCAGCCGTGTTTCATTACATCAGTATTGGCAATGTATCAATAATCATCTATAATGCATATATGATATTATATGCTGGACATGTTTTCTAATATGCATTGTCTGATAGACAACATAAACCGGATATTATATATTAGTATATGTATTGCTATAATGTGTATAATATACACTGTACTACATTTTCTGAAGTATACCTTTCTTAGATTATAGGATATACTGCTATAAAAGGAATTTTATATTTATATGTTTATATTTATATGATTATATTTACTTTATCACAGAATCTCTGATTCTGAAGGGACCTTAAAGCCCATCTTGTTCCACTCCCTTGCCATGGGCAGGATACTTTCTGCTAGACGTGGTTGCTCCAAGCCCTGTCCAACCTGGCCTGGAACACTTCCATGGATGAGGCAAATATAAAATATAATGTATCGTATGTAATAAATTCTGAATTTCTTCTATGAGCATATAACTAAACGAAAACCTCCCAGGTGAGCCCCCCCCTGCTGTACAACATTTTCCTCACATTTGTCTTTGCACTGGTGTTGCAATACAGGCAATTTAGTATGAAGAACTGTAAAATGAGATAATAAAACACCGTGGTCCCATACTCTGAGGAAGCAGAACCTGTTCTGATCTGCAGCCAAGCCATGCTCCTCCTCTCCCCCAGCCCTGGCCCAGCACCCCCTGCAGCACTGGCAGAGTTGCTCTGCTCTAAATCCTCCCTGTCCATCAGCTTCCCCAGTCCCTAAAAAAGACTGGCAAGCTCTCAGTCAGGCTGTGGGCTGGTTGGTGCAGGAGCTGGGCAGGAACGGGCTGGGCTGTACGTACCCTCACCTTCAGAGCTGCAAGGGAGCTTTATTAGTGCTACAAAGAGCCATTTTTCTTCCAAGAGGAACAGGGGGGCCCTGGCTGTTGGGAATAACGTCCCAGTTACCGTGTCGGGGCGTGTTCCGAGGAGGGGCTGCAGCTCCCCACACCAGCACCGCCGATGCCACCGTGCCCAGCTGTGCCCGGTTTCGGTCCCTCGGTGCCTGCACGGAGGAGAAGGGCACAGTCAGAGCAGCCGGCTGTGCCCTGGCCCTGCAGCCCAGCACTTGGATTCACGGACCGTTTGAAAGGACCAAGCCTGGAGGTGCCCGGTGCCGCTATCGCAGGACAGCCTGGCACGTCCATCTCTCTGATTAAGGTATCAAATGTTGCCAGAGCCAGACCTTTGTTATGTGGATTGTAAACTAAATTTAATTAAGACCATTAAAGCCCTGATGAGGCTTTTTATCTGCATGGAAGGATCTGAGGTGTTTAAATGCAATATGCAGGACACAGCAACACGCCTTGCCTTTCACCCAAGGAACCTGCCCAGGTACCTCAGGAAGCTCCTGTCCCATCCAGCCCAAAGCACCCACACCCCACAGCACCCCATGGCACCTCGAGGCACTGCATGCCCTGCAGCAAATGGGCAGAAACACCTGTGACTCCATGAGCCATTTCCCAGTTCATTAACAGCGACACATGTTTTTAAACACATTTATATGAGGAAGAAGTTTGAAGCCCAAGGCAAAAGCCCATCCCCGTCCTGTCTCTGGGCTTGCTGCAACCCCACGGACACCTCCCAACTTCCCACCCAAGCAGCAGACCGGGAGGTGCTGGGCAGGAGCCCTCAAAACCTTGGGCTGTGCCCAGCTATGTCTCCCGGGCAGTCCGTCCAGCAAGGCAGCTGACGGATGCCCCACTGCACTGATGGCTGCAAGGGGCTGTACTGTTGGTACCAAAAATTGCTAAAAACCTACAGTAGAAAAGCAGCCTAGAGAGGCTCACCCCAGCTTCTCACCAGCTCCATGCCCATGGGGCAGGGATGGAGTCCATGCTGCATTTCTCAGGACCCTGCAGGTTTCTGTAATTGATCTCCCTGGCTCCTTTCTGTGTGCTCGCAATTTGTTCCAGACCAGCATTTGGCTCCTGGTGTGCTCGGAGAGGAGGAAGGCTCTGGTGGTTTGAGCACCGGGCAAAGCCCTCTGCCCATGTGCACAGAGTGACTAACCCACGCAGCAGCTGCCCCCACCACGTCACATCTGGGGCAAGCTGAGTGTTTTCCGTGGTGCCCAAACCTGTTCCTGTTGGAGGCACCGAGAGCCATCAGCAATTGATTTGTTAGCTGACAGCAGGAGGCTTTGTTTGCTCAGCGCTGGCTGCCCGTGCTGCCGGATGGCGAGGACATGGCACCCACCAGGCCACACCTGCATTCCCAGGAGCTGCTGTGAGCAGTGCTGGGTGAGCTCCGGGTTCTGCCACGGCACCGGGCTCCTGGCATAGCCACTGAGCCACACGTGGGCTTGGGGGGCTCACAGCACAGAGGAGGAGGCAGAGCTGAGCCCACCAGAGGTCCAGTGTGGGCCTGGGCCGTGGGACAGCACAAGGGAGGAGCTGGTGAGGGGTAGGGACAGATCCCTCCCCATATTACTGCCCAAATGAGGCTCATATGAGCAGGTGGCTTTGTGAGCTGTTGTGGTGGTGCGATGTCCTTCACTATCAGTGGCAAGAGACGCAAAATGGTGATGCCGATGGCTCCCTGTAAAACCCCCGGGGCAGTCGGTGCTCACCCTCACAAGGACCCTCTCCAAAAACCCCCGGGGCAGTCGGTGCTCACCCTCACAAGGACCCTCTCCAAAAACCCCCGGGCAGTCGGTGCTCACCCTCACAAGGACCCTCTCCAAAAACCCCCCGGGCAGTCGGTGCTCACCCTCACAAGGACCCTCTCCAAAAACCCCCCGGGCAGTCAGTGCTCACCCTCACAAAGCCCCAGCAGTGCAGGCAGGGGAGAAGGACCGCAGAGACAAAAGCTCAGGAGCTCTGCCCAGGCTGCTGCAGCCCAGCGAGCCAAAAGCAAATTCCAGAGTTTTTATAGGATGACTGTGAACAGAGCCATTTCTAAAGTACTCCACTGTCACCTCTCCTTACACCTCCCTAACACAGGGATCTCCTCTGACCACGCTTTCCACTGCAGTCTTCAGCAGAAGATAACAATACATCGTTGGTGCCAATGGCCACCAAGACAGTTCTACAAACCTGGGGAATTCTTCTGGCCCCAACAATTTTTAACTGATTCCTACAGGGATAGAGATGGATTACTTGCCTGCTGGTGCCACAGGCTTCAAGCATGGATTTTATCAGGAGCACTGCTGTGATGGCATGGATAGAGCTCTGGGGTGAGGATGCACTGGGCATTGCCCTAGAAACAGTGTCCAGTGGCCTGAGAGGATGGCCACATGTGTTGGCAAAGTCCCCTTGGGGACCGGAGAGCCCAGCCCACGGACAGCTGCGACACCGTCTGCGACAGCCCAGGCTCTGGGGCTTTCCAAGGCCAGGGAAGCCAGGAAAAGCAAAACCACACCTCTTGCCAGGCATGTTTTGCTGCCTGTGTCTCTCAGGCCATGATCTTTTCCAGTATATCGATTCGCAGCTAAAACCACAGCTTTGCCGAGGCCTGAAGTCAGCCCTGGCATAACCAAGCTGGTTTCCTAGGAATCAAGACAGCAGGAGTGTACCTGCACTGGTGCTTTTTAGCCTGACTGAACAAGAAAAAAAAAATCTTTCTCTGGGAAGACTCTTTCTCTACGAGCTTTGCTATATCAAAAAATACCCAGATAATTCATGGGAAATTTCCCTACGGGAAGCTCCTTTCCCACAGTGAATCAGCAAAGTCTCAAGCAGGAGCCTTTAAGGGAGAGAAGACGGCAGGAACAGGTTGGAAAACTCTTCCCATGAGCCAAAGCCTCAAAGGTGTTACCATCCCAGAGACGGAGCAGCCCCAAGGCCCATGCTGAGCCCTTGCAGCTGCTCAGCCCTTAACACACCAGTCTGGGAGCAGGGATTTGCTCAGGGCTGCCAAGCAGATCCACATGCCGTGGAGTTGGCTCCGTGGCTTCTCCTGCTGGCAAAGGGGGAGATGGTACAGGTGCACCGCAACAGCTGTCTGTGAGAGGGGTTTCACAGACCCAGCACACACCTTCCCCTCTTACACTGAGACTACATCACTTTTCACTAAAAAACTTACTAAACTACTTTTTGACCAAAGCCCTGGGATTCCCACATACAGACACAAGCCCTGAAGAGCTACCTATATATATATGGTTGTTGAAGGATGCTGCAGAAGTCCCACAGCAGGGCCGAGGGACCAGGCAGGAGCAGGCTCCAGCCCTGCCAGGAGGCACCCAAACGCCTGGCATCCCGTGTGCCAGACTCCACAGCTCACAGCCAAAGCAGGATGCCGCCGCTCCACCGAGCCCCTGAACTCCACACCTCAGTGCCAAGCACGCGGGGCAGCCACCCAGCAAACAGCACGGCCCTCCCAGGCGAGGATATCTCCAAGTTCACCTCGAGTTCTCCTATAACACCTTCCAGGGAAGGTCCCTGGCAGCTCCTCCCTGGCTGTCCCCAGCAGCAGGGCACAGGGCAGGCTGCGCCCGGTGCCAGCTGTGACAGGGGCAGGGCTGGGGCTCCAGCCTTCCCCTGCACTGGCCACACTGCACCCTGCTCTCCTCCTCCCAGTAATTCCTTTTTAATTAATCTCATCAAACGGTACGGAGCAGGCTGGTGCCTACGGAGGCTCCCTGCCAGCTGCACTGCGGAGCCGGGTCCCAGCCCCCCCGAGCCCCCAGGGCCAGCCCGGCAGGGACAAGCAGGAGGGGTGGGGGCACGCTTGAATTTGAAAATATTTTATTTGAATAGTAAATAATTATACAGTTGAAACAGTTCTATCGAAGCACTCTATAAATAGCTAACAGTTAAGAAAATAATGTGTGTAGAAAAAGAGATTGCATCTAAAAGTAAGAGCTGTTGGTTGCACGGGATAAAATGGTTAAGATCATGTGTTATTCTAGGTATAAAAGTTAAAACCTTTTTAGCAGATCCCTTTAGAAAAAAAGATCTAAAACGCACAGTGAAATGGCAGGCGGGGAGACAAAAAAAGCACATTAGAATATCTGCAATCAAATAATAACAATCTTCATAATTAATATAAATAAATAACGAATAAATAACATAATTACTCAAACCAACATATACAGATAGTCAACTCATGAGCTACCTTGGTAAGGGCAAAACAAACAGAAACAGAAAGTTGGCATGTCACAGTTAAGGCAGTTTCTACAGCATTTTCTGAAGACCATCAACAGCAGAGTCAAGGCATTTGTGGCTACACTAAAGGAAATGCTCGATTCTCTCGAGCAGTTTGATCTGTTCACATCGATAAAAAACGGAGTGAAGGAACAACAAAAGAAAGAAAGAAAGAAAAAGAAAAAAAAAGGAAAAAAAAAAAAAAAAAAAAAGGAGAAAAAAAAAAAAAAAGAGAGACCCCGGGAAGGTAAGTGTAAAGCCAGATTCCAGCAGGTCGCAAGCCGTATTAAAGCTAATCGTGTGGCGGCCCCGGGGGAGCGGCGCGGGGCCGGCGGGGAAGGCACGGGCGGCTCAGCAGGCGGGACGCAACGGCACCTGGAGCAGGATGACCTGCCGGTTCTCCGAAGGGTGGCACTTGTTGATGTGCCGGGTGAGGCCGGGCGAGCTGTAGAAGGTGGCCGGGCAGTACTTGCAGGGGAAGACCTGGGCGGCGTGGAGGAGGCGCAGGTGCCGCTCCTGGCTGCTCTTGCTGGGGAAGGTCTCCCCGCAGACGGGGCAGAGGCGGCACTCGGCGGCGGGCGGCTCCTCGGCAGCGGGCTCCGGGGCCGGGGCAGGGGCCGGGGCCGGGGCGGTGTGCCCCAGCAGGTGCTTGCGCAGGTAAGCTTGCCGGCGAAACCGCTTGGCGCAGCGGGGGCACTCGAAGAGCCCCTCCTCGGAGCCAGCCTCCGAGGCTCCGCCGGGGCTCGGCGTGTCCCGCTCACTGCCGCTGCCGCCGCTCGCCTCTTTCGGCGGCTCCTCCGCCGGGCCCGGGGCCGCGGCCGGTGCCCGGCCCGCCTCGGGGCCACCCTTGGCGGCGGGCGGGCGCGGCTTGTGCCAGCGGCGGTGGGAGGCGAGGTTGGCGGGGCAGGAGAAGACCTTGTCGCACTCGGGGCAGCGGTACTCCACCCGGACGATGCGGGAGCAGCGGTGCTGCGCCAGCGCGAAGGGGTCCCCGTACTCCTCCTTGCAGAGCTGGCAGATGAACTCGCCGAGCGGGCGGGCGCAGCCGCCCCGCGCCTTGGCCGGCGCCTCCACCGGGCCCTCCTTGATGCGCAGCCCCAGCACGGGCGAGGTGGTCACCTCGTCCTCGAAGGTCAGCTTGCGGATCGCCTTCGTCTTCTTGCCCGACGTAGCCTTGTGCCGCCCGGGCTCGGCCGCGCCCGGCGGGCGCTTGTTGGGCGGCGGGCGGCCGGAGACGGGCGGCGCGGCCGGGGCGGGCGGCGCGGGGGCTCCGCCGGGGCCGGGATGGGCGGCGGGCGGCTCGACGTGGCCGGCGGCGGCCCAGAGCTTGAGCTCGGCCGGGGCGAAGAGGAGCGGGTCCATGGTGCCGGGCACGGCCGGGGCGGGGAAGGACTCGGCCGAGACGGGCGAGCCCAGGCTGAAGCCGCGCTCCAGGTACTTGTCCCTGCTGACGGGCCGCGTGGGGCTGTACAGCGCCTGCACGGCGGCATCGGGCGTCCCGAAGGGCACGGGCGGCGGCGAGTCCCGCGGCGGGGGCGGCGGCGCGGCGGGGCAGGCGGGCGGCGGGGCGGCGCCGGGGGGGAGCGGCGGGCCGGCGGCGGCCTCGCGGCAGCAGCGCGCCCGGTAGGACACGGGGGTGGGCCGCCGGCTGCGCTTCACCAGGAAGCCCCGGGGCATCTTGGCGCCGGCTCCGGGCCGGCGGTGGCCGCGGCGGAGACTCCTCGCTCTGCCCGCGGCGCGGCCGCCGCCGCCTTTAAGCGGGTCGGGGCCATTGTTCGGGCCGGCGGCGGCGGCACCGGCCAATCAGCGGCGGCGGCGGCGGCGAGGCCGCACCTGAGCCCGGCCCGGCACACGCCCGGCCCCGCCCCCGCCCGCCCCGCACCGCCCGCCCGGCACGCGCGGCCTTTGTGTGCCGCCCCCCGCGCCGGCTCCGCCACCGGCAGCGCTCCCGCCGCCTGCCAGCTGGGAACGGCACACAGCGCGCACTGCTCGCGGGGACGGCCGGCACCGCGGTGCGGGGAGCTCGGCGCAGGAGGCGGCGAAAGCGGCGCTAGTGGCGGCGGTGGCACAAGGGGGAGCGGGACTGCCCGCCGGGGGTGCTGCCTCTCTGGGGAGCTGCTCGTTTGGGCAGCAGATGCCCAACGACGGGTCTAAGCGAGCGGGAGGAATCACGAACGGGCCGTCGGCGCCGGGCCGAGCCCGGCAGCTCCGAGAGCGGAATAAGCCCGAGCTGCTGCGGGGCCGGGGCAGGAGCGCCGCAGCCCCGGCCCGGCGGTACCCGAACCTGTTACGCGAGACCTGCGGTCCCCGCCGCGCGTTGGGTACGAAGCGCAGAGGGGGACGTGCGGCGGGTCCCTGCTCCACCCGCTCCCGCACGCCAAAGTCGGTGTCGAAGCAAACACGCCCGGAGCCCCCGAGGATGCTCCCGGGGCCGCGAAGTGCCGGTCCCGCGGGCCCGGCCTCGGCAGGTGCAGCCGCCGCGGGGCGACCCCCGGGCCGCGGCCCCGCTGCCGTGGCCCTTTGTCCGCGGCCGCACGGGGTACGCTCGGGGGGCCGGCGCTGCCCCGCAGGTGGCGGGCCCGGGGGCTGCGGAGCCGCGGCGGGGCCGGGGGCGCGTGCGGGCGGCGCCCCCCCCGCCGGGCCCTTTGTGGGGGGCGCGGGGCACGCGGGCGGCACGCGAGCGAGCGGGGCCCCCCCGCGCGCGCCTTTGTGCTCGGCATTAGCATAAAGCTGCGCGACCTTCCCGGCACAAAGCGAGGGGGCGGGGGGCGCCGGGGGCCGCCGCTCCCCCGGACACCCCCCCTGCGGGCCGGGCCAGGCGGCGGGGGGGTCGTGGGGCCGCCCCGCCCGCCCGGTGGGACAGGCGTGCGGCGGGGCGGGGCGGGCGGGCGGCCCGCGGAGCATTAGCATACAGCTGCGGGCCCGCGGGCACGCGCCACCGCCCCCCCGCCGCGCCGGCACACCGAGAACCCCCTCACCGACAGGGCTGCACACCGAGAACCCCCTCACCGACAGGGCTGCACACCGAGAACCCCCTCACCGACAGGGCTGCACACCGAGAACCCCCTCACCGACAGGGCTGCACAACGAGAACCCCCTCACCGACAGGGCTGCACAACGAGAACCCCCTCACCGACGGGGCTGCACACTGAGAACCCCTTCTCCACTGAGGCTGTACACTGAGAGTCCCCTCACCACTGGGGCTACACACCGAGAACCCCCTCACCACTGGGGCTACACACTGAGAACCCCTTCTCCACAGGGGCTACACACTGAGAACCCCTTCTCCACTGGGGCTGCACACCCAGAGCCCCTCACTGACAGGGCTGCACACCCAGAGCCCCTCACCGACAGGGCTGCACACCCAGAGCCCCTCACTGATGGGGCTGCACACCCAGAGCCCCCTGTTCCCCCACCATTCCTCACCTGCCGCAGGCTGGGTCCGCAGGGGTCCGTAGGTGTCGGTCGGGGCGTACATGGGCAGGTGGGCGCGGTGGCGGCGCAGGAAGCGCAGGATGGGCTCCAGCAGGGCGGGCGGGCCGGGGCTGTGCTCAGCGGCGGGGGTCTGCCCGGGCACCTGCAACACAGAGCCATCAGAGGCCGAACTGGGCTCAGGGCACGCACCGGTGATGCGGAGCGTGGCGTTTCGGACCGAAAATGGCCCGAAAACGTGTCGGGGCCGGGACACAGTGAGCATTGAGCACAGAGTGGGGCTCGCACAGGTGGCACCAAGCACACCCTGGGACCGGTGGTGCTGGACTGTTTGTTCATCCCTCCCGAGTGACACGATGCAGATGCAAGGGTTGTGTGGAACCGAACCTGCGTGCAGTCCCCCGGCTGTGGTGGACACAGGCTGTCCGAGGGGTTTAGCCAAAGGAATTCCCTACCCCGTGCCCTATTTACTGTGGCTTTTAACCCAGTCTGCAGCCCCAGCTGCAGCCAGAGAAGCAGGACATTATTCCTGACGGAGGATAAGTGCCTGTTCCGGAAGGTCTGGCGCGGCACGTGTGCCCTCGGCGTGCGGCAGCATCCAACAGCTGATGGAGGTGCAGACCCCGGCCCTGCCATCTGCCTGTTTGCATCGCCGAGCCGCGCACGGCGGCACAAACACATGGCTGTGATCCCCCAGGGGTAAACACGCCCTGCGCCAGAGGCCCCGTGAGAGCCCCGCACGGCGAGGGCAGCCTTGGTGACGGTGTCTACACAGGCTCAATGCACCGGCTCTGGCCCTGCCACAACTGGCTTTTCTGTACAGTTATTGCTCTTCTACCAGTGAACCTTTCTGTAAATGTTACCCCTATTGCGTGACACTCATTTCCAGTTTCTCTGGACACTGTAACCATAAATGTCTTGAGTCCTGTTCACTTAAATTCACAGTTCTTAAACATCTTTCAAAGGAGTGTTTTTCCCTCATTTTTACATTTCATCATTAATTTTTCTGCATGCTTAAGTGAGCTGGAATATGAGCAACAGGAAGCAAAGACAGTCCTTTACTCCATATAGAAATACAGACAGTCCCAAGGCATTTAAGAGAGATTCCATAAGCACAGGGTACCTAATCTGTATCTGGCAATGTGCCCAGAAAGACCACCCAATGAAAACACATAAATGTGATATTTAGTAAATATAGTTAAAATCGCCGCAAAAAAGAATCCAAATAAAAATCCAACCCCCCTAATTTGCATTCAGATGCAGATACATCACCTACATTAATGTGAGCAATCCTGACTCACAGAGCTGGTTCCAGTCTGTGCAGGGAGACTGCATGTGTCAGGACTGCTACCATAAGGACACAGTAAGGCAAGTGAATCCTTAATTTGCAGGGCACCAATTCCCCTCTCTCTGAAGTTGTTCACACTTAGAGCATGCGAAATGCAACTGAATGATGGCAAAAAACCCACATCAGGCCCCCCGTTCTGAATCTCATTTTCTTTTATAGATGTCTTTCAAGAGAATCTAAATTAAATCACACCAAGGCACTTTCTGGGTCAGGACAACAGGAAACAAATTGTTTGGAGCCGTTCTGGGAGCGTGCGTGTGGCTGCAGCTGGGACACGGCAGCACAGGCACGGCGCTTTGAGTGGGCCACGGGCTCCACAACCTCCCTTCCTCCTGCCACCCTGCCTCCATCAACACTCAGTTCTGTTCGTTTTCTGCACAATTAAAAACTGTGAGCACGACCTTAAAACTCAGGGCTGCCGCCCGGAACTGTGGGGGGTTAAACAAAGGCAAAAGCAGCGTGAGCAGGAGGAGGGTAGGCTGGTCCCAGGTAGTGAGGTGGAAACATAGAGATCAGAACTCAAATTCTGTTTGGGATCAGCCAGAAGTTCCTCCGGGGGTGGGGGAGGCAGCTCCGGGGGCTGTTGGACACCTGCCATCAACAGCCACAGAGTGCAGTGGCTTTGCAGTTTGGGCAGGCAAAGTTACAGGCTGCTGAGACTTTGTGGCTCTGTCTATGGTGCTAATGCCAAAGCTATAAACAGCACTAGCAAACATTTCAATTTCACCCTTATCCAGGAGATCCACGCACCACTGAAAACGCCAGTTGCTTTCACTCTTTGGGCTACAATGAAAAACCTACCCACGGGCTCAGCTGAAGCAGGTGTAGGATGGGCTGTAGCGAGTTCCTGTTAGGGAACACTACTAAACCCAAGGGGATAGCTACACAAGCCAGCCTCCACATTCCACTGTGTACTTACACTAAACTGCAGGTATAATGCAAAAATGCTGTGAAGGGAAACAAAGCAACTTCCAACTTCTACTGGCAGATTTGAGAATCTGTTGCCCAAACAACAAAATTGAATAATGTGCTGTAGTTGGTGACCTGCCCCCCCCTCTGTGAGGTACACAGTCTGCTCAGGCTTCCCCGAGGAGAGAGCTAAACAGAAACATTAAGCTTCAGGAGAAAGATGGGAGAAGAAACCGAAGTGAACAACACTAACAGATTACCTAAATAATAAAATGCACTCGGCGGTCGTTCTTCTTACCTGTTCTGACATCAGGATTTGGTGCAGTTCCTTCTGGAGATCAATAAACCGATCGTGATAGATGGCCATGGACCAAGGTTCCCTGAAGTAGCTGGGTAAAAAAGAAGAAATTTAGTTATCTTGTGAACCTCTCATTAACCACTAATAAAGTATTTACCTGCTTTTTTGCCTTTATAAATTACAGTTCTGGACCCATCATGATCGTTTGTTCATAAAACGCCTCCTGTAACAGCATGGTCAATCAATTCTTTTAATGGATGTTCCTGATGTACAGCCAGCTTCAGTAATTACATTTAAAGTGGCTTAATTCAGAGCTGTGGCAAGACCCAGTGAAGAATCCTGATTTTATCAGAATTTAAAAGCCTGAAGACCTGTAAAGAACGGTGTCTCCATTATCTGTCCTCATTTGAGAAAAGCAGATTGCAGGATTAACTGAACTGCTGCATAAACAAATTAAATTTGTGTAGACAATGACACAAATGTTGTTCATCATTAAGGTTTCTGGATTAATAAAAGCCAGAAAAACAGGCCACCACAGCACTGCAATATGTTCTTTGTGCTACTCTGATGAAGCTAAATTGAACTGATTCTAGGAGGAAGCTCTTTTAACTTTTTCTTTCAGTGACAGCATTTACAAGAGCATTCTTCCATGAAAAAGGAAGAAAAGGATGGAGAGGACATGGCTCCACGTAGAACCTCACGGCTGTAAATATAACCGGAGGCAGCCAGATTACAAAGCTGGGATTTATTTCTCTTTATAATGAACGATAATTTTTACAGCTCGGGTGAGGTGTGTGTGTGTAATTCTTGTTAATGCTCGCTGCAGTCAGGAGGTGCCCCACGCTCATCCCTGTAATGACCAAGCAGATGTCACCAGGGTCACCCAGAAAGTTGGGAGAGGGGGACGTTTGCATGGCTGTGTCCAACACTTGTGGCTTTGGAATGGCAGCAAGAGCCTGGCACTGCCCCAGGAGCACACAAATGCTCTCCTGGTCCAGCTGTGTGGGCTCTAAAAGAACATCTGGATAAGGCAACTTTAACGGTGCTACACGAGTTCAATAATTCTGCCTACAGAGATCTGATGTGCAGTTCCCTCTGTGGATTTTATCTCCTCCACATCCAAGGGCAGGATTTCCCCCCCCTGCTCTGAACTACACCTCAGCTCTCCTGTGCCATAAGAACACTCTGCATGTCTGGCACAGCTTGGCTGGGTTTTCACATGCTCGGCCCCTCTCTGGCTCTGCACCCCCTTCCTCTCTGTGTGCCAGGCTGGCTGGGGCTGCCCCTCGGAATCTGCACAGCCTCCAGCACAGCAGGGCTGTCTCCCAGAGGTGTTTTCACAGTATAAATATTTATGGACACTATTCCAAACACAAATGCTGCCCAGCCCAGGAGTTACCACCACTCAGCTGCTGGCTCATTCAGATATGCAGGTTAGAAAGGATGAGCTCAGCTTTAAGGATCTTTATTTCAGTAACTGCACACCTGAAATGTGTGCAGAGAGCTAGACAAGAACACAATATACCTTAAATATCTAAAACTCCTTTAATTTTGGAAGAAAACCCCCACCCAACACAAGCCTTTAACTCACTGTTGATATCAGATAGCAAAGAGAAAGGGGAGTGTTATACAAGAATACATTAAGGTAATTAAAGACTCTGTTTTTACTGATATGCCCTGCTAAAAGCTATGTTCCACTAGCCAAATGGTTTGTCTTCAAGCTGGCATCTTAATTTTAATTGGAACTCTGAGGAGGTGATTTCTCTTTCAACCGAGGCATACCTTCCAACTGCTCACCTGCCTCACTGAGGTGTTGCATTAAATGCTGTTTATCAATGGTTCAGGGGTGCTATGTATTCCTGGTACCATTACTAGTTCTATTCCTAACCATGAGTTTAACCATTCCTGTCAATATTCATAGATTTGGAGCTCAAAACCTGAAATTCATGGCCCCTTTTGGAATATTTAATGCAAATAAAATGCCCTTTTTTAGGGAACAGAGAAGCCTTGTTCCTGTTTTCTAAACAGGCTGCCAGAAGGAGCTCCCGGTCTCCATTTTCCTTAACCTGAAGAACTGTACCCTCCAAGGGGGAGCCGGAGATTCACCTCACAAAAACAAGGTGCTTTCTTTGCCGGCTCTGTGCTTTCATCTATTTATCTTTTCAGTTCAAATCACCTTTCTCAGGGGGCACATGGTGTTTTTGAGAGAGCAGCTCTACATATGGCTGCAAAAGGGAAGTTTAATAATGAAAACACCCATTTGAATCCAAACCAACAAGTTGACTTTCATTCTGAATTTTATTACCACTTCAGCAGCAGTCCCTCAGGGCGAGCTGGGGAAGGCTTCGAAGTCGCATGCTCTTCAGTGTAGGAGATGGAGCTGGCAGGCTCCCAACAGGGGCTCAGAGGCTCCTCTGCTAGCATGAGAACGGCATCTGCCACATGTGTTTGCACCGTTTAGTCTTTCAGAACCTGCCAGAGCCATCAGGCTCAATACGTACAAGATGACAACGTTGCCAGGAGCATAAGGGGTGTGCAGACTTGGTCACCTCCTAGCAGGGATCCCTGCTGGAAGCCTTTCTAGCAAGGGCAGCGTGGCAGGACGGCGTCTCTGACAGAGCGGGAGGGAACGGGCTCCTCCAGAAGACAACGAGCGACATCCTTCTTGTTGCTAAGGAGCTGCTCTTGCCTCTCACTGACAAACAATATTTAAAGTCTGCTCTGCCTTATTGGGGAGGCGCAGCCTACATTAGATGAGAGGCAAGGAGGAAGGAAATATTCTGTGGTGTCCTGCAAAAAACCCACAGAATCCTTCCCCTTGCAAAAGA
The DNA here is from genome assembly GCA_038380795.1 of Pyrocephalus nanus. Classification (NCBI taxonomy): domain Eukaryota; kingdom Metazoa; phylum Chordata; class Aves; order Passeriformes; family Tyrannidae; genus Pyrocephalus; species Pyrocephalus nanus. Next base: position 114,851,921 of record CM076260.1, read on the forward strand.
TGTAAAGGAAACGAACAGAACTGGGCACTGCTGGCAAGCAAAACTGGAGTGTGCGTGCACGTGGCTGTCCATCCAAGAGCTGCCTACAGTCACTCTCCCTTTCATTTGCAGGAACACACCACATTTGGAGAAGAAGCCTCTGCTCCTGTGGAAGCTGGTTCTGTGCCCTAGCAGCAAGGACCCAGCCCTGCCCTGCTGACTGCCAGGATTGGTGGCACAGGACAGAGCACCAGCAGCAAAGTGTAAAGCCAGAAAGTCTTAAAAGCTGAAGGAAAACCTTCAGAGTAACACACTTGGTTTGTACAGGAACAAAACAAAAAGCAAGGTATAAAGTTAAAAAATATCAGTAATTGCAGTTATTTTAAAATAATTTACAACCTTGTGACAGGGAAGGCCTGGCAGAGGAGGAGGACCAGCTCTGGGAGAGAGCTGATCCACTCTGGACTGACACGGACCCCTGAGCAGGGGCACTCACTGCTGCTTCTCCCTGCAGTGAGACCAGGATAAGGTGGCATTTTCCAAGACTCAAAGGGCGGGTGGCACCTTGTGATAGTGCCTTTGAAAAATCCATCTGCAGACCGGCATGTCCATGATTACAGGTGTGGAGGATGCTGTGTCTCCGGCTGTTCTTCTGCTACTCAGACCATAGCAGTTATGGTGTAGGTGATTCCTATTGAACTCCTCTTTAAACTTTCTAAACTCTGTGCTTTTTAAAGCTGACACACAAGCACTGCTGTCTGCACACTCTGTCTGAGCACTTTGTGGCTGACCCTGACATCAGGCTTACTGCATTTTCTCACATAGTAAATTTCACATGTAATGCATTATGGAAAACAATTAAAAGGAAATTAAACCTGACGTACAAAATCATCAGATAGGCTGTGTGCAGCGGTATGATTGCTTTCCTGCAACTGTTTATGGATTCAGAGTTTAATCATTCATAAGGGTTTGCATAATTGCTAGGATGAATCAGCAAGGTTTGACTGCAAATTAATGTGGTAGTGTTCAGCTGACGAGGTTTTACTTAGTAATTTGGCCGTGGGGTTTCTTAGTAACGTGGCTTTTCATCGGCAAGTTAGCTGCTCCTTTAGAACTCCATTAATATGTGCTCTCCAGCCATTGGTATTGATTGGGTCTGTAAGTACAGCTGTACCAGGGCACTGTGGGGTTAGTGGTTAATTCGGGAGCGAGAAAGCCGTTAGTGCTTTGATATCCCTTCACGTGTTCTTCTTGCCAGTCCTGTCTCTCTCTCTAAAAAGCACATGCATTTCCCTCTAATTAGCTGCAGAGTGTACAGAGCAGCACTAGTCCCTCTCAGCCATGCTCACTACCTGCCACGGTTCCTTTCCAGTCTTTTTCCTCCCTGCAGAGAAAACATCTCACCGTCTGCACGATGAACAGAAGCCTAAGGTGGAATCCCTTCAATGTAATCCCAGTTTGCTAATGGGCGTGTGATCCAGCAGACTCCAGACAGCAGCAGGGCATTCAATGTTTCTCTTAATGAACAAGCACTCCTCATTTTAGAGAGTCTGGGTTAAAACCAGCTTTTCTATGCAGCAAGCATTTCATGTTTAAATGATCACTGATTATCTAGCCCATAAGTAACAGGCATCTATCTTTACCTAGTCCTTTTAACAATAATGCCAAAAACATCAAATTATGTTCTTTTTCTTGATTTATTTGTTATATTGTGGGATTTATTAGCATTGGGTCAATAAATAGTCAGTCCAATGTGGAGTTTCTGCTTACAGTCTCATTGAATGACACTGCTTAACAAATCACCTTCAGCCTAATGCAAACAGCATCCAGATGTGAGAATTGAACTTCAGTGGAAAAAGCTAAATGGTTACTTCAAAATAAGTGAATGCTGTTCATGAAGCTCAAAATATTTTTGAGCCAATATACAAAATGCAATACAAGAGTAAGAGCCACTGTTTGAGGAGAGCAGCTAAGGAAACATCCTGTGCTGTTATCCACATTTATAATTTCTGGGTGGGTTTTCCAAAGCCTCTCAAGGAAAGGGAACCTAACCCTAAGCCTTCCCATATTCCTGCTCTGTGTTTGGCAGCTTCATGTCCTATGGCCTATCAGTACCTGTTGTTGTTGAAGCTGTGCCACTTTGTGTAGAGCATTCCAAATTTTCCTGGGTTTCTTCAGGCTTTCTCAGCCTTTTGGACAGCAACACCCCCCCACACCCCCAGCCTGAAAGCATACAGGTCTGGATCACCACAGATCCATGCATAGACTGCTTATTTCCTTCTTAAGTGAGAGCTGAATCCTACCTGCATTCCAGCACTGGGAAAAATATTCCTTTATCACTACAATTCAGCAAAACCCCCCGAGAGCAAACTCGGTGCACACGTATGGCAGGAACAGGAGAAGGGGATGGCTGAGCAACACAGCCTTTCAGAGGGGACCTTTTAGGAAGTGACTGGCACCACGACAGCACCTCTGACAGGACCCTTCTTCACACCTTTCCTCCTGTGCCACCCTCACTGTTCTGCACCGGGTGCTCCCTCACCTCAGCATCACTGTCACTGCCACATGGCTGAGATGCAACCGTCATCTTCTGTAGGTCATAGCTGACAACAGGTTCATTAATAGAAATTACCAACTCCTAAGTAAAAGCCACTCACACCTCATTTGTGAAATAAGCCCTTTAAGTATTTTAGAAACTAGCGGGTCAGAATTTTATGCATTATGTAAGATTTGCTTTTCGTTAATGCCAAATGAAGCCTACATGAACCACTTCTACCTCATATTAAAAGCATGATGCCAGTGAGCATCCATTTGGTTGCCAAGTATCAGGAGACCCCTCTAATTATCTGTTTTGTACTTAAGATGCAGCAGAGGGAGATTCCACCGCTCTGTGGACACGTTCCATAACTTGGCAACTGCCTTGCAGCTGCCTTCATCTCAGGAGAGCACAAAGGGGGTCACTGGCTGGTTACACTCCTCCTCTGTGAAGCAGTGTGGAGGACTGGTGACCAGTAACAAATCTATAAGCTTAAAAAGAAAAAAAATGGTGGCATATCTAGAGGCTATGGTTTCCTTTCCTCCGTGAAACTGGGCTGGGGTAGCAGTGGAGCCCTGGGTGATTTGTGTCCACTGCCCTGCTTCACCTCCTCCAGAGCCCAGCTACTGAGGGGAGGAGGCAGAGCAGTGACCCAGCTTTCCTTTGGTTGTGGGTCAAGTCCTGCAGCTTTTATTCCCGTTGAAGTCGTACCGAAATCAGTGGAACTACTCTGCAGACAGCAGGAGAGGTTATGTCTCTCATTATTGCTGTTAGCCCCAGTTCCAGGCGCACGACCAGAAGGGGTGACTTTGTCAGGTTTGCTGGATCTCAAGGGCCTGTTGTCAATGCTAATTTGAGAATGGCACTGGCACATTCTGGTCAGGAAATCCGGTATCGTGGGGTTAACTTTCAGCTCTTATCCTGAACACAAATCAGTGAGGAAATTCACTGCTAGGTGCACTCTCTAATTGTTTAAAAGATAATTTGCATGCTACACAGAAATAAATTAGCTCCCAGGTGACAGCTGTTCCACTGTGTCCATTCCTGGAATGAGATGCCATGCTGGGAAATCTAAATACAGACCAAAAAATTAAAACACTGCACTTCCTTGCCTCATAGGAAGGCCCTCCACAAAACTGAGGCATAAAGAATGGATGCTTCAAATCATCAAATTTACAAGCTTAACTAACAAATCACAACATTTTCCCAGTCTACAATCTTTTCACTAAGGACACTTCACATCTTGCTAGAAGATGTACTAATTTAAAAGCACTTTTTTCAAAGCCAAAAGGAAATTCAGTCCTAACCTCAGGTTTGTGCTCATGTGGGATCCTCACAGATCACGTGAACAATGCCCAAAACAGCTGGGGGTTTTTTGATGACACACATAGAAATCAGAAAATGCATTTTCCTGCTCCACACCAAAAGCCAACCAGGCGCCACTTTTTATCCACATAAGAGTCTTAAGACAATCTTCATCTGACAAGAGGTGCCAAACTGTTTTTCAGTGTATCAGTTTTCTAATAAACAGCCTTGTCACAGCTCGGTTCTAACACTGTCTACTGTACACTGCACACACATACATGTACCTTGTATGGAGCACTGCAATGTGGGGTGCACAGGTATTGTAGATGGGATATATTATGAGAGTACATTATAATGCCAGCCTTATTCTGTTGCTCTACCCCCTCCTGAGAGCAGCCCAGGAATCTGCTGCTTTCAGGAGCAATTTTCTTCCTCCTCTCCCTGTCTCCCCTTCCTTTTCTCATCTGTCCCTGCCCTCTGCCTTGGCTGCCTGCGAAGGGCTTCCCTTTGCTTTTCAGTCTCCCACCTGCTACACGTGCTGGAGAATGCACCCTCCTCACAGGATGGACGTGCAACAGGACGAGCAGAACACGTGTGTGAAAGCACCACAAGAACCACAGAACCGGGGAGATTAAAGAGCAGCATATGATCATTGCTGAGGAGCAACATATGGGATTTCATACACATGACCAAAGAGCAAGAAGAGAAGGAACAAACCTATCTAAAGATAAGGTATAAAGAAGACTAAAAACGATGGGAGGCAATAAAATGACCAGATAAGAAAAACCTGGCAACTGTAACTCAGGAATTTTGCTACAGGCTAATGAGAGGTGAGATAAAATAATGAGGCAAAAGGTCCCAGACAACATCCCTGTCTAAAGGCTGTAAAATCCAAGTCCGAAATTGGTTCATCATCACTAATTAAGGAGAGCTCAAGAGATGTGATGAGGTCCTGATACGTGGTGTCCCTTTGTGCAGCACACCAGTGATCCTGGCCAGACCACCAGCCTCGCAGGTGCCAGTGTCTGTGACAGGGGGATGTGAGAGGACCCTGGTGAGCACAGAGCAGGTAAGACACCCCCAGTCTTACAGCAGCAAGTGACTGTGCAGTGAGTGTATATGCTGCCACCAGGTAAAGCTGCTCCTCTCACTCCCACAGTGCTGCCTGGCCTGACATCCTATTAACAGATCATCACTGGGATCTTCACCTCTCCTGAGATTTTACAGTCTCTATGGATGTTTAGAACTTGACCTTTCTTTGTAATCCCCTGATCAGCTTGTGCCCTGTGTGGGGATCCTATCAGGATCACGAGTGCAAGGAAGGCTAACACATTCTTATTTCTCTGAAGAAGAAATAAGCTGTGTGTTCAGAAAGTTCACATCTCCAAACCTGAGTGCAGCTGTCAGGGAGGCAGGTGAGTGAGCTGCACTGAGGTCCTCAGGCTGGGCTACGAGGCCAACAAGAAGCAAGGGAAAAAAAGGGAAAATAGGCTAGTTTGGTCAAGGTCAAGAAAATACTGCTACCTGTGCTGCAGGCAGAAATCCCAAAGAGAGATGATTTATTCTTCCAGACGTTGCTACCTGTGTGAAACTTGCTAGTACATCTAACAACAGAGACTGTAATCACATCTGGGCAAACAACCATGGCCTCAGTGCCTGGTTCACACAACAGATGAGCTCACAGCTGCACACCCACTTTGTAAGGCCAGAAAAGAATGGTACCTTGCCACAACCCGAATACTGAGCTCCTTCCAATGCTCCAAGTGTATGAGCTGATCAGCATCAGCCACGACGAGGAAAGGAAGTCATCTGTTGTCTTAGCCCATATCTCACCCCCCTGTGCCACCCTCCTTCAGTTTCTCCTTCACATCTACTGACAGTGTGCCATTCAGGTGAACTTCATGTTTGCTGTGTCCCATTCCTCTTTTGTAAAACAAACCCAGCATTTGTTATGAATCAAAATCAAGCCCCACACCAGCAATAATTCACAAGTTTCTTCTGGACCACAGCACATTCTTTACCACAAACTTTTAGCTAAAAAGCTATGTTTAATTTGAAAATTTTTCTACCATTTGTGCCTTTCTTTCAGTTGTAAATATAACAAAATCAGACCTAGAGACTTTTCAGATACCACTATCAGCTTTTTATCATGATAAAAACTGACCATTTGGTTCCTGAGCCTTTCTGTCCCTACCCAGCTGATGTCACTTGTCTGTGTGTGACAGTTTACATTCCCAAGCACCATTTGTAAAGGAGTTCTTAAATAAAAATCAAAAGCAATGAAAAATTCTTCTCTCTGGAGGAGACAGCACACAACCCTTGGCTAGAACTAGCCGGGCTCTTTAGTATACCTTGGGAGACCTGCCTGGGAATACCTGTCTCCAGGACTGCCCTGTGCTTGCCCAGGCATCTCAAAGTCAGCCAGGGCTGTCTCACTGCTGCAGTGCCGCCACCAAATAGTCCTGACACAGCCTGCAGCTCTATCATTAGGTTACAGTAACTTTCTTCCACAGAGCACGTGGTCTAAAGGATAAACTTTAGGCTTTATCACCAGATAAAAGCAGGCAAGTTGTTGAGTGTGGCTATCACCAGGAGCAATTTAAAGTCTCCCTAGAAATCTCTGGCTTAAAAATTTGATTTGACGTGACAAAAATACTTTTAAAAATGACTTCTGAACATGAATCTACAGTAATAAAGGACTGTTCAAGTTCAGCTGAATGATTTCACCTGCCAAATATTCTAAACAAGAGTGGTAAAGACACTGAAATGCTCTTTCAGATCAAAGATGGTCAAGTACACCACTGTTCCTCCTCTAAACAAATCAGACACACAGCTCTTTCTGGGAAGGTCTTCAGGACTTGCATTACTACTGATAATTTTGATAAATAATGGAAAATGTTTTTACATCTCTTCATCTACTTCTTGTCCCAAGGGAAAATATCCAGAAGACAAACCATAATAAGATTGTGCCAGAGTGCAGATGTGCTGCACGAGGCAGAGTTCCTCTCACCTGTAGAGGTCTGTGATCTGCCCGTTCCTCCAGCGATAGTACAGGTCGTTCAGCAGCCGCTCGTGCTGTCCGTACAAGCACAGGTAGTTGGAGACAGGAAAGGGCTCCTTGGAAAAGCAGGTGATGCTGTCCACCATGTTGTACCTGCTGAAATGCATCCTGAAGTAGTTCCCATGTCCTGCCTCTCCAGTTATTATCTCTGTCCCCTGCAACAGAGAAGACCAGGAAAGCTGTAGGGATGGAAGGACCACCTGAGCTGGCACGTGCACAGGGTCAGCGAGGGGCTCCCAGCCCACAGTTACCACTCCTTCAAACACACAGCCCTCTTTGTTAAGTCAGCCATTCTTTGCACCGTGGCTTATAAGGTACTTTGCTGTGGCTTGGACACAGATTTTCCTGTGTAGTTTAGACCTTGATTAACTGCCCACCCAAACGTGCAGCACGGGCTGAGTGCCACTGCAGACACTTGAGGGCATCTGGGCCCTCCAGCTGCACTGGCAGTGACACCATCTCCACAGGGCCCTGTGACCTCCTGGAGCAGCAGCTGGAGTCAGGAGGGATGCCGTGGGGCAGCCCAAACAACACTGCATGCCTCTGTTTGGGCACCTCAATTGAACTCTGTTCAGCCCCATTTATGACAGAGCACACACATGGCATATCCTGCTTTGCTGAGGATCCCATCCCGAGGAATGAAGAACACATCAGCAGGCTTTTACTCTCTCGCCAGATTTATAACCACCCATCTGTATTTTTATACATGTAAATATATGTCTATGCAAACAGTGTAAGTGCAGAGTCCAAATTCATGGCGTGTGGCAGAAGTTCCACAACTGCAGGCAGAGGGTGACACTACCACATTAACCAGGTCCAGGTGAACTCCAGTGCAGCAACTCAGATTTAACACATACCAGTGAAGCATTTCTGGCTTTGTGTATTTCCTAGTAGTCAGAGGTGTGATGTGCTGGAACAGCTTTCCAGCAAGGAGAGAAGTACCCAGAAGGATCTGCTGAGTTCCAGAACAAACCTACACACTACACAAACAGCACTATGTACAGCTGGGGCTGTGCCTAAGGAGGCTGCACTGGCGCTTAGGATGTTTCCTTCAGGCCATGTTCTAGGCCATTCAATAGTTAATATAAAAACATACATGTGTATACTCACTTATATATGTATATGTGTGTTCATACACACAAACACACATCTGTTTAGGGTTTCAATTGCTCACACACCCAACTCTTGCTAACTTGAACTAGGGCTGCCATGTGTTGCCAACACCAACTCTACTGTCAGTAAAATAACACTGTAGAATGTTGTTGCTCAAACTGTAGCATTTAACTTCAGCCACTTAAATCAATCACTTTAAAGACAAAAGTGTAAAAATTTGCTTCAAACCTGCCATTGCAGCGGGATGATCATATAGCTTGAAGCTGGTTTTATAAGCTGTATTCCTGTTCCAGTTTTATGCATTTCTACAGGAACATTTGGTACTTCCACATCTCAGCTAACCTTTCACTAGCTTCTCTTACTCCTTCTTTAGGATATTCTTTTAGGATGTACGTGAAGTTTCTAGAGTGGCTTTAAAGATGGTCTCTTTTCAGGTAATCAGTAGGTAATCAAAGCAGCAGCAAAAGAATTCTAAGCAATTTGGAGTAACAAAACCAATTGCTCTTTCTGATGGTCCTTTCTGCTTTCCAGCACATCCTGCTTTGGATGGCTCATCCTGGATCTGGAAAACAAGGTGAACCATGCTTTGATTCCTCCCCCAAGCCATGGATTTCTTTTTAAAATCCAATTTCTTTCTATGGACCACCACTGTCCAAGTTTTAAAGTGAACACTGAAGTAGCCTTTTAAAAGCTGCTCTTTAAATCAACTGTAAGAATGGGCTTGATATAGAAATCCCTAAGGTAAAAGGTACAATCTATGTGAAACGGGAGCTTGCCTAGCTGGATGGTCCTCTCTGGCTTTAAAAGACATTAATCTAGTCCTTTTCTTGTCTCACAAGTCAGGTTCTCCAGTAGGAGAAGTGTCTCCATGTTTGTACCCCGGGACATTCTCCCACGTAGCCCAGTGTGTGAAGTGGTTCCCTCCACCCTGTTCCAAGACAAGCCTCGTGGCTGCAGGACTCACTATTTCCTAGCAGGGAAGCACAGAGCATCTCTTCCAGAGTAATTCCTACTAATCTAGAAATCACCTGAATTTCCCTGATAAAGTGCCAAGTTTTATCATCTGTATGCATTTTCAGCACCATACTGCAGGGAGCAAAGAGGCTCAGCACTAAGGCTGAAAGCACAAAATCCAGCTAATACTGTCCTGTGTCCTGTGCACAGAAATGGGGCATTACTAAAGAAAGCCAAATATCAGGAGGAGTGGAAACAAACCCCTGAGAGGCTCAGAGAGGTCTGTAACTCACCCTGGCTCAGCAGCTGTACCTGGTGCATGCAGTCTAACGCCCAGCTGATGGCAAACACAATTCCCCCCCCCGATGTGCCAGGCGTTCAGTTTGTGCTGGCAACTGCCAGAAATACATCAACCCACACTTCCTCAAGGTACTTTGTCACAATCCAGGGTACTTGGGCAGGTACCTGCACTACCCTAACTAGGAACATCCTTCCAAACAGAGGATGAAACAAAGAAGTTCTGTTGTTGAACTTACGTGGTCACACTGGGCAAGTTCTACATCCAAGCGGATGGGAATCGCTGGTTTGGAAATGTGCAAGTAGTTATAACCTCCAGGAAGAACACCTCCTGCCAGAAATGAAAACAGGGTTTATTAAGTCATAAGCAGTGAAGCAAATAAAGTATTTGTTTGCCCTCCTTCTGCTGTCATCTTTTTCCACTACATAAGGAGCTCTGAGGGCTGTACTGCCATGAGATGGCACCTGAGGTGAGGTGGACCTGTCTGTATAATAGAACAGGGGATGGAAGTGTGACAGATCCAGTGGGACATACCTTTAACTTTACATCCTTTGTACATGGGGATGAGTCTGTCTGGGCCTTCTGGTGGCTCAGAATGGGGCTGAAGGGCTGGATCAAAGAGACTCAGCATGGATGCAGCAAGCTCAAAGCCAATCTCTTTGGAGCTGAAGTTGCTGTGCGTCCATTCATCCCTACAGTATCTCCTGGAGAACTTTGTTAGAGGACCTGCAGCCCTGATGCTGACATCATTGGTGCAGAACTTGGCATCAATCACAAGCCTTCCATCAAAAACAAGGCAAGCATCATTGACTGCCTTAAAGGTTTCATAATCCACTGCCTTGTAGGCAAAGCTAAAAAATGCCTAAAAAGAGATAGAAATAATTGTAGAGTATATTATGTATTATTTACTGGCTAATTTCATAAATCAAAATCCACACTTCATTCTGAATATCATTTATTTTAAAAAACAAGAATAGAAAATAAAGTATGATTTTATATACACAGATAGATAGTTCTGATCCAGCATTTACAGCTACCAAAATTAAAACAGTAGAAAGGAGAATTACTAAACTAGACTCATCTGCTTCTGGTTATTAGATGAGTTTTATTTTAAAAGCTCCAGTATTCAGCACATGTGAAACTACTACGAGTGGCCATGGGTATTTTGTATTAGTACAAGCACAGGACATAGACCTGAACCCTCTATGAAGTTGGTTTTCTTCTTTCAAATGCTCAAGCAAACCTGAAACCCCAAAGAATAGAAAAGCACAATGTACTTTGCATTTAGCAGGATAACTGTGTATTACAAATGTTTTCCCAACTGCTGAGCCTGTTTACCAACAAACTGAGTTACTCTGGCTGTCAGCACGAGGACAGTCAATGAAATGCCAAGATCAGAAATTAAACTTGCTCAGAGGAAATGTCATCCTCAGTCCAACTACAGCAGCATAATTTCAGCCAGTGGAAGCTGCAGAGGCCAAGGAGGTTGTGAGAAGTACAAGAGGACTAAACATTCAAAGGAACAGGAAAGCTTTCAGGTTTGTTACATTTGACAGCGTCATAGATTTTGGAAAGCACATCCAAACTTTGTCAGGGCTGAAACACCTCTCTGACTACTGCAGACCTGGATCATACTTGCTTGAGGAGGCAGGCTGACCTGTGCCTCCCTAAAGCAGGGCACTGCTGTGCTCTCTAAGGCCAGGCACCAGGCTAGCTGTCCATCAGATCCAGCCGGATCACCCAGGCCAGCCCAGAGGAGGCTGCAGGGAAAGCATCTGGTACATTTGGCAGTCAGCTGCTGAGTCTGGTAATGAGCACAGCAGATACCTATTTGGTATATTTTGTTTTGTGGGACTGAAAATAGATGGGACTTCCACTCTTTGAAAAGATGGCCTATACTGTCTTAGGCAACCTTACAGTCCTGGCCCTGAGGTAAGGAATTATCTTGGGATCAGCGTCTACTGAAGTCACAAGCTCATCTTCCCCACAGGAAGATTTCAAGGACGTTTAAAGAAAATCACCCTAAATCCCTCTTTTGAGGCTCAAAGAAAAAAAGCTAGCAATAATTGCCTCCTTTTGTCTTCTTGTGGCACCTGCACAGTGGCTCTCCTGGGACACCGGGAAGCAGATCAGACAGAGCCCACCTCCCCCAGAGAGGAGCACCGTGCCCAGCACTGCAGAGCAGGTGGTGCTGGAGCAGCCACCAGTCTGTCCCACATGGGGGGCACCGGAGAGGAACAGATGCACAGGCAGCACAGCTCCCAGGAGGGATCATGCCTGAGGAGCCGCTTTGAAACCCGGCACCACCCTCACCTCCATCAGAGCCCTGCGGGAACAGATGTGGGAGAAGCTGCAACTTCAGTGTCCTCAAAGCTGCCTCGTGCAAAGCTGGCATAACGTGGGCCCCAAGCAAGTGTAAAACAAGAGTGCACACTGGACACCGAGGGTTAAAAAGAACAAGGACAACAAGGCTGAGAGATGCTTTGAACAAGACCGTGCTCTGCAAAGGGCACCGATGAAGACTGACCATCACTACAGCAGTTTGTGAAGCTCCAGAGCCCTCACACAGAGCTTTCCCTGCCAGTGCTCTCAACTTTTAAAATCATTAGATGACAAGTCACGGGTTGCTGTCCCAAGAAATACTCCTGTACAGGCTGAGGAAAGGGTGGAAGCATGCATTCCCTTGCTGCTTTCATCCTCAACAGCCCAAGACATAACTCTGTCAGGACAAAGCAGCATCTGTAATCTGTTCTCCCCTTAGTGCCAGCTCAGGGAGGACACACTGTGGCCTTGGTAAAGGTGTTACCCAGCTGTACCCCCAAAGAGCTTTCCTGGGACTAAGGAAAGGGTCACATGCTCACAGGCGGCTGGACGAGCCAGTTGGAAGAGAAGGCACAGGCAAGGGAAACAAAGGAAATTTTAGCAACGCTGGCACAGCAGAGATGCAGCAGCAGAGGAGCCAGAGCCCCTGGGCTTGTTCACAGATAAACCAAGTGATGAACTGTGCACAGCTAAGGGAATTCTGACCATCTTGGAGAGCAAAATCAGGGAAGCTCTGCCCATGAGGGCAAGGCGACCACACAGCGCCGTGTCCTGCCGGCTGACAGGCAGGACGGTGTCACCGGAGGGGAGGGGAGGGCTGCAACCTCCAGGCTGGGAGCCATCTGTCAGCCCAGGCAGGAGGGAGGGAGGCTGCTGCTTTAGGCAAAGAGGAGATTTTCTCCCGTTGTTTTTATCCTGCAGGACTCAACAAATTAAGCCCCCAAGAACTGCCACTCAACAGTTGATACTGGCTCAAATCCCAAAAGGCCGATTCCTGCACAGCCTGGTCTCTGGTGAGCGCAGCTGCCTTCCTGGCAGAGGCTGCTCTCTGGAGCCTGGCATCCTCCGAGCCCGGCCTCCCAGGCAGCTCCAGCCTTGCAAGGCAGCTCAACTGCTCTTGGAGAATATAAAGCCCCTGACATCACAAGTAATTAAACATCTCCCATCTTGGAGGCTGGAAAAGAGGGATCTTGACAGGGAAGGACCATGGCTGGAAGAAGAATGAGCAGGGACACAAATGAGCAAAAGAAACAAACCCCAAGGCAAGGGGGGTTTGAGGGAACAGGCACATGGGCCAGGTGGTGGGGGAAAGACGGGGGGCTAATGAGGAGGTGGAAAGTGCATACCAAGTTACAAGAATGAGAATCACATGGAGATATCTGTGGAAGAATGATAAGAATGGAGGAGTTTCAGGGAAAGAAGAGAGAACTTGAAGAGCTGCATATGAGAAGAGCGGGAGAAATGTCACTACTGACATGGAGACCAAAGTCAGGAGACCACTATGGGTAAAAGAGCTGTGCGAGGTCTTCACCCTGATCAGGAAGGGTTCAACTATCCATGTGCTAAAATGAGAAGGGTTGCAGTGTGGGGGAGCCAGCAGGGACCCCGACACCCGGGAAGCTCTCTGGGAGAGGCACACGGCTTGTCCTTTCCACAGTGACAGCCGCTCCTGCACAAAGCAGTGGGCTCACAGCGGGGTGTGCAGGGCAGGACGGCAGCTCCCCGTGGAGGGAGGTTCTGAAGTGACTATTGCAAGTGCTCGCTCCTGTGGATTAGCCCAGTGAGGGAAAACAGAACAATCCTGACCTTTAGGAACAGCTAAGACCTGTCCCCAGTTACAGAGCAGAGCCACACCTGTGAGTGTGCCTATAGCTTCAGTAAGATATTGGTACTGGAGCTGAACAGAACTACAGTCATTGATGTAAAGGGAGAGAAATCTGCTAAAAATATATTTTCATGAAGTGACATAGTAGGCCTCTTTATCCTCATATTTTTGGCTTCTACTGTGACTTAATCAAGTGCACAAAATATGGACAGGAGTAATTGCACACATTTAAATAAGGAAAGGTTTTCTGGAATTACTTAGAAAATTAATTAAGAGTATTTGTCACTCAGCGGCAAACCACTACTTGTGTGTCAGGTGACTTAAATACATTTTAATCCAAATCAGTTAGGGCATTAACAATGGGTTTATTTGGATTTTTAGAAAGCCAATCCTTGAGACTCTCAAGTGAACATTCAATCTCCTAGAGACGATGAGAAACAGATAAATCAGTGAGGGACTATCTAAATTCAGTGGCCTTTGTCTGAAGGGAATGCACTGGAGGCACATACTTACTGAGCACTGCAGTTTCAGCGGGTTTGTGGCAGTGGTGAAGGCAGCCCAGGTGATCAGCTCTGGGTCGCTGCCCTGGCCCCACTGTGCCAGGACGCTGTCCCCGTGCACGGCCACGCCCGCCTGCGCCAGGGCCCCCCGCACTGCGCCCTCCACCTCGGCGTTGTTCACACAGGTGACATCCGAGCGGAGCGGGGGCTGCACGAGGTGGATGCGAGAACCAGCAATTCCCAGAGACAAGAGCGTTTCTACTGTGGTGTAAATGTCAATTGTATTGCCATAGACAATGACGTTCCCTAAGAGGAAAGAAAAGGGGGGGAAATTTCTAAGACATACAATGAAAAGCTTATTAGGATAACTCAGATGATAATAACGTGAAATTGCTCTATTTGACCCTCTTATTTCTCTGATGCTATGAAGCAAACAATGTTACCTAGCAACAGCAGCTAAGATAATTTAGCAAAGAATCTGTACAAAACATCCCACAAAGTAGGCAAGTACTTAACACAGAAGCATGACATTCATCCTGACCCCATAATTTGAAATTATTTTGATTGAAAAGCCTATGGGGGCAAAAAAAAAAAAAAAAAAAAAAAAAAAAAAAAAAAAACCACCATTTTTTTGTTCTCTCTCCTCAATTTTGCTCATTCAAAGGACTGATGGAGGAGGGAGCAGACAGGACCAAATTAAATGCATGATGCAGAAAAACCCCACGAGCCGTGGAAAGGTCAAGCTATAGAAAACAAGCCTTTTTGCCACATGGCCATGGGTGCTGCGGCTTCCTTCTGCCCAAGCCTGATCTCCAGAGAATGGGGACAGTCCTGCAGACATTCCCTGTGCCACCACTGTGGCAGGGAGACCTCTGCACCACTCAGTCTCCCAAGGCAGCTGCCTCTTTCCCTCACACAAGCTCTGAGCCAGCCACATTCCATGCCTCCTCACTGCTGGGAAGCCAGCAGGCTGGATGCAGACATCTGATCAGCTGCTGTGACAGCAGTGTGTGGGTACTGCTGCTCCTTCTGCAGAAACCACTCCTAAAACCAGCTCCATCTTCCCACCCTGGGCACCCAACCTAACACACACCTCCCACCTGCCGCTGCAGGGCAGGGCCTTGCACGGTCTCCTCCTGAACTGGTGCCACTTCAGAGGGAACAGTCCGAGCTGAGCAGCAATCCATAGGGATGGGAGAGCTCTGTTCTGTGTGAACACAACAGCGCCCTCCAGCCTAACAACTGAAGCCCTCCTGGTGATAAGGGAGGCAGAGCTGGGATGCATGGAAGCAGCTGCGTGTTTTATCTCAGGATGGTTTAATATAAAGCACACAAACATTCCTCTGAGCAGGGACTGAAGCACACTCCTCTCCTGCCCATTCCCTCTGCCCCCCTGCTTGGAATAGGAGCCGTTTCTCTGCTTGAGTAACCCAGGCAGAAGGGCCCAGATGTCGTGTGACAGGCTGGGAACTCCTGTCCTGGGGGCTAAGGACCCTTCCCCTCGGGGTCACAGCCCAGCTCCAGCCAAGCACAGGAGGGCTGAGCCAGGCCTGCCAGCTCCTCTGTGCCCATCTGCCCCAGCCCCAAGCTCTACCTGCCTGCCAGAGTCCACATCAGCTCCTGCGTACTGGGTGGCTCAGGACGACAAGGATCTGACCTGCCAGCACGGGGATGCATCAACAGCACATTCCTAGTGCTTTAATGTCCCATACCTGGGCAGTGCTGCAACTGACTTGTACATTTATCTCAGCACTGGCATTTATGTCTCGCCACAAGTGACAGCATCCCCTATACATAAATTGCATTATTTACAGGCTAAGCTGATTTCACTGGGACCATGTTTTCCTGCATGAGACACAGGGCAATACTAAACTGAGCATGCACACAGCCCAAGCTCCCAAGAATATTAATGATAAAAACGTTAACAGATGTTCTACCATTCCCCTTTGATTACAAGGTTATTTTATTTGTCCCAATCAGTTCAGCTATTTGTAGCTGCCAAATAAGCCTCTCTCTTCATAGCTGCCAGAGAACAGAATTGCCCCATGAGTACCCTGCTCAGAAATTATGGAAAATATGTTTTTACTGTTCACAGCAATGACCAGGGGAACAGAACAATTTTACCTGCAAATGTATCCATTTGAAATCATAAGAAGAAAGATCTTACTACTTCCATAAATATCATAAAGAACAAGAGAATTCTGTCCCTTGTGTCCCTCACTGAGCTGACTTTCCAAGGCAGAAGAACCCAATCCATGGCTCGTGCCTGCCAGGACACCTGTCTGCAGGTAGTACTGGCCTCAGGAAAGGTCCAGAAGAGAAGACAGACATAAAACTGATAATTTTTCCCCTGCTGCAGCAAGGTACAAGGCAGGAAGCAATGAGGCAGAACTTGGGGTGAAAGGGCAGCTTTGCTATACTCATTTTTAGTTCCCCAAGCTGCTGACAGTGCAGGCAAGGAGGAGGTGTGCAGGTGCTGACAGCCTCCTGCTGTGTTTACACACTTTGGATTTGCGAGGAGTAAAACACCAGGAGCTGAAGAGGCTCCAGTGGCTGGGAAAGGAGGATGAGGAGGGCTTCCCAGAGGCATGGCCAGCAAAGCTCCACTCTGACTCTGGGGCAAGGCTGGGCTGAGGCACCTTTGCCATTTGGCAGCACCAGTCCCCTCAGAGGGAAGCTCAGTTGTTGCATTAGACACTGGCATTTAGGGACATACAAGATCAGACTCGAGCCCCACATTTGTCATGGAAAATTAAAATTCTGTTTTATATGGTAATATTAAATACAACTGCATTAGATCAGGGAAAGCAGTGCTCCTTTACTGACCTCTTGTAAATCAACAATTTACTGCTTCTGCTTATTATAATATTAGTGGCTTTTTAGATGACAGTGCTAGTAGTCTAAGAACTACAGATATTCATTATGGACTGAAATTATGTCCACTGGAAAGAGAGCAGTTCCTCAGGATGCTTTTATCATTTAACTACATGAAAATGTATCTGAGTAAACATAATAATCTTTCACGGAAAAAGCAGCCATAAATAAAGATCATTACAGTAGTTTTATCATTTATTACCCGAGTGTCAGCATCCTGCTGCAGAGCAGACCCATTCATTTTCCACAAGTGGAAGCACAAGATTTCGGTGACCCTAGCACGACCTGAATCTTTGCAGTTTGCAAAAGCTAAAGGAGAAACCCAGTATGAACTAAAGCATCAGTGGCTTTGTAGGTGATTCATGCACTGGAATTTTAATGCGAGAGTATTCCTACAAACACGCTTTTAATAAGGCAGTAAACTACGCTTAGGTATAGAGAAAAAATAATTGCTCCATTTTGGGCCATTAAAGCAGTTTTGTTCCTTACTTTACTTCCATCCTACTTTTTATTTTTGTGGAAAGAGCAGAGCTAACAGGAGCTGAATTTCAATTAGTCACCATTACAGCTGTCACAGGTTCTGTGCATCAGGCAGCTGGGTTTCAGCAGCAGCAGCCCCAGGGCCAGGGCTCGCCCTGCTCCAGGACTGGCCACAGGACTTCCCTACAGGAACGCCAACAGGTGTGAACCTTGCACCACACCACATCACCGCCAGTTCTCCTGACACTCTACCAACAAGAGAGGTCACACACAGCTTCAGGGAAGCCCTTGTGACGGGAACTCCCCAAAGACAGCTCTCCTGCTCTGAAGCGCCGCTGGCAGGAGCTGACACAACATGAACTCGCTGACTGACTGCCTCTGTTTCTGCAGTTCAAAGCTGACTTGGAAGCCTGGATGATCCCAGGTATTTTCAGTAGCAAACACAGTGGATGAACTAACGAATACATGAACAGAGTGCATGTAACAGGGCTGAGGAAATACAGGGATGGGGGACATCTAAACAAATGTCTGATTTTAAGGGTTACTAAGAGAATACCAGGAGCTTGCAGTTCTCTGTGAAAATCTGGAACTAGTGCAACTGAATACAGTGCTGCCAGGGACTTCCTGATTTAGACCTGTTTTCATTGTGTTACGCCACAAATCTAGGTATTTTTCTATGTGACAGAAAAACACATCCACTAATTAAATTATTATTTAATTGGCTAATTAATGACTCCAGCCAGATTTGCATTTAAGACTCATTTTGTTTTATATAATAATAACTGCAGATAATTAATCTATCTCAAGCCTTTCTTTCCTAGCTAAATATGTTGGGTATCAAAAATGACAACAAATTGTAAATTCATCTGGAAAACAAAGCACAGCAGATGAAAGACTTTGTTAGAATTAATCAGGCACCAATTATACCACGGAATTTAGGAAACAATAAGCCCAGGAAACATTTCTGTAAGTGTGCACACGGTAAAGCCCCTTACCTCTGGACGTGACAAGGTTTTCCTCCAGCCAGCGTGCCGCCTGCAAGCAATCGTGCTCATCGTTGAGAGTGAAGTGATTGGAAGGGATTTTCCCCGTGTATCTCTGTGGCCACTCACTCATGACTTTGCTGTCAGTTGGGAGTTTGATATCTGCTCCAGTGGGAGCCAGGGCCTGGGAGAAATGAATTGGTGAGCAAATGGTTATGTGGCACAGACCTTGGAGACATTAAAAGACAATGACGCACTCACTTTGAATACCTCAGGCTGCTGTCCCTGCACACCCCGACCCTCCTTCACACTCAGCAGCAGCAAACACACCCGTGGGCACAGAGCAGGGATTCCTGCTGAGCTGAGTTCACACATGTATTCCCTGTTTTCTGTGGGTTGTGGGTGACCATTTCAAACAGCAGTGCCAGTACAATTGGAAGCACACGGCAAATACCACAGAGTGCACAGCAAACAGCAGAAACACCCCAACACACAGCTAAGGGGTCTCTGCAGTTCTCTGAATAATAAATAACTTGAAAAGGAGATTCTTTGTTAACTCAGACTGCCTCCACCTTTTCTCAGCAAAATCACCTTTCTAAAAAAATATATTTTGTCCCAGAGAAAGGGGCAAAACCCTGCTCGATGGTTCAAGTGCCAGGATTCAGTACCATGTTCACTGTATAATGTTGCTTTATAGTAACAAACTCCACCTGAATTACACAAAGCAAAAAGGGAGCTCAGCTTGATTCCACATCTTACATGCAGCTAAGGGTCTGCTTCAGCCTCAGTGCAAACTCAACTTGGGTGCTACAATACCAAGCAGCATCACAGACATGCCTAGGCACGGTCATCACGTGAGACGAGCAATTAATTTGATAAGGAATTCTCTCCGTTGCCAAAACTAGGTCAAATAGTGTTAGACCAGCTGGAGTTAAGTCTCCTGTGGCTGGGGCCACATGTCAGCTGGGCCTCCTCTCAGCAGGTTTCATGGTCATGGTGTCAAAAACACCGGCAGCTTTGCTTCATACCCAATCCTGAGCAGTGTCATTGCTGGTGGGAAGTTGTGTCCCACCCCTCCTCTCCCCTGAGCTCGACAGCGGCACCAACACAGCCCAACGTGCTGCACTGAAGGGCTGCAAACTGCCCAAAGCGACCCTTGCTTAGGCCTGCTCTGCTAATGCCAAGAACACCATTCCCTGGAGGCACTGGGAATGCTGGTTTTCACTCTGCACACCACCTCACCTGGTAGTTCTGTCCCGTGCACAGGACCAGGTAGTCGTACGGTACTTTCTTCTCCTCGGAAACAACCACGTATTTGGCAGCACGATTTATGCCAGTCATTTTACCAACTACAACGTTAACCCAGGAACAAAGTGACATCTGTGCATAATCTTCATCATTAAAACAGTGGCTGTGAAGAAAGAATATCTGTAAGTGACATTTCAGCAGCTGACAGCAGGCATTAATTAGACATCTGGTGAGCTCGGCCACGGCCCTCAGTGGTTCCGCCTGCTCCCTCACTGTGAGTTTGCCACAGTCTACAGTAAAAGACTAGTCATTATGGAATACTCAGTTACAAACTGTCAACTTTCTGCTGAAATCAAACAATCCCTCCCAGCACTGGGCCATACAACCACATAATTTAAGAACAAAGTCAGAAATACACGCTTTACTCTGCCCTTGCTTTGCAGGCTGATGAGAGGAGGAGGCTTTTGCACCTGCAAAGAAAATACTTTAACGGCCCAATTCTTTCTCCAAGACAAGTCTCTCTCATTCTGCTTTTTCCCCATTTTCCCTGCCTTTTCTATTTAGCTTCACCAGTCATGGCTGGGGTGAGAGAAATGCAGGGAGGGCACCACTAGCATTTTAGCATCTGTGTTCCAAAGTATTAGTCCAAAAAGTTTAAAAATTAATGAAAAGCTATGAAAAAGGTTGTGAGAGCTAGAAGGAAAAGGCAGAGGCCTCAAAACTCCTGTTGGTGACCCTTTTACAAATGAACTTCTCCACAGTGCAAGAATGACAAATTCTGAGAGCATACTAAACTGTTCCTCTACCCCAAACTTTCAAAAGCCTCTAAGATGCAACTGAACTCCTCTGCGATGGTCAGGGTGTGCACAGAGCACACATTACAAGCACCACTTTCTGCCACAAGCTCAAATGTGATTCAGGAAAGGGGCTGGGCTGGAGCCTCTGCTGCCTTTCTGTGGCACTGTGGGCCAGCACTCTGAGCTGTTACCTTGCCAGCAGTGCCAGGGTGCACATCCTAGCCCAGAGCAGCTTGCTGCACCTTAATTGTCATTACCCACTTCCCAAAACTGCCCTTCAGGCTGCCACAGGAACAAACACAGTTGCTTGCATGACCTGGAGAATTTTAAGACTGGACTGCCAGGCTTTCTGAGGTGCTCTGTATCCTCTGCACTCACAGATACCAGAGACAAATGAATGAGAGCCACTGACAATTCTGAACTATAATCATGCAGAAATCTATAAATAAGGTGGACATCAAGGACAGGGAAGGCTTTTCAAAAGCACCCCCATAATTGAGGTGTGCAGCTCCCAGGAGATTGACACTCCAAAATCACAGGGATGCTTTCAGAAAGCATACCCTGCAGAGTTCAATTTTCACTCTTAATCTGCTTTCAGATTTTAACAGCTAAATCTGGTGAGGCAGCTCTAAACCACAACTTTCCATCAGGCTGCTTTGTTAGTACAACTGTTTTTTTACAGTGCACTTAGGAAAAGGACTACATGTGTTTATGTAAGCATATAACCCCTGCATTTGCTAGATTTGTACCTAAACACACCTCTGTCTACAATAAAAAAATTAATTCAGATAACTACTTATAAAAAACTTCTTGGCAAGGCAAAATACCAAATGAGATCAGGTGGTTTTAAACAGGTTCCCATCACATAATTTTCACATGTTTGTAGCGATTTCATTTGTAAGGTTCAGCAAGCAGACATGGAGTTGTTTTGTCCTTTAAAGAGCCAGCCCTTTAGTGCACTGCTGCTCACTGAGGAAAAGATTTGGTAAAATACAATGTGCAGGCTCCAAAGAGTCACATGACAAAGCTAAATAACTTACACTAAGTTCATTTCCCAGCTATTCAGAATAAATGATCCATTTTAATTCCTTGCTCCTCAAAGCCCAGAACAGTCATGTTCCTGTCTACAGGGATGACTTCTAGTCACTATTCCAAAATAAAAAATAAAGCCATCAAAACAAAAGCAGTGTATTTAAGTGAGAACTATGTTCTGTGAATTTTAATGAGGTAACATTTTATCCTACTAACCAGAAGATATTTTATAGTGTCTGACACTCTCTAGACACAGGCAGGGCTCTCACCACCTTCCCTTCAGCTGTTGTACAGCAGCCCCAGCTCTGGGACCACGCTGTGGCTGGGACTGGGCACAGACTGTCACAGCCCAGGGACTGGCACACACCACCCATGTGATGCAACACAGTTCTACCAAACTGATCCACAGCAACAATCCTAAAATTTCCCCCTGTACTCCACTACCATCAGTGGGCTCTGCATCTCACCACATGCTGCTCTAAGTCAGTCACTGGTCATTTTACTAATATTAATTCTTGTACATTCTTTGCTTCAGCATTATTTGGAACAAAACCCATGAAAGTCAAAACCCGAGTAAGACTTAAAAAGCAAGTAGACATCTTCTGTCATTTAACCTGGGATCCAAACAATCAAAAAAGCCTTGGAAGGCAGAGGCCAGTGGATTGCTGTCCAGAAGTTACTGCTTTGGCACTATTTCCCTACTCATAGTTCTACCCAACTCCTCCAGGTGAGTGCCTGCTGCATGGACAGCCTGGAGTATTTTGGGGCTGACTGTGGATCCAGCTAACATTTCGGACACGTTCACAAGAATTACAAGGTGCTATGTTTTCTGCTGGAGCTACAGAAGTGTTAGATGTGAAGTCAAACCTGTCAATTAAAAATCTTCTATGCTTAGAGCCTGGTGGATCCTTTCCTGGAAGGCCATGAACTGAAATCAAGGTCAGGTTGTTAAACTTCAGACACGGCCTGTGGAAAGAAAAAACAAACAGCCCCATGTAGATCAGAAATTCCAAGGGCACAGCAAAGGAGCAGAACAGCTCACAACTCCTTGTTCAGGAGGGTGCAGAAAGCAATTCCTTCACACAAGCACAAAGTGTTTGGTCATTTTGCTCAGATACAGGTGTCTCTACATACAAGAAGAACAATTTCCACTGCAGTTTCAGTAACACTAAGGAGGGGGGACAAGACTAACAGTATGTTGAACTAAATGTGATCTGACATTTAAAAACAAATAAATATTATGAGTGATTAAGCCTTCTAATCTTCAAGGCTTTCTGTAAGTTAAGGATGGACTGATGCAAATGGTACAAAGGAATCAGAATGTTTTTTATCAACCAATGTTAATTTGTTATTCATACATTTAAAAAATATATTCAAACAAAGTTAAAGGTCATACTTAAACCAAGGAATTTCAAGGTTATGGCTGCCCCTCTCCAAATGCATATTAATAGTTTAATTCTGGATTATGGATTATCTGTGGTAAATCTCCATGCATACTCAGGCCTAGCACAAAGTAATAAATAACCTTAATGTAACAAAGTGCATATATTTATACAGATTATGGGCCTGATTCTCATTTAAATTAAGGTCACTCTGCAGAGGTGGGTGTAAATAGAATTTGCTCTTCATTTATGGCCACATTATGCTGGCTGAGTGATACAAAACGGTCTTCATGTAAATGAGAGTGAGCCCGATCCACGAAGCTGAATGTGGAGTGCACAGAGCGATGCCATCTGCACGCAGGGAGCGCTGCTCGTGGGGTGCAAACAGAACAGCTACAGGAACCTGACACACCTACACAGCAGGACTCCTTGGCAGTTAGTTTGTTTACCCGGGATTAATTACATAAACACCCCAGATATCCTCCTGTCCTCCTGCCCTCGTGGCAAGGAGGTTTCCTTTCAGCCTGGGGCTCAAGTCATCTCTGTACACACTGCATGGCCTCTTGCCAACAGGTCTCCAAACCCAGGTGCTACAGTAACAGCAGGTTTCAATTACACCAACAATATTTAGGATGAATACATTGCAAGCAAGCATCAGAAACATGACAGAATGAAGTTCTGAGGCAACATTAACGTGCCTCTTTTGCATGAGTGCACTATGATGCACTTTATTGATCTGGTCACATAGCATTTTCCTCTGCAGATGCTCTACCTCTATTGAGCCCACACGCCCTCATCCAGGATTTCCCCAGTCAGATGGTATTTGTTCCCTGCTTCCCCATTGAGTGGGAGGCTTCAATTCAGACCTTTCACGCAGTACGATTTACTAACTAATGATTTACTTCTCCCTCAGCGCTCCCATGGCATCCCCATATGCCCCAAACATTAATTCATGTTTCCCATTCATTCATCTCGAAGGCATCAAAATGTTGATTAGCATCTCCTTAGCACTCTGGGATGAAATGAGTCATATCTTCGATTCCCACTTTGCACTGAGAAAAGCCAAGGCTCGAAGCGCTCTGGCTGAGCTGCCCAGAGTGGTGCTGATGCTGAGGGCAGGATGCAGAGAGCCCGGGGCTGGTACCCGCCCTGCCCGTGCTCCAAGTGCTGCCCAGCTCTGGGCACAGCTCTGTGCCAACAGCAGTCCCATCTTCAAAGGGAGCAAACTGCTTCTGCTGAGTGTCAGATGTGTTCTGTGCTTAAGCACAGGCTGCTATTGTGAAAACGATCAGAATCTTTAAATAAGTACCTGGAGCTACAATGCCTAACCCCAGGATTTCCAATACATTCACATGTACACAGGCCTGAACACTGGAGGGGAGCTGCAGTGCTCAGCACGGCTCCTGCCGGCCACTGCCACAGTCACCGCAAGGTGACAGGCTGGGGGGTTGTGACCAGCTCACTCTACACCATCCTCCCCTTTGCTCCACAGAGCTTTGTTATTTCTAGGCTAACAAAAGGATGGCTTATTTACTGCAGCTTTTGATTCCTTACTGCTGCCTAAAAGCTCTTCATAAGTGAAAAACAACCAAAGCTCTGGAAACAGGTACTGGGTGTCAGGAGAGAGAATGGCTTGTGCAGTGCTAATAAATATAACAATGCCTGACATGAAACAGGGCAGAGCAGAGGTTCCTATTTGGTGAGGAAGTCTTCAAGTGAAGAGCCTGAACCAGCGCAACATTAAACAAGTGCACCTGCATTTTAGAAGCAAATAATTCCAGCAGGGATTCACGTTGCTGTGGATACAGAGGGAAGAACAGCTCAAAGATACTGTTAAAGCAGGGAGGGATTAGAGTATCTAGGGAAATAAGTAAAAGGTGTTGGGTTTCAGGGCACAGCTCTAGAGGCAGGCTACCAAAAAAAAAAACAAACAACAAAAAAAGTCAGAACACCCTTGTCCTCAGAATAATACAGGGTTGTCAGTTCACTGTGAGAATAATCAAAGGGACAAACACAAAAGATTTAGTACAGTATTTACATATATCCTGTTGTTTGTAAATCCGTTAGAATATTCCTTGCTTGGTTTTCTGGATTTTTGCCTGATGCCTTGCTACCTTTTTTTTCCCTTCTGTGTGCAGAATAACGATGGAGGCTTAGATGGTGGAAACTGCTTGAACAAATAATTTAATCAATTGCTTTCATTAAGCCCCTCATTATCACAATAAGTCACATCACTTTTGTTACAAAAAAATAAAGTGCAGTAAAGTAGTCCCCATGAACCTAAACATATCAATTTATTTAAAATCATGCATTTTTTAAAATTACTTCACTGGTAATTTATAAAATCTAAAATAAAAAAGGGTGACAGAAGATAATGCTTTATCTGGCTCTCAAAATTGGTTACTATGTGCACTGTTCTCCTGTATACATAATCTTTAAAGGATAGTATCTGGAATTATAGCCTATCTAAAAGTAAAATCCTAACGCCACCTGGATTCTTAGCTTCACTGTAACAGAGCCCTTGCAAAAATCACATCTTGAGATAGTTCTGAAAGTCATAACAAATAGTCTTATTTCAGCACTAAATGCTGAAAACTGCAATGTGAAAGTCTTGTATTAACAACACTTCAAAATCAAAGACCTGTCCTGAAAGCAAAAAAGGAACCTTGAGAGCCCAGAATGAGAGGTGATGATAAGAGTCCCAGCAGGCAATACCCTGGTGTTCAAGGCACAGAAACTCAGCGTGCCCAGCTGTCACTCCCACTGAACAGGGCAGATGCAGACAGCAGTTTCCCTTTTGCCCCAAATATAACCATTTATCCAAAGCAGGACCCCTTTGTCAGGAAACATTTCAAGAACTCAGCAATCAGGATTTGACGTGGAGAATGGACTTTTGACATCCTAGCAAGAATCCATTAAAAAACCTAGAGAATATTTCCTTAACCCTTTGACTAACAGCCTTCAAGGATGCTGGGAGTGCTTCTCTCCACCCCACCCTCCTCAATGTTATTATCCCACTGAATCCAAACACAGCCCTGTACCAGTTACTTGAAAGAAAAGGAACTCTCCCAGCCAAAACCAGGGCAATCCTGTATCAGAAGCTGTTCCTCTCCAGTTAAATTTGGCTTCTCCCTCTTCCCCCTTTAAGTGATCAATCCTGAATTCCCTTCTGTGGGGTTTTACTGCTTGTCTCTCATCCTCTGCACTGACCTTTTTCCTAGAGAATATAACTAAACACATCAACAACTCTGCTACCTTCCAATTCTTTTATTAATTCCTCCTTTTTTAGACAGCTTTATAGCCCCCCACAATCTCGATTTCTCCCTGTTACCAAACGTGTCTTTCTAGTTTCTTCTTTCAAACTCCCACCCATCTCACTGGTTTTGCTTTCCTCTCCTGTGTCATTTTTTCCCATCCTTTTTTGCACCATTCTTCTTCCAGTGATTGTGGCTCTACAATGTAATTCAGTTGAGTCTTTTTCCTTTGTTAGACTAATCCTTTTCTGCACTTTTCCTCTCAACCCACACTGACCTTGGCAATTTTACCACTAAGCTCTTCTCCCTCCCTCACCCAGCTTGTTACATTTTCTCCCAAGCCTCTGAAAGGTGCCCTCAGGCTTCAAGTGTGCTGATCCCTGGGCACACAGAACACACTGACACTCAAGTGCAGCACTTACCAGCAAACTTTTAACACCACACAAACAAGGGCCAAGTACCTGTTTATTCACATATTTGCTTATTTCCTTCCTTAGTCCAACATCACTTCAGGATCAAACAGGAACTGCCTCACCACTCTGCACTGAGCAGTACTGTGAGCACACGGTCAATGGTCTGTAGCACACTACAGACCACATGAGGACTCATCTGACAGAGCTACACATGTCTTAGGTGGCTCTTCCAAAAACTTAGAGGATCCTGTCGAGATCTGTGGCAGATCAAGATTTCCAGGATCTAGCTTATTAAAATCGGCGTGGCCAAGTCCTTACAGTATGAGTTGCTCAGAACAGGGAAACATAAAGAGCTCTTTCCTTGGCCCATGTAAAATACATGGCTAATCAGACCCATCCATAGCCTTGTGTGGGGTCATTCACAGCTACAGAGTTCACGAGGGCAGCCCTACCATCCCAAATCTAAGGCAGCTTTGAGTCTGACCAAATCAAATTACCATCCACCCACTGCTTCAGTGAGAGCACTTCCTTCTGAAAATTTCAGTTTCCATTCCACAAGTGTTCCAGCATTTCATCCTGTTCAAAAAGGGCAATTATTTTTCTAGACAGAAAATGAGGGTTATCTGATGGCCATGGTAGTTACAGTCTCTCACTGTTTAATTACCTGGTAGATTCCAAACCACAGTTGAGAGGCATCATCTCCATTTTCCACAACTACAGGTACCATAAATTGGGCAGTAAAACGACAGTGTGGTTGAAATTTCGTTGGTTTGCCTGCAGCTGGGTGAGTGCTTCAGTGCATAACACAGTGCAAATCCCAGCTTGTTAACAGGACACTTTTAACATTATTGGCCAATCACCCACGTTAAAACTATGGTGGTAGGGGTGCTATGGCTGTCTACTTACCAGAGCCCAATTTTCCAGATTACTGCAGAGGAGATGGGTATTTTGACTCCATGATGTTGCCTGATGCAGATGTGGCAACACTACTTTCACAGAGATGGCAAAGCGAGCACCCTACAAACATCCCCTGACCCCAGACAGACTGTCCTTGAACCTGAAGGGTTTGAGGTTAGTCCCAGCTGATGCTCAAGGACCCCACGTGCTCCCCCTCCCAGCAGGGGAACACATAACTAAAGTTGTATGTTCTGAGGCACCACTATGGAGCCAGGTCCTCATGACAGAAAGCTGGCAGCCCAGGAAGGACAGGGACACAGCGGGGCCAAAATTTCCGATCCCAAACACGTGCATGTGGCAGGTGCAGCTCCAGGGCTCCCAGCACTGCAGCACTGGCAGCTCCACGTGCTCAGCCTCCTCGCTCACCCCGGGCAGCTCTGCCAGCCACAGCCCCACAGTCACAGCACCGCTCCTCAGCAGGGCAATGGGATGCTTCTCCAGCAGCTCCTTCCCGAGCAGCCGCTGCCCTGGAGCCCACAGGAAACTGAAATGATGCCTGATGAACACAGAGACACCCAGGGAGCACAGCACACGACACAGCGTGTCACAGCCACAGCACAGTGCAGGAACGTGCTGCTGGGAGCTGGGGAGACACAGCCCTGCAGAGACACCCAGCACATGACACAGCGTGTCACAGCCACAGCACAGTGCAGGAATGGGCTGCTGGGAGCTGGGGAGACACAGCCCTGCAGAGACACCCAGCATGTCACAGCCACAGCACAGTGCAGGAATGGGCTGCTGGGAGCTGGGGAGACACAGCCCTGCAGAGACACCCAGCATGTCACAGCCACAGCACAGTGCAGGAACGGGCTGCTGGGAGCTGGGGAGACACAGCCCTGCAGAGACACCCAGCATGTCACAGCCACAGCACAGTGCAGGAACGGGCTGCTGGGAGCTGGGGAGACACAGCCCTGCAGAGACACCCAGCATGTCACAGCCACAGCACAGTGCAGGAACGGGCTGCTGGGAGCTGGGGAGACACAGCCCTGCAGAGACACCCAGCATGTCACAGCCACAGCACAGTGTGGGAATGGGCTGCTGGGAGCTGGGGAGATACAGCCCTGCAGAGCTCCAGCTCTCCTGCCAGGGGAACCTGGATAATCTCATCTCATTCCCGTATCTCATGTCCTCCCACTGTCACCACAGACTCCTTCCTGGGATCTGGAGGGTCAACACAGCAATCTAGAAAAGGAACCTCAACACTTCCACTCAATAAACATTCAGAAACCCAAGCCAGTCCCTTCAGTTAGTGACCTCCATTTGTCACCGCTCACTCTGCTCATCACAGCACACAAACATGCACACACAAACAGGAATCAAATCCACGCTAATCACTAGTGGGAAGGATCACAGCTTAATCAGACAACTCATTTTTTCCCTCCACTGCAGCAGCCTGAAAAACCTGCTATGCTTCCAAACCAACCCACAGACAGTCTACAGACTGCCCTGGAGAGCTGAGGGGTTACACCCCCTCTGTCACTTGAGCAGAGAGCTAGAGAACCTAAGTGCCGTGTTTGTGCTTGGAATGCTCCTGTATTTGCTCTGAACTGCGTTGATCAGAGGTACCAGGTTACACAGCTCATGGTGCTCACGTCCCACTGAGTCACCAGGAGGGGATGACGGATCCAAACCAGCATTCTATAAAACCCCGTGTGACTCACTCCAAATTTGAGCAGGCTTTGTATGAGAAAACTACTATTGCCAGAATCAGTTTTAACATGCAACAAGAAGTGATGACGGTTCAAATATAAATAGTAATAAGAAAAAATACACAAACACAAATTTTAAGTGTGAAAAGAAAGTGTGGGCTCAGCGGAATGTTTGCACGTGTTTAAAGGACACATACTTCAAGTTGAAATCATCTCATCTAAAACTTCAGGCAGCCTCGAAAGCAAGACAGTAACTATAAAATAACCCCATACTGATGCTAATTGAGTCTTGCTTTCTGGCAGAGGCTGTTGGGAAGGCTGATCCTGACCCACATCTTCTCCCCTCATTTACGTCTGGTATCAGTCACTGCCATTGTTCATTGTGATCCCGACTGCGCAACAAGGCCAGCTATGACCCATCTGATTTATCTCTGTCACAGCTTGAGCTCTGTTCACCAGCAATGATGGAAGGCAACAATGTCTGAGGGATGCAGGCCTGGCAACACTGAGCACATGGCCTGGGTTTGCCTCGGTATGAAGAAAAGGCAGAGGGAAGCACACGTGTATCAGTTCATGTGGCAAAGACAAATAGTACAAAACAATAGGGATCACTAACCCATTCATTACATGTTAGCTCTGTGATCAGCAAGTAAGCACTAACTATTTAATTAGTCAACTAATTAGTGACAGGCAACATGGAAGGCTTCAGATGTTCCCAGACAAATGCAAAGATAAAAAGCCTAATTAACCAGCAAGCATTATGCTAACTACTGCCAAGCAGGCCAGATGTGCAGGATATTGTGCACCCCGGTGCTGCCAGATAATGGCAGCGGTAGCTGCTCTGTCGGGAACCCTGTGCAGACCCTGCCCTTTCAGTGCTGCTCCTGGGCACCCTGAACTCATCCTGCAGACAAAAACTCAGGTTTACTGTGCTGGACTCTGATTCTACCCTAAGAATAAAGTTCAGGGCTTTGACAAAAGTGACTTTAATCTCTCTGGTTTTTAAACATGATAGTTATTTTAATGCTCCCATATGGAGAGGGAAAAAGATTTCACAGCAACTTCATATGAAATATTGTGATCTGAGACACCATTCATTTATGACTATTTTATGTAGCATTCTATGTATACTCCAACATCTTCAGAGAGTAACTTATTGTTTACACCAGGGGTTGGATTAAGGAGGTTTTCAAAATCATGGATTAAGAAGGGTTTTCCCTGTAATCAGAACACAGTAGTGCTTCCCACAGCTATATGCAAAGAGTTAGGTAAAAGCCAATTGGTTCCCTGCACTGGAACCAATGACAAGATACTGATGGGAACAAGCTCTGCATTCCTGCAGCCCAACTTCCAGCCCTGCAGCTGGGGCACAGGGGTTCATGGGCTGCTCCAGGAACCAGCCCCTGGAACAACCTGGAAGCGCTGTGTCCTGTGTTCTTCTGGTCTAACACTGCAGCCATGCCCATCACTCAAACTAGCAAAGGAAAAAAAAAAAAAAACAAACAAGAAAACCTCCCACTGTCACACCTGTACCTCCCAAACACTGGTTGGTCACCACGAGGGAGGCCAGGCTCTGCCCTCGGTACTGACTCCAGCAGTCACCTGGCTCTCCAATAAAATCCATGTGCATTGCCAAGAAAAGCAGCAGGACAGCTGAAAATGTGTCTGCATATGACCACATTCCAAGAAAAAACAAAATCAGGAGATACTTATTTGAATGGTGAAAACTGAAAAATGGTATCAGTGGCCTGACCCAGCACTAGATGGAGCAGAGGATGCAATTGCCCAGGGCTCAGAGTGCCCCAGGATTAGAAAGAAGATCCCCTGCACACACAGGGTACTCCACACCCCTACTGGCAGCATTTCTGCAGGACCCTGCAAAGTGAGGGGCTCTGGTGGGTGCCCCAGTGCTCTGTCCTCTGGTGCTGCTTCCCAAGGCTCCAGCAGCAGGAACCAACACAGCCAGGGAGCGGGGCAGAGGTTGGTGAGGTACAGTTGGCAGCAGAGGATCCCCAGGCTGGGGTGGGTGAGCACAGTGCCACAGCTGCTCCATGTGCTGCTCCAGGAGTGCCGTGCCCGGGATGTGCTGCCCACAGCACAGCGGGAGCAGGAGCCAGCCCATCACGGGGGAGCAGAGCTCACTCTGAGGGTTAATTCTCTGCTTAATAAAAAAATGTATTTCTTCAGTCTCAAAGAAATTGAAAACACTTGCAAGATCAAGTTCTAATAACTGTCATGTTGGTAAGTGAATTACATTTGTGTGTCTCCATGGTGACTGATAATGTAAAATAATTAAGTATGAAGAATAACAACGAGAAAATGACTTCCTCTTTTTAAGGATTAGAGCTCATAAATTGATTCAATCCAGCTATTTTTAGTGCACATAACCGTCGCAGGGAATATTAGAAAATTATGAGCAAATTAAACTAAACTGCTTTAAAAGGCCTTCACATTGATCAGAAGGCTATTTGCTGCTGATGTGAAAATTAAAAAATAATCTTTCCTAAATTTATACCTCTATTAATATAAACTCAGTGCACTCAGTCGCTCTTGGAGCAGCACCCTGTGGCTCGGGGGGAGCTCATCTGTGCAGCACTGGAGACAAGCTCTGCACACAAGGAGGACGTGTCCTGCAGGAATCTGACAGAGTTTGGATCAAACTCAACTCCTGCCTGAAAAGCCTTGGCTGAGACAGTCTGAGGGCAACAGCTGTAAATGCTGTTCACCACAAACTCTGCTGGCTGACACACCTGGAGCACAAACACACTTTGGTTTCCCTGAAACCAAAAGATTTGGAAAGCACGGCAATGAACAGCACAGGGTGAGTGGTAAGAAAGAGGTTAAAAGCTCTGAAGTACATTTTTAACTGAATTTGGAGTGGAACTGAAAGCCTAAAAGGTGCTAATAACAGAAGGATGAGAGGAAATGATTTACCCCAAGATAGGATGCTTTACAGGAAAAGTCAGGAACATGATAAAGAGCAAGGAGCAGGAATTTTTTCTGCACTGCTCCCGCAGTACAACATCCACAAAGCACTTCAACTTATTTTTCTTTTGACATATTGATAATTTCATTTGTGATATTATCAATGGTTGTTGTAGAAATACAAAGTCCTGGCTTAACTGAAAAAAAAGACAGAATTTTGCATTCTCTGCCCCCTCATTAAAGTACCAGATGCCCCCAGTTCCTGCAGCATTCCAATCATGTACAGTATTTGAATTTCATATTCATTTCTGCAAGTGTTTCAGGACATCTCTAGTATGTGTGAATAAACTGCAGAAAACACTGACTGCAAAGAAACTGCATTTTCACAGTCTGACTTCCCAATAAGCCCCTGAAACTGCTGTGGAGCAGGTACTGGCATAGGAGGTGCAACAGTGAAACATCAGAGAGGGCACCCTGTCCTCACTCTGGGAAGGCTGGGGAACAGCAGACCTCACCCACGAGTTTCCCCTGCCTTAGACAGGGGAAGGTATAAAGACAGTTGCATACTCCCCTTCTCCACGAGTTTATACAGTTATTTACTCCAATTTGGATAATTCCAGATAACCACAGCAATTCTATTTGCAGTTTTACTGCTGAAAAACGCTTTAGTGAATGCTGCCAGCACATGCTCCAGGTGGGGTCACAGAGAGTGGTGTCCTCTGCCAGACCTTTCCCACATCCCCACTCAAGTGTGCAGCAAAACAGCAGAAGCACCAGAAATTACAATTGTGATTCCTGCCCAGCTCTGAAAACGTGGCATCATCACAGGGGAAGGGAAGGAGGGATCCAAGCAGCGATTCGGGATCCCGCTGGGCACAACTGGCTTTAAAGGTCAGCACTGCTTTGGAGCACACACGAGGGCTACTGACTTCCAGCCAGAACAATTGGGTGTAAGAACAACATCCAAGCAGGCTTTAAGTGTTTCCAGTTCTCATCATCAGGGTGCCTCCACCCTGAGGATCTCCGGGCGACTCGGAGCAGCCTGGAAGCCTCAGAGCCCCAGAGGAAGCCAGGGTGCCAGCACACACCTCTCTGCATCTGCAGCTGCTCAGGCTCAAGGCACACTTTACATGGAAGAAACAAGCCCCTTCATATAAAAGGGAACACAAACAAGTTCCTTCACACAAAAAGGAACACATTCTTCTCAGTAAAGGAAATAAAATGAAAAACTTACCAAAAAATCAGTGTTTTCAGAAAGGAGATTCCAACATCGGATGCACCGATCACCACAATTCTAGTGTTGATAGACACTTTAGATTGCAGCACCAGCTTTCGACTTGTGAGGTTCAAGGAGTAACTCAACTGCAAAAACATATGTAACATGAGACAGAAATGCATTAAAAAAGCAGCCAAAGCCTGTTAAGAATCATTAAGCTCACAGTGATGTGTTACCTTGCATTCTCACAACACTTTCTATGGCTCACTGGCATGACTAATACCATGACTTTTCTGTGCACAGCACCAGATGAATGATCCAGAAATGCTGAAATACATGCATGTTTAATAGAAAATTAGCAGAGCTGAATGATCTGGCTTCTCCTGAGCAAGACACTTTGGAGTCCTTGTAGGAGAGGACAAAACACCACCTATGCTCTCACTCACTGCATTTAGCAAACACCTGGACAATACACATTTATATACTGCTTGTGCCTTCTAGAGCAGTTTTCACTCATGCTGGTTTATTTCTGGAAGTGATTTTACTCAAATTAATTAGAAACTTGTATTTGAGTGCCTTTGTGTGTTGAATTGAAAACTTCCAAAATTATCCTTCTCTTCTCTGGGAATACAGAGCAGGCACCCAGAAAGCCAAGTTGTCACATGCATAAGCAAGTACTTCAATGCCCCTGGGATCAATATTCCAGTCACTAAATCTTACTAGAGTGTTTGCAATTACTAATTTCAGTTTCTATACTACTTAATGCACACCCTGGCTATATAGGCAATAAACTCCATGTGGGTTTTTTTTTCCTCCACGTGTCTTTAAGTCTCTACCTAACAGAGATTCTCAAAATCAATATGCAAGAAAGAGCCAAGAGGTAACATTGCATTTGACAATTTTTTTTCTTCCCTGAACTATATTTAGCTTCTGAATTTCTGATGGAAGGCAGGGAAATACTTCCCATCTCCCAGTACAACACATTGCATTTTTCTGATTGCTCTGGGTTGCCTTCATTCCCATTTCATAGAATGCACAAATGCAGAGTCATAAATGCACGAGAAAGACCAACGCAAAATGGAGCCACTTTTGATGTTTGTCAGACCCCTCTGTAAATTCCTGCTGAGGCACTTAGGCAGGAAGCAATCCAAGGCTTCTAACAGGTTTTCCTCTACTACAGATAGGAGACAGAGGGTTAATGATATTAAGTCCTCTGAATTCCTCCTATGAAATTACAGTAGAAATATATTCTCTATATATTAGTTGACAGTAATTCAGTAGATGAAGAGTGTTTTATTTTAAAGCCATGGTAATTACATGTGCCTTCTCAAGAAGTACAAGGCACACTGAGATCCCAAAAAGATCTTTTATGCCATGTCTCTGCACTGGTGCAGCCCCAGCACAGAAGGAGGAAAACTGTCTGGAGAATGACTAGTGCTGTCCTTAAGGAAAGATTATGGACCAGTGCGTTGCCAACTGGCATCACTACATAGCAACTCACTTAGAATGTGGCAAAACTAAATGTTGCCTTTGGTAAGGCAACATTATTTTTTACTGCCAGATAAATGTTCTTCAGGTTGCAGTTCACCATAGTGCAATGAGGACATCCAGTGGTGAGCCAGATTCATCTCAGGGACTGTACTGCCCTAGGAAAATTCCAGAAGATATCTTCAAAAGTATCCCAGCCCGTGGTGGCTGCTTGGCAGAGGTCAGCTGTGACAGCCAGCACATGCTGCAGTGAAGAATGCCTGGGTTTGCCAGGGAGAAGCACAGAACCAGCCTGTGCTCCTGATCAGTTTTACAGGACATCAGCAAGTCCTCAGAGAAGCCAAACAGTTGCATCCACAGCCAGTGATTTGTACGTGGGTAAACGCTCCTTACAGCAGGGTCTGCCACTAAAGGGATTTTGGTCACAAGTTAGAATATGTCTACAACACTTCCACATTTCAGAAAATGAAGAAGCCTTTTGTATTCCACTGAAAATCGTTGGGAGAGGCTTTAGGAAATGAGAAGAACTGGTGCCCAGTACAATAGGCATCCCTCACTTCTTAAAATAAACCATGTTCTTTATAACATACTAAATGGTTGTGACCCAGCTAAGTGTGATGTAGCTCTGCCAGTGCTGACACGTGGAGCCCTCCTGGTCCCACAAACAGGTGTGGAAGACACGGTACTTCAGGCTCTAATCTTGCCATTCCCTGGGTCAGCAGACAGGAACTCTGACAGGCTCTGCTGCACAGAGCTGCAACTTTGTAGGAAAGCATGATCTTCTGGAGGAAAAACGATTAGTCATGTTTCTGTTGAAATATGACTTCTAATAAATTAATAAAATGGTAAAAAACCACAAAGAGAAACTACTTGTAACATACCTAATCACCAAAGGTAGGTAGGGATACCAGCAGCTGACAGGACAAACCCAACAGGCCTCGTGGCAATGCCGAGGTCAAACATCTTCTACTGCCACTCTGTGCTGGTGGCTTCTGTTAATGTATTCCAGCAAGGAAACACAGAGCAGGAATACAATTTCCCTGGGAAGAGTTGTATCTAATTTACAAAATGGCTTCTGTATCAATTACACAAAGGCAGTGTTTGAGCAGAATATAACCCGTAGTGCTCACCACACAATGGCCCCAACATCAACAGCTGTCATGCTCCAGAAATCACCTTTCCACAGCTAAGTACACTAAACGGCCCCAGGGAGTGAGGAATTAGGTGGATTGGTCCCATAATACCACCTATTTTAACAAAGTGTCAGGACAAATGGCTACATATGTTCCCCAGAGGGGTAATCAGACAGCATAACTGATAGGTCAATAGCAAACTAACTTGTTTATTTTGTATCCAATCTATTAAATAAACCAGCAATCATTAACTAATGCAAGGCAAAAAGCACTAATTGCCATTGGTAGAAGAGGTCTACGTAGCTCAGAAAAGAGAATTTTATTTTGGTTCTCATAGAGATCATTTGGGGTGCCTGGCATCCCTGCCCCCCCTGAGGCAGAGGGACAGTGGAGTCGGCAGTGGTGGCCCTTGGGCATCAAATCCCAGGGATATTCCTGCACACAGCCAGCCAGTGCCATCACTCAGACACCTTCTGACTGTACCTCATGGAAACACTGCTGCACTTCCCAGAGCACGCCACTGACACACACCCTGCGACTGACTGACTGACGGCTTCCACCTGAGAGCTCACAGCACAACATGTGCCAGAGCAGGATCAATTTACGGCATCCAAAACTCACACACCCTTCTACCCCAAGCAACCAAGGGAAAAAAGAGACAAAATACTGCTTAGGTTTCAGACATGTTTGCATGCATTATTTCCTTTGCACTTTCCAGCCATGCACAGCTTCATGCTCAGCTCTCCTGTCTGGTTTGCAACTGCCCTGGGAACAGATTCAGGGTACAATTACTCAATAACATTGTGCTGGTGGTACAAACTCACATCCAGCATATTTTGCAGCTCCTCTCTTAGTTCTGTTTTTAAAACACTGAACCTTGAGCTATTTGTAGGTTTTCTAAATATATTTATTATAATTTTTCTACAATAGGTCAGGGTTTATAGCAAATATTACCTTCATTCTAACAGAAAAAAAAGAAAACTGAGCACTCAAACCTGAAAAAAACAAGTTAGACAAAGGATTTCAGCTGTGACACGAAGAGAGCAGCGCTGTGTTCTGAGCTGGGCATTGGCAAATGGATCTCAGTAACACATCACTGGAGTGTCAGAGCTGGCACGCTCCTTGCTGGGACTCCTCGTGCAAAGGCTCCATAACACTGCAGAATTTGCAGAGTCACAAAATCTTTTAGACTGGAAGAAAACCCTTGTATCATGGAATCCACCTGTTAAACTTAGACTTGACTGAATGGCACTGTGAGGACTTGTGCCTTGCCCAGCTAACCACGCACAAGTGCTGGCTGCAGGGGTAGTGTGCTCACGTGGCCCACGCTCAGGACTGCTCGGGGTCCTGCGGGGCAAACACAGGGCTGGCTCTTTGTTATGTCCTCAGCATCTTCACAGGTCCCTCACTGTTACAGGGACTAACAAGGGACCACTGCGAGGGGCCCTCCCTGCCCTACCTTGCAGGATTCTGTATCTGCCTACAGTGCCTTTGTTTTAATTCAGTGTTTGTTACTGAGAAACCTGAGTGATAGTTACTGCTGTAGAGGATTGATGTGATTTGAACTGTTACTGTAAAAACCATCAGAAGGAGTGAGAACAATTAACAAACCTGTTCCTAGAGCAGTGCTGAGCTCAGCGACAGCGGCAGGCAAACAAGAAGGTGAGCAAACAGAGCTATTTTAATTTCAAGCTCCATTTGAACCACAAGTTAAAAAAAGAAAAATCAATGTTTACCAAGGAGATATGAACATAACTCATTGGAAAATGCATGCTTTTTCAACCTGCATTAGGAGTTGTTTTCTAAATACTAGCTACATTCCAAAAAGCCTCATTAGAAATGTCTGTAAACATGTTTTCAAAAGCTGTTTCCAAGCATTTACAGATTTCCACAAACACCAGAAACAGAAGGAAAAGAAAACAGAAAGAGAAGCAGTGATGAAGATGTAGCCTTAATTATTTTGTTGTCTTTGTCAAAGAATCCTTCTTTGGGAACTGTGGCACGGGCAGGTAACACCTCACCTCTACAGAATATTTTTCATCTACATACCTCCAAGGTCTTTATAAAATGAAGTCAACATTATTACACCAATCTCATACAAGTAAATGCTGATCTTCAGCTTCTAGAAGAACAGTATCTATATTTGTGGGCAATCCCATGTCCAGCCCTGTGAGTCCCTCTAAAAGCAGGGATTTCCCGTGTAACTCCAGCGAGCAGCAGAGAGAGCAGAGCACAGGCACATCTCTTCCTTTTCCTTGCAGAACCACTGTTACCATGGTAAAAACTGCTCTTTTTCCCTTTGAGCACTGACGTTTGGATCCTCAGCCCAGAGAGGGCTGGGCAGTTCCCACTCACATCATCTCACAATTGCTGCCCTCACAAAGGCCAAGGAAGTGAACTCTGAATGGTGCCACTTTCAGTGAGCTCAGCTCTTCCCCTTCTTTCCAGGGAAGACAAGAATGGAAAGGAGGCACCGAGCCTGCTGCAGAGGCACCTACCCCGACACACACCCTGCTCCCCAGCAACAGCTGCAGGGAAAGGGCAGAAACACCTCTGCCCACTCCACCTTCTGCACATACACACTCGTGGCAACACAAGTACCAATTTTCAATATACGGGACTATTCACTGAAAAATTTAAGATATGTATAAAATTAAAAGCTTAAAAAATAAAATACAAAAAAATAACATTTCATACTGAAAATAATGAACACCAGGTAAATAATGGTACAGAGATATGAGATTGATTTGTGGGTTACTACAGAGTCCTGTTTGCATGACAGCAGCTGTGGTTCTCCATTTTATAATAGGAAACGTTACCTTCCTGAAGAAGAAATATCTGTGCCCTCCTTACAAGCTGGAATTACCAGTCAATCTAACCAAATGCTTTGAAAAAGCTTTAAACCAAGTCTGACCTGTTTTTAAGCAGAAATGCCTATTTCAGTTTGCAGCAAATATCATTAACACCTGTACAGCACTGACACTACGCTTTCAAAACAAAGATAGGTCATCTTACTTTTAATTTCACACATGCACATAAGTGGTAAACATTCCTGTTAATGATGCCATCTGGTGCCTCCCATAACAGTGTGGTACTCTGCCTTCCAAACAAGATGTAGTGGCAGCACCACACAAACCCCTCTGACATTCACAGTAAGGAAATTTGTTATCAGCCTCAGTTCAGAACGCCTGTTTGTGTGCCTACCGTGCTATAAAATCATCACCTTCACCAGCCAAGGGGAAGAACAATAAATAATGGATTTTTATCCATGTACGTACCACAAAAGCATTAAAAATTCATTACTCAGGCAGAAGGGCATCTTAAGCAACAGTTACTGCTTTAAAAATTAATATTCCTCTCCTGGTTAAGTGAAAATTATCCACACCAAGCCTTTGTCTGTGATCCCAATATATCCACACACAAACTGTAACATGTAGGAACTCTGCTGGTTTACCTTTGATACACGAGCCTCGATATTTAAAACACGTGGAATTCTTGTGCTCATCATCCCTAGGCTCTCTGCTATATTTACTCTTTTCCATCAATAGGCCTCTACTAAAATCCCAAAGAAACCAAACCCTCAAAAACCTTTTACATTTTAGCCACGTTCAGTACATTCCAGTGTCTCAACTGCTGAAAGCCCTTATCACTACAGCTGTTCTCCCCAGCCAGGACACCTTTGCTGTAAAGCAGGCAGTGAAAGAGTAAGACAGCACCAACCTCTGTCCCTGACCCCTCTGAGCTGCTCTGGGCACTGCTGTTCCAGAGTGCAGAGGCAAGGCTGGCTGTTCCTGCAGCCAGGGGGGCAGAGCAGGGTGGGGGATGCACAGTGCCCACACGGGCACTCTGGGTGGGCACACACACAGCCCGGAGCAGAGGCTCTGGGGCCGCACAGTGCTCATGTCTGTCCCTGACCACCTTCCTGACACACCTCTTCAGACACAGGAGGTGACAGCCCCTTGTTCCACTCTCAACTGCAGCGAGAGGCAAAGAGCTTTGCTTGTTCAGAACAGATTGTTCTGTGGTGCACAGCCTCTCCCCTGGCTTTAAAATCTCTGTGTTTAACTCCTGTTATTATTACCTCTGAACTGCAATTGACGCACTGTTCAAAAACATCCTATTAGCATTTTCCCTCATTTTATTGTTTTAATTAGCATTTTAAATTCTCTCAGGCACACTCATAGCACTTGCCATAAGCAAGAGCATGAAATGACACAGACACAAATACCTGCACACTGCACTGTAAACTGTGGGGTTCACAGTGCCCTGTATTCCAGTTCCTTCCTGAACCTCACACTACCATCTCCCATTGCTGCTGGGGTTAGGATTCCATCTTTCCCAGACAAATAGGAGGACTCTGGGCTGTGCAGATAACTCTCCCTGAGAGATGCACATCTCTCCAGTCCCCCAGCAATACCCAGCTGCTGAACAAGTTTCAAGGGGACAGGCTCAGAGCACACTAAGCTGGGCTGAGCACTCAACTCCAGGTCTTTGCCTGACCCTCCTGCCTCACCACTTCTTGTTCTGGTACAAACATTTCCTGTAGTGCCCCTGGAATACCACCTGAAATGTATGAAATCAACTGAGAGACGGGTGGCATTTTTCATTTGGTTTGGGAGGGGTTTTTTCCAAGATAAATTTATACAACACTTCATGGGCTTCTGCAACTGTTCCATCTTTTTATGAGCTAGAGCAGAAAAACCAATTCTAAACTGCGCAGTAAAACCTGACAGCCTGAATGCAGCCACGAAACAAAAATATAATAAACTCAATAGCATGAATAATAATGAAAGGGCAAAAACAAGGAAATAATTCAACAGATGTGTGACATTCTTCTTCTTCATTGTGGATCAGTTATTCTTGTTAATTATATCACCTATTCTTCCCTTAACATTGATAATTACATGAAGCAGATGGAGAACAGAATGCTCCCAGATGGTGAGAAAGCAAACAAGTTTACAAATTGTTTATTTATGAAAAGATCATTAAAAATTATTTAATTATCTATAGTTTTCTACTCCACCAATAATGACATGCACTGTAAAGGCCAGCAGCACTTTATAAGGTATTCAGGATTCTGTTGTAACCAACTGGTTTTTAATGTAACATGACTGAAATGACTGACAGATGTGCAAACCACAATAATAATTTAATCTGTTTTAACACTGGGGGAATCAAGAGCTTGAATCTTTGGATCTTCTGCCAGTTGGCGCTTCAGCACCGGTTGCTGCTTCAGAACACAGAAATCAGAGCTTTCCTTTTGCTTTGGAACGGCTGTACGAGGTGTTTGATCTAATGGGCGGGCAGGAGCTCTGTCAGGTCTGTGCCCTGAAGCCCAGAGTGCAGCAAATGAAATTCTGAGCTGAGACAGGCCCCTCTGCTCTACCTGCTGCTCAGCAGGTATCCCCAAGCCCAGGCACTTCCATGACTGGATGCAAATTCCATGGTCAGCACCTGTGCCATTCCAGAGGGCTGCAGGGGGAGACAGCAAGTGTGATGCCTCCCTCTCTGTGCCTTCTCAGTCCACCCTCCCCCAGTTTATCCAAATCTCAGAGCACGGTACAAAGAGACAGAAAAACAGCCAAACGTATTTGCCATCTCAAGGCATGAGAATAAAAAATTAAGAATTTACAGCCACAGAATGGAAGCACTGCTTGGGGAGTGACAGGGCTTGTGAGGCAGAGACAAAGTAGCAGAGTTGTGGTTTAAGAGAGTGAGAAAACCTGTGGTGGCCTTAAAACCTACACAAAGCTTTAATTAAAAGGCCAAGCAAATAGGGAAGAAACAGGGAGAGTTCCTAGGATCCATAGTTCTTTGGAGTCCTAACCATTTTAGGAACAAGCCAAGAGGCTTGGCTCAAACTAGAAACAAGACTGAACCATTGGAAATGCCACAAGCACAGAGAGAACAGGGTGACCAGAGAACTGCAGGTAGAGTGACACAGATTACAGTAAGTTGCTGGTTTATATAGAGCAAGTTTTTGGATTTTAAGACTACATCTCTACCTGACATCTAGCTCTCCCTGAGAGTCCAGGAGGAAGGACCTATGCTTCTTTCAACACCAGGAGACACAGCTCGTGCTGCCTGTCAGGGGCAGGAGCAGGCTAGGAATCCATGGAAGAGCAGCACACAGCATTTTCCCCAGCTGGCTTTTCCAGACACCACAGTAGAATAGAGATTTGACAGAGGGAAAACGAGAACAAGTTACCCCAGACTTCATTTCTGGTGCTCATCTGTCTGTAAAAACCAAT
The DNA here is from genome assembly GCA_038380795.1 of Pyrocephalus nanus. Taxonomy (NCBI): domain Eukaryota; kingdom Metazoa; phylum Chordata; class Aves; order Passeriformes; family Tyrannidae; genus Pyrocephalus; species Pyrocephalus nanus. Next base: position 114,893,896 of record CM076260.1, read on the forward strand.
CCAGACCCGCAGGAAAACCATCTCTCCAGCACAGCCGAGCTCCATCTGCACTGGCAGCACGTGGGAATTAGCTGAGAGCAAAGCTCCTGTGCTTTCTCTTCTGGCTTTGGAGGAAGGAAAGGGTCCATGTGGGTCCTGCTTGGGTTCTGTGCACTGGGTCAATGTTTGAGTGAATGTCCCACGCTCCAGGCAGGCTGGAACGTATTAGAGAGGGACAAAGACTGAGCCCAGGGCTCCCTGAGATCCCGAGCCACTAACGGAGACCCTCACACAGATCAGGAGCTGTGCTCTGACACCACATGGCTGAGCTGCTCAGCCACAAGCTGTTACTGGGAAAAATACAGTTTGCAGCTAGAAAAGGAGAGCAAGAGCTCAAAAAGGGCTGGAACAAGAGCAAGGCAGCTGAAAAAGCAGTAGATGAGAGGCAGATGTTGATGGCTCAATATCAAGGAGCATCTTGTGGGTATCAAAGCGGGAATATCACTACAATTATCTCCATTACAAGCAATCAATTAGGGCAGGCAGTCAATGAAAATTTTACATTTCTGAAACTGACTTGTATTTACAATCTTCATCTTGTGGTTCATGTGACAAAGGCTGCCACCATTGCAGAGCTCTCTAAAGCAGCAATTACAGCAATAACCTGTACTCCAGCTCTCAGGAGCAAAATGGGCACTGGTTCACATCTGGAAGAGGTGCTTTCAAAGAGGAGAGGGCAAAGGCCCCTCAGCTCAAACCAGATTGATGAGCCTGCAGAGATGTGTGATAAAGAAATGAGGAACAGTCTCCACTGCTTGCACAGATCTCAACATCCTGCAAGATCCTGCCCCAACCTTGTTTAAAACCACCAAAACAAAGATGATAGGAGAAGGTGTATCCTTACTGCTATGCAGGTGCTGGCTTCAGACATCTTCCCACTAATTCCTACTCCAGACTCTTTGCCTTTCACCTTTCTTCCTCTCTTCTCTACATTTTCCTTAAAACATTGCTTTCCCATGCCCCTTTCCCCTCACTTGCTAGCCTGTTAGCATGTCCTCCTACAACCAAAATACACTTCACTTTGTCTCACAGTACTTTTTAAGGTGACAATTCTCAGCCTTTCCAATCTGCAGAGCTATCACATTTATCTCCTCGGTAGAACATGTTGCACTTCGTCACACAGATCGCACCTTGCTGTTTACAGAGGGTCTGAACAGGCCTTTTGAATCCCTACAAAAAGGCAGGATAACTTTGTGCCTATTGAAATTTAGTTATATTAATTTACAAAATACGCCTGAGTTTATTTGTAACTTCACCGCAGGATTTGGCAGGGCAGTGCAAGATTATTGATGGGGATCAATCTTCCTTTACAAGGCTGTGAGCAGAGAGAGGGCAGGTGCCTCATGCCTGGCTGCTCCCTGAGCTACAGAGCAGCCGGAGTGCGAGAGCAGCAGCAGCTCCTTCCTGCCGTGAGTACCCCCCGTCTGTGCAGGCTACCCCTTGTGCTACAAACTCCCCAACCTGGGATGGCCAAAGGTCACTTCATGCACTCAGCACAAGAGTCAATTGAACTTCATATGGTTTCCAATTCTTGGTATTTCAGAAAAGTCAGCAGCAGTAGCAGCTGAGCTTTCTCCTCAAGTTACCAGCCAGCACTCAGCCCCAGATGTCCAGTCTGTCAGAAATCCATAATTCATGCTGGTGCAGATGCATGGATACTTACACACTGACAGCCTTTACTTAGGGATTTTTGTCAGGAAGTTTTAATAAAAAAAATCTCACATTATTAAATAGAAATTCAACTTTTGAGATTTAAAACAATTATGTCGCTACCTACAACTCACAGAAAACCTCAGGAAGAACCTGAGAATGGAGAACACAACATTTGCAAATCTTTCAAACACAGGAAGTCTGAGATTTTCCAGCTTCAACAAAAATGCTAAGATGAGCTCTTTTAGTAAGAGAGCAACAGCTCACTATAAAGATAAAATAAAAAGCAGTTTAAAGAAAAGCATCAGACAGTTCATTCTGCAGAGAAGATAAAGGCAGGGATGTGCATGTGGAGGGAAGACTATTCAACAAAGTCAAGCTCAGACCAATGGCCTCAGCCATTTTCTGGATTTTGCTTTGCCAACTGCTGCCTAATTAAGTTTGGGGTGCCAAAACCTACTGACTAACTGAGAAAAGGACAGCACTAAAAATATTATATGGGAACCCATCTCAGCCAACTGGAAGTTAGTACAGACATAAAGCTCCCTAATTATGTTTCTCCATGAAATTACAGCTACCTGCAGAGAGTATCTATCACTAATGGTGTTTTTCCTAACATTTTAGCTTCACTGGTTAGCCTTTTGAGGAATCATCTACGCAAATTTTAGTTACTTAAAAATGTAAGAGAATCCGATGTAAGTGATTTCACAGATGAAACTTTAAGAGACATTTCCTTTAGAACCTCCAGACTGCACCAGTTCTACAGAAATAAGAATTTTTGGTAACATAACCAATCTTTTCCTTTGCTGTTAAATCAACTTGGTGCTTTGAAGTGCTCCTCAAGGGTTGGTCTCGTGCATGGAAGAAATCTGACTTTGGGACTGAAAAATAAAAGCTGAGTTAGGCAATGTCTACAGAGTCAGAAGCATGGCATTGTCTTTTTTCCATTTGCTGAGCACACCACCAAAATAAAGTTAGCAGAAAGAAGGGTTAAACAGCAGGGCAGAGCATCTCCCACGTGCTGGGAGTTTGATGCTGCTCCAGTGCAGGCCCAGAGTGCAGGAGCGTGGCTGCCCCACGGCTGCAGAGTGTGCCGGGTGTGCCACTGCAGCCCGGCCACGGGGAGGGCACAGAGCCCACGGCCGTGTAATTAAGGAGCAGCCTATCACCACTGGGCTGGTAATGCCATCCCATCTGCCAAACCCCGCGCGAGCTGGCACCGTGCCCCCTGCCTGCTGCTGCTTCTGTCACCCACCTGATCCTCGGAGAGCCGCTCTGACGGAGCGTTCACGCCAAGCTCTCGCAGAGGATAGACAATCTGTCGTCTGGGCCGCACGGGAGCCATGTAATGAAGGGCAGATGTCAGGGAATGGGCACAGGGGCTCTGGAACTGAGAGACAGCGATCCATATTTCAACAGAGAATGTCAGAACAGCGCAGCACAGATGTCTGCGGCACGGCTCTGCAAGCACACGATTCTTAGCTCTGTTGGCTAAATCTGAGACAAAAATCAGCAAATAAACAAACATACTCAGAGCAGAGGAATGAATTGCAGATAATTCCTGACACTAATGAAGATAATTACGAGAGTAATTACATTACTATCTCTGTGGGAATGACAGATAAACAAGTGGTTTGGTTTATGGGATTTTTCAGCACAAGTATTTTCCCCAGGAGGATATTTTTCTCCATAGTGATCATGAATCAGCTTGATTTGACCTCATTAAGCCATGTTATCTGCTCACTGCTAACCTTTGCTTGCTTGGCAAAGAACAGTGATGAATTTATATAGAAATTCTATACTGACTGAGACGTCTAGTTCATCCAAGTGATAAATGTTAATAAACCGGCAGAAATTTGAAGTGAACAAAACCCTAATGCTCATGTGAGCAGCCTGGATCATTAGAAATAGCTGTATCTGCCCATTACAGCATGACTAGCTCTGGCATAATTTACAACATGAAAGGAAAAAAGAAATAAGAGAATTACAGGAAATACAGAATGAACATTAATGCAAATTAAGTTATACTCAAGTGCCACTCAATCCACAAATATTAAAAAAACTTGATGTTACTATGTTGAAAACTGAGTAAAACATCACATTTACCACTTTAGAGCAATGACAAGCTAAAGTAATTTAGAGAAACTCTAGCCAGGAAAAAGGCCAAACTGGAATCATTAGGAAGGCTTAACTTTTCTCTTCCATCCACTGCCACTGAACTGCGTTTCTGTAAGTGCCTCTTCAGAACCTCAGAACCCAATGCTACGTGGGGACACAGGTTCCACAAGGGAACACTTCACAACTCCATAAGGGTACACAGGAAAACAAATCCTTCTGCAAACGTACCCAGGTCTAACCTGGCAAAATTCCTACATGAGAGCTGGTGGCGATTTCAACACCACACAAGTCACCAAGGACAGAATCCATCTCAGTTACCATCTCAGCTCCAGGGGCTCAGTCCAGCCGGCCTCACAGAGCCCCTGGGCTGGAGGGAGTGTGTGCAGGGGGAATTGTGTCTGTGCTCAGACAGGCAGGTATGAGCGGTGGATGAACCGCCCTTGGGATGCACCCTGTGCTTCCAGCAGTGCTGGCAGGAGCCTGGGGGATCAGGCTGGGCCAGATGCTAACTTCAGATGGCTACACAGGCTTCAAGTTTTACCTTGTGTTCTCTTCTCTTCTATCAGACCAGTGACACAGCACATGTGAGTATTCCTGAAAATCTTTTGGTTTGCTTCTACATATTACATTCTCCTCAGAAATTAATTTTCTCCATTAGGAGAAATCCAGTTCTTATGGCTCTCCTGTGACACTTGCAGAAACAAGTCCCATTTTCAAAGTCAGTGAGGTGCCTGAGACCCACTGACTTTTGGTGAAAGAGTCTAGAGTGCCTAAATCACTTCTGAAGAGTTTTTAAGCCACCAATATGTGTTTAAGATTATCCTTTGCATTTACTCAGGGTACATTATCCTCACACTAGGCAAAGAGCCAAGGCCAAGGACACTTCCAGTCTCTGTTTCCCCACACCCTTGCTCACAACACTGGTGAGTCTGGACTCACATGCCACAGACCAGCCCTACTATGTGACAGATGTGCCCAGAGTGCAGATTATGTCAGGCAAGAAGAACAGAAAAGAGTTTGCTGCAGGTTGCCACAAAAACCCCTGTTTACAGTCATTCACAAAAGAAAAAAAAAAAGTGAGCAAAGGCAGCAGTGTTTAATACAAGAAACAAATTATTTTCTCCTTACCTTGCCTTCCACATACTGTGGATAAATGGGATAGTAAAGAGCAGATTTGTGTGCCAAGCGAAGAATCTCCTTTAGAAAGTGTTTTGTATAGCGATGAAATACAGGATTTAAGACAAAGTGGCAAAGATGTCCATGTTCTTCTTGCTGGTAGCAATCAAAATGAATAAAATCTTCAATGTTGTAATGTGATCGAACATACTCAATATCCTGGAAAGGGAAAAAGTTGGAAATCAGCAGTGATCAGCAGCTACCTCGATTTTAGCAAGGGCCAATGAGTCACTTCCTATCACATCAAATGCCTTTGTTTTCAATTAAATTTCATTGTATCAAAACCTACTCTTGCAGCTTGTCTGCCCTCATTTGCAAGGGATGCAGATCTGACCCTTTCCCACCAAGGTCTGGCACAGATTTTGCTGAGTTCAAGTCCTCTCACTTTGGTGAGGACTGTCCTCTCAAATTCCAGCTGAAAAGAGGGAGCTGTGTAAGAAATATCATCCAACAAGTCTTCCCTGTTGAACTGATAAGCTGATTTTTGCAAGTTTATACACTCAATTAATATATCTTCTTATCTCAATGCTCTCAATTAAATTAAGAGCTATTGTGGAAAATGACTGACTACTCTACCTTGAAAACTGACCACGAGAGCTGCTGAACCACCTAAAACCACCTTTTTGGTCCTAGTAGAATGCCACACAAGTAAGTCTTAGCAATTGTTTACTTTTCAATAATAATGTGCAAATGCAACATACGCTTTTGCACTCCATTAGAGCATATGCTGTCCTTTGTTTTACAGTGTTTACTTTGTTTACATTCATAATCACTCCAGCTACCATTAGAGAGAAAAGTTATAGAAGTAAATCTAGAAGAACTACTGCTTTTTACAGCACGTGTGGCTTATTGACTTGGAAATTAGGGGGGAAATTAGTGATTAAACATATTTGGGGCAGAATGGCTTTGTGCTAGAGCACCACAAGTGCAGCAGGCAAACTTCCACAACACATCAGCAACTTCTTGCAGATAACAGGATGATTTTTTCATCTGTGTGCCACTCACGTGAGAGAAGGGAAGCGATACATTCTACATAGTTGGAAAAGAGAGAAAGGGAGTTTCTAGAAGCAGTGTTTTTACAGGCACTGTTAGGCACGCATAGGGGCAAGCACAAAACTCAGCCTTTAGTGTGAGGGCCAAGTGACTGCTTTATGGAACACAAACAGAATTTACCATTTCATCCCTGATGACAGAAACACCGACAATTTGATCCAGAACTTCTGCTACAAAAGCCTGTACTGGCATCCCATCCTGCAAGGCAAGAGCAACAGATACACATGTGATTTCAGCAGCAGGCTTTTAACAGTAGCAGTCACAGCTGAAACCACTCTCCTCCCAGTGTCCCTTCGAGGCACCACCCCAGTTTACCCAGCGTGCTGCCCACGAGGAGCACTGTTTGAGCAGTGTGTACGGCTGGACTCTGGACACACAGACCTTTCCCACACTGAAGTTTCAGTTTGGATCTCCCTGCCACAGGAGTGCTACAAACCCAGCTGCTGCAGACCTGGATTCAGTCCTGATCCTAGGAAAGAACCGTACCCGTGTTCACAACAAATACTCACGGGATCCCGGCGAGCCTCAGTGAATATCCTGGAGTCGTTCCACATCCTTTCACTCAAACTAAGCGTTTCAACAAGTGTTTTGATACCAGGTAGGTCATTGCTTGTTGCCTTTCTTACGTTAAATGACCTAAAAAAGAGAATTAAGGTTCACTGTGACAAAATAAAGACAATTGCCAGGCTTAAGACAACATGCCCTCCACAAGAACCTACCACATCTGTCAGAACTTGAAACTCTGCTAAATGACTGTGGTTCCCAAAGTAGACATAACTTGTTGCACAGTAATAGAAGATATCACAGAGCATCTACTTGAGACAGGTCCAGAATCCTGCTTTACCCGCTATTATGCGTTCAGTTTTTGTGCACCTACAGCCCTATCTCACATGGCAAATGATGACCTATAAGGTATCACCTGCCTTTATGACTAAGAGTCATCAAAAAAAGGGAGGCAAAGAGCCTTAAACAAATGTGGAATCTGTACCTACACACTGCTGCACATGGGCAAAGGAGAACAACGGAGAAAGGCAAGTAAAAGAAAAAAGGGCAGAGAAAGATAAAACAGCCAGCTGTCATCCTTGGAAATGGAAATTCATGTTCCAAGACAGGAACATGAATTTCCCCAAAAACAAGTTCCTAATGTTCGTGTTAGGCCCTGGTTTTTCAAACAGTAGCACAAGGATACATTTACATGACTGCAACACCTCTGAGAAGCACAGAGTGCCAGTTAGTAATCTCACAGCAGCGACACAGTATCTGGTATGTTATGGGAAGTTTCACAGCTCAATCCATTGACCAAGTACTCAAAAACATACATTTGATTACTAAATTTCAAACTAATCCTGAACTAAGCAAACATCAGCTTAGCTTCCCAGTTTCCAACACATTTTCACCATTAATTGCAAGACCAAACAAGTGATGAGGATGATGGCCAGCAGGCCCAGCACCATGGTCACACTGCAGCCCCTGAGCAGGCCATCCCCCACCCAGCACACAAGCTTTGCTCCCCACCAGTGCCAGGGGAAGACAGTTGTGCCAGTAAGGAACTACATCTTTAATGACAAAAATAAAAAGGTGAAACTGTTCTGTGGGGTTTTGTTTTGGGCTTTTTTGCCCCCCCCCCCCTTTTTCTTTTTTTTTTTTTTTAATTAACACTGCTCCACTGTGAGCATGAAACAGGAGGAAGGACTATCCAAGGTCTGTACTCATTTCTCTCCCAGCAATGAATTAACTCATTCTAGATGCCCAAGCCCTTTGACTGCTCAGAGACCAGGGCACTATTATGCTTTTTAGTGAAAATTGAGGGAAAGTATCCATTAAGCATCTCAGCCTATGCCTTGTCATCTGTTATTTTTTTCTCCTTCACTGTTAAGTAGCAGACTCTCACTTCCATTTGCTACACTCTTGCTTTTTGTGTACTTAACACTTTTTTTTATTCCTTTTACAACCTGTACTAATCAGGAGCCCATTTTGTGTCTGTGCCTCTTCTGACTTTGCCCTTTCACATCTTCATGTTCCCATCTTCTTACCCCTGTTTTTCTTTGAATCCATTTTCTGTGACTTTCTTTTCACTCACATGCTTTTGAAAGCCATTGGTGTAAGTACAACATATTCATCTTTTACTTTCTCAGATTTCACTTATTTCCAAGAGAGTACCTGCTGCTGAACCCTGTGGACTTTGTTCTCCAGAAACTTTCCAAAGGCATCATCTGGCCTCTTCCAAAGCTTTTCTGATGCTGAACCTCAATGAACAGCTATTTTTCCTTACTATCCTGCACAGCTGCAGGGGATTTGGAAAATGTTACTAATGACCCTATTTTGTTTTCATGGAAGGGTTGGTTCATTTGGAATATAGACAGTTTAATTGCAATTGTGAGGGCTTTTTGAAAAACCTTGATAGCCACTTTAATTTTGATCAAAATCACAGGAGGACATATGACTCCCAGTCCTACTGGTGTATTACTGAGCAGCTGTGCCTGAGACTACCAGGAATTACTCCAGGAGCTTTCTCTCCAGCCAGCTGGATTCTCACACAGGACCCAGAAGCCCAATTTCATCCCAGGGTAAAAAGCTTCTGCACAGGTCCAAGAGTAGCTGGCCAGGTCCTGCATGAGCTATTTGTGTACCACCAAAGATGATCAAATATGCAATTGAACCAGGAGCAGTTCTCTGAAACCACACTTTATTTAGATACATTAAGAAACAAAGAAAGAGAAAGTCTCCAACTGTGCCACAGTTTCAGCTTGGTGTTTGGGCCAGGACGTGTGTGATATACATATGAAGCTTTGGAAAACTCACTCCACACAACAGAAGTCACAAGCAAGAAAGGTTTGGTTCCCCAGTATCTCAGCCTACAGGAGCATTCAGAGAGTCACAGAAACTGAAGGCATGAAATAAGAGATTCAACACCAAAAAAAAGAGAAGTGCTATAAAACAGGTACTGAGTGAGGTTACTGCTGTGTTGTGCATGTTCCAGAATCATGGACTGCAGTTCTCTTAAGGAGCCATAGCATGTTTTGAAGAATTAAATCTACACCAGGCTATCTGGTGTCAATGGCACACAGCCTGACCCACACCCCAGGGACCAAACAACACTGTGTTCCTCTGCTGGCCTTGGCCTACAGCACAGCAACAACAAGGAGCTGCTGGTCTGCAACAATGTTCATCTTACTTACCTGAGCACTGTATACACAAATTTTAAAGGAATCCTCTTGCTGAACTTTGGTTTTACTTAAAGGAAACTGTATACAATGCTGGCATCAGAAGACTGGTTGCTTTCACACTCGTAATTACCTCATTTATGTTTCATTAAGGAGTCATGTCAGTTACTACTTCATTTCACTAAAAACAAATACAATTCTGTTACTGTACTATCTCATACAGTGCTGTGGAGATGCAGCTGACTGGGCCTGGCATGCGCTCCAGGACAGGGAGCAGAGACAGCTGCAGTACTGCTACTACAGACTGAGGTATTTAGCTCTGCTCCCCATTGCTCCAGGCACAGTTCTGTGCTATTTAACAAGCTGCCATTTTTACAAGATGTTCTGTCATACCTCGCAGAAGCACCAGGTTGGCCTGGGCCAGCGAAGGAACACCCATGTGGTGCCAGGCTGCCTGGTGCCAGCCTGTCCCCCAGCATTAGAGCACAGCAGTGCTGTCCCAGGCACACACTCACGTGAGCAATCCCGCACGGTGCAGCACGTACAGCTCACGACCCAGCCTGCAGGTACTGAAAGGGACAGCTCGAGCAAAACTCTGCAGCAGGGGGAACTCCAGTACATGATGGGGCACCAGGATGACACAGAAGTCTCTGTCCTGAAAAAGATTTGCAGGCAATAAAGAGAGGCTCTTGGTGATCTGTGTAAGCTTCACACAAACCCCCCTGGCTAGAGCAGACAGACAATGCTGATCGTGGGGCTTACACTGCACTGCACCCCAGGCACTGCTCTGCCTGGACAGCACAGAGGAACTGATGGGTTCAGCCCCTAGAGTAAAGATTCACTAGCTGATATCCTGATATTCCCTAGCAGTCCCCTTTTTCCATCCCCCCTTCCTCCCCCACTCTTTTCTTCCTCAGTAGAATATTTCAGCTGGAAGAGACTTACAGTGATCCTCTAGTCCAACTGCCTAGCAGGAACACTATCTCCCTGACCACACCTTGAAAGGCTTATCTTTTCCCTTAAAAGGTCCTTTTTACTACCTTACTTTCCTTCTGCAGCACAACCTCAGGACGATGTGTGTCTGCCTGGGGTCCCTTGCAGCCAAGTGCAGCACACCCTACAGTCCTGCACAGCCACTGTGCAGGCACAGCTTGCCATGAACACCAGTGTATGAGCACAGCCACACCCAGCCTGTCCCAGAGCTGTCACTGCTGGTGTCCATGTGCACACACAGACACTGCACTGACAGTCCATGCAGTTGTCCAGAGACCTGTGCTGTAAAGGCTGCAGAGATGCAAAGCAATACAGGAGTCTCCATCAAATGCTCTCTGAGGAGGAAGAGTATCCTCAGGAGATAGATCTGCCTGCCATAAATAACTATCCATTACTGGTCAAGTGCTCCCTTCCACCAGTGTCTGAATTCACAGTGCCACTGTTCAGTCCATAGGCAAATACTATGGAGCTCCCTAATACCACTTTATAGGCTTTAACTCCACCTAATATATTTTCCCAGATTTTACTTTTAATTTAGGTGCAGTCTGGATCTATACATGTCTTTAAAGGAATTTGAAGCATCTCCTTTCTAAACTGGCATCTATGAGAGGTCCCTACAGACCAGACTGGGAAAACTATTTATAAGGACACGGAGAGACAGGACAAGGATGAATGGCTTCAAACTGACAGAGTAGGCTTAAATCAGATATTAAGAAAAAATTCTCAGCTGTGAGGGTGGGCAGGCCCTGGCACAGGTTGACCAGAGAAGCTGTGGCTGCCCCATCCCTGGAAGTGTCTTAGGTGACACTGGACAGGGCTTGGAGCAACCTGGGATAGTGGAAAGTGTCCCTGCCCATGGCAGGGGTGTGGAAAGAGATGCTCTTTAAGGTCCTTTGCAAACCAAACTGTTTTGGGATTCTGTGACTGACAAAGGACTTTGGTATGCAATCCATAAAGTCCAGAAGTAGCCAAGGAGAGGAGTAACTCAGCCCTGGGTAAGCAGGCACAGCACACTCCTGTGGGCACTGACTCCCTTGAGCAGCAGACCCAAACCCAACTGCACTGTTGTCCCACCACCCACACACACGAGCCTTAGAACTTTCATTATACTCACTGGGAAAACCTCAAAAGCATAATGCAAGAAATCCAGTGACCTGCAACCAAGAGCAGACATCGGTAAATAAAGCACAGATCAGTCAGAGCCTACACATTGTGATATTTACAGCCCTGTAAGTGCAGGAACATTTATTCACAGCTAATCAGACAGTCCTGATAGATCATCAATAAGCAACTGCTGACGTGCATGCTGCACAGCAATTTCTGACTCCTGGCACTTAAAGCACCACTATTAACAACAATAACCAGAGGGTTTGACATAATACCAAAACAAGAGGCTCTTCACTGAAAGGGGGAAATAAAACCCAAACCAACACTGGCTCTCATCCTGTTGACTCCAAGATTTAGAAGCCATTCCTGGATTGTCACAGCAGCATTAGTATATAGCAGACACTGAGGTTACAACAGTAGTTGTTCTATTCCACAATAGTCAGAGCAGCAAGAGCTCTGTGACTTTCCACTCAGGAAAACCTGTCAGATGTGCTTTAGCAGACTAACAGGAACATCAATACTTTGAATTGTTTTTGAACACTTCTTTCCACTTCTCACCTACTGACTTAGAGCAATCCCACTCTCTTCTCCATGGTGACAGCAAATTGTGACATCTCAGTTTAAAACTGTGCGAGAGTGAGAAACCAGCAAATCCTTCCTGTTTCTCCTGTGTTAAGGATAAAGAGCTCTAAGCCCAAAGTTAAGATGAAGCTTTATAAAATAGTTTCCCATTGTGTAAAATCTTTTGAAGAAGTTCAGTATAGAGACATGACCTAAAACCACTGATAAATCCCTTCTCCAAGACCTGTAATTAAGTTCCCTTTAACTACCTCAATAATCTAACTGAAAAGAGAAAATTTCTAATTACAATATCTATGTTTGAATGAAAACTTAGAACCAAGCTGTAAGCACCGATCAGGATTGGGGTATTATACATTCACCCATATAATACATCTTTAAAACTAGTTAATAGAATAGCTAAGCAGGGGAAAGGAAAATGCCACTGTAAGATTGTTTTTTCTCTCTGGTATCCAGTACCTTCTTGGCAGTAAGGACCTCAAGAATGGAGGTGTAAGACTTTTCAGGGGGCTTAGAGAGGTATTAAATGTCTGCAGATAAACCAGCAGTTCAGTTCCTTGCATTTCACTCTCAGTGCACTAACAAAGTACACATAACACCTCCGTATTTAGAAGATGGAACCGTTTAGCAGCTTTACTGGGTAACAATTGCCCAGGAGCAAACTTCCCTCAGGGCTAAGATGCAGTCACACCTACACTTCAACCCAACCCCTATTTCTGGGCCCATGCTCTGCAGGGCCAGCAGGAGCAACCTTGGGACAAGATTGCAAGCTGTAGTCAGGATTACTTCCTGCCCTCTTTTACACACATTTGCTTTGCTAGTGTTTCTTGTACAAGCAGAGGGACCAAGCAAATGCAAGGCAGGGAAGCATACAAGCAAAATATTTGAAAACAGATCTACAGATTGCTCAGCTGTGAGGAGAGGATCTTGCAGGACTTTATCTTAGGAGAAGTGCTCAGACAGGAATGTTATCTTTTCTAGATACCCATCTTGGAATCCACACTGTTCCAGATATGTCTCCAGGGAAAAGAGACTGGGATCACAGCACTGAATGATAAATACAGTGAGAACAGAAACAATGGTAGATATAAAGTACAGAGGGTCAGAAGGGAGCAAAAAATCTGCCTTCATATGATGTCCAAAAAGGCCATGGCTAATTTATGATCAGAAAGAGGCAAAGTTCCTGAAGAAGCTTCTGCTGATGTGATTGAATATAGGTTTGTTTTCCAAGTGTACAGAGAAATTCGGGAAATAGGCATCTATACCCCTTTTCCAGGCCTGTTCAAATCTACCAGGATCTAAGAGTCCAAGGGCAGCATCAATCATCTTCAAAGAAAAACCCTTTGTCCCCACTGTAGTAGATCCTAGAATATGGAATCAATTCCTCTCAGTGATGGGAGACTGAGTGTTTAGAATGACTTGCAGAGCTAAAACCAGCTCTACTGCCCCACCCAGGGAGATGACTAGTACTGTGACCTTTGGCTCCCCTCAGCTTAGGAATTAGTGTTTCTTCAGGGAAGAAGACACCTTCTTCTGTAACTTCCACTAACATTTTTTTCCAACAAAAAATGAATCCCTCACCTTTTGTCCCCACAGGCCTATCAGAGATGAGAAGTTGCAGCTGGAGGTTGAAAAGTTACTACTGAAAGTAAAAGAAACAGGAAAAAAAAAGGGGGTCAGGAAAAACTCCCACCTAACTGCAGCAGGTGCTGTCGCTTCCTGATTTGTTCTAAAAATGTAACCTGGCAAATGGTTATCAGTGGGGTAACAGGCTATTCATGCTCACCTGGTTTCATAAGCCTCATCAATACATAACAGATGGATACAGAAGGCATTTGGAGCTCCTCTGTACACTGGACGAAAATCTCCTTCCTCCTTGGTCTCAAAGGGACAGGTCTCTGAGGCGTTAAAATCTGTGGTGCTGCCATCATCCAACGGCAGCTCAGTCCGGGAAACAGCCGTGGCCTCATCTTCCTGCAACAGGAACAAAACAGAACTACTTACATTTCAGAAAGTATTTCTCATAGTTAAGGTCCCCGTGCTGTCTCTCCTCTCAGGGACCCTCTAGTCCCACCCCTGTGCTGCCTGGCTTAGGAGCAACTGGATGGCAAAGTTGACCCAACCACTAACTCTGCCCACCTCCCTGCAGACCCCAAGCAGAGCAGACTCTGATCCACGTTCCACAGCAGGCACACGTGTGGGCCCATGCAAAGGACAGGAAATCAGCAGTGCTGCTTGGCCTCATCTCTGCCAGCCTTGCTCCCTGTCAGCTCCAGGAGGGATTAGCACTGCTGGGCACAGCAGCATCACCTGCACAGCTGCATCTTGACCAGGAACACATTCCAAGTCCCCACATGAAACAGGCTCTGGTTTCTGACTTGTTTGGTTGCTTTCATCTTCACCTGAGTAAAGAAAAAGAGACTAATGCATAAGCCTTAATAAAGTGAGTTTAACCCTCAGAACCACAGCAATAGCTGAAACAGGCAAGGCTACCTCTATCAAGAGATATATTTTTATTAACCACAGTTAATACAGACCCTCCTATAGCTACTTGCCTGGAACTTCATTAGACCATTCCATTTCTAAGCAAAAAAAACCCCAAGGGGATTAGTTGTAAAATAAGACCTGAACAGGACAGTTTTGAAGGAGTTCTTAAATCATGTATTATACATCACATTTTTACCCCATCTGAGCTGAAATAACAGGAGTCAGTGTACTGATGAGTCTCTTAAACCCCACACCTTCACTATCTTGTTTCCTCATGATCACAAGGACAAGCAAAGGCTCTTCATTCTCCCATTAGTTCCCCTAAATGAACTGAAATGCAGATTAAGACCTAGTCGAGTCAGAACTCTTACTGGTGCAAAGAGGGAAAAGATATAGGGACTTAGGTTTGCTTCTCAATTGCTAAGCCTAATCAGTCCTTTAAATCCTGGTTTACTTCTTGTAGAAGTTGTTGCTCTTTGTCTATTGCCTTCTTTTCCTCTAAGAATTTCTCTTCTGTGCCACGCTCCTTGGATGCTGAAGGAATTGCTTGAATGCACTTGGTGAGCCATTGCAATTTTGTGTATGTGTGTGATCATTTTGCCAAAAACAGACACCTGCTTGAGACACAGGAGGAACTCCCACAGGAGTAAAGACCCCAGGCTTTGGTAAGCTTGTAGACATCAGCAATGTGAAAAGTAATAAAAATGATGCACAAGAAGTCACACACTCCAGAGAAAGTAGTTCCCAAGCCCATGTGTTGAAGAATTATGTCTCTACAGTAAGTGTGAGGGGACGGTATCCAGAACAAGAAATCATCTGATAATGCATCCTAAAGGCCACATTTAATGTTATGGACCAAAATTACTTTAATCATCAACTTGGAAAAGAAATATTGAAATAGCAGGGAACCCGACATATTGCTCCAAATACCCACCAAAGTTATCAAAGCCAAGGGTCAGTTGTTGTCTTTTCAGTCACTCAACCTACCAGCAGCAGTTCTGCCATTCCTTAAGTTGCCACCTCATTAGTTTTACTGATACATTCAGTTTGGTTTTATATTTAAAAATAAGGCCTGCTAATAAATAATAAGCTCTTGGGGTGTAGGTATCACTGCTGCAGAAAACACACCAGGCAAGGACATCCTCGCATTTGAAAGATCCAAGAACATAAGTCCATTTCTGTGCTCCAGGAAGAACAAAAAAAAGTCTTCAGAAAACAGAATTCTTCACTCCTCTCTCTGAACTTTGCCTTCGGATACCCACCTCAGCTACATTCACAGACAGAAGCATTTCTTCATACAGTAATGGGCACCTTTCTTCATTTTTTTTAAAAGTACCTCAAAGGTTTAAAATAATTTGGCAAAAAGCACTTATAAAAAACATTGTTATCTGAAAATCTGTTTCTGTCAATAAAAAGGAGTGCAGATGCAACATGCAGGGCAAGGAGCAACACGGGGGGGTAGGAGCCATGGATTCTCTGGGGTATCACAGATGTGAGCCTTCACAGAAATTATCAAATGTCATCTTGATTAACCAGCTCCATTTCTCATTACAAACAGCCTTGCAGGTGTCAGAAGTTAATTAATACAAGTCTCTTGTTGTCATGTAAATATTGATATGTTGTTTCTGACTTTACACTAAAATGCAAATCTTGAATGGCTCCAGCATCCACTCCTGTCAGACACGGCTGCATCGCTGTTTGCACACACGCTGCACACGAGTGTCTGGGAAGAGCAGCAATGCTGTCACACGAAATCCAGTAAGGACCACAAACAAAGAGAAAATTAAAATAATCCTGTGATTGCTGGGCTGTTAGCTGAGGTACAGTCAGCAGGATCAAGAAGTCAGTTCACCATGAGGCCTGATGAAAAGCCCTTGAATCATTCGCGCTGCATCGTGTTTTCTAGCAACTAATTCATGACGCCATATAGAGTAACAACCAAATTACTGTAATTACCCTGAAACCTAAGTGGCATATCAGTACAGACTGCTGTATACTCTGCCATTATTATTCAGTATTACATTCTGAAAGGAAAAATAATATCAACCTACGGTCCCTACTTAAAAGCTAAAGAGCTTGAAAAAAATATCCTTTTTAAATATGGAAACAAAAATTACTGTACAAAGGAACGCAGCTTGCATTTAAAATTCCCAGATTTGGATTCAATAAAGCAAAGTCCAGAACCTCTACGGATGTCAGGTCAGTGAACCTCCACTGCCTTCACAGCAGGGGACAATCTGGCAGCAAATTTCCGATGCAGTGGCCTGCAGAAACACTGCACTCACCAAAACAGCCTCATGGAATCAGCCGTGGGTTTGCAATACAAACAAACTGTGCAGAACTGACACTGTAACAAACTTCAGAGACACAAGGCAGCCCTTGTGTCAGAGAGGCTTAACAATGGACTACTGGGATGCAATGCTTCCGTGGCTCTCCACTTACAGAAAAACCCAACCCACTCCAAACAAGATGATTTCATTGAAGGTATAATTTGAAAAGAGAAGTAAGAAGTCAGAGGAGGGGAATGGTGCTTATTAGTTGGTCAGTATTTTTTTTACAGTAAACTTAGTTATTAAAATAGGGTTTTTTTTCTTTCCATTCTTAATTTAAAAGAAAAAAAAATTACCATTTTTCCAAAGAGTTTTCATGAATGAATACTGAAATGAATTTTAAGTCATAGGTCATGTAATAATGAAACCTAGATCAGAGGCAAAGAGTTCAAACCGCTTGAAAAATATAGACTTAGTTTATAGCCATAAATCAAATAGGTAACAAGCAGCAAGAACAAAAGCTGCTATTTGCTTATCTGGTAGCCATCCTTTAAGGCATATATTCTCAATAAACCTAACAGACTTCTTGTGCCAAGCTGCTGCCTTATTGAACAGGTATCAGAAATTCAAGGAACAGTGGTGTGTATTTGATTTGTTTCCTTTTTCCTTTCTCTGAAATTCAACTGCCACAGCTGTTAGTTTTAACCCTCCTTTTTGGTCACACTGTTTGGCAGGTATAAACAGCAACTTACGGTGTAGCAGACACCAACACATACTGATCTTATAATTGTTTATATTCTAAAGTGTGCAAAGCTACAACAATCATTTTAATTACCATTCAGTGATAACAGAATTAATGTTCCTGAGCAGTATACAGCAAATTTCACTATTAAATTTCTACTTGCTCTCTCCAGGAATAGCACCAGAGCCAGGCTCTCAGCTAATGATATTCAAGTTTCTTCCCAGGTGTCTGAGATCATTAACGATTTGAACTCAAGCTACTTTCAAGTCTACAAGTAGTTCTTTTTCCCTAGAGCTGCTCTTGTCATTCCAAATAAAGGGGTCTTACCAAGGTCTTACCTGAAGGCAATCCACAGCATTGTAAACTAGCATCAATCATCAAAACTAACTTAGTTTTTAAATGGAGAGGAAAAAGAGATAAACATACAGGACTGCTAACCATGCTGCTTAAGGAATTCCTGAAAAACCACTCAGATGCCAGATTCACAAGAACCTGAACACAACTGCTCATGCTAAGTTCTTGCAGTTAGAGCAGGTCTCATAGATGTCCTAAACAAAAAGTGTAACAGCTGTATTGTTGAACCTGTAACCACATACTCAGTGAAGAGCTCAGCAGCACAGAATTTGCTGCAGAACACAGGCTCTGGCTCGCAGTCCCTGGAGAAGGAAAGCAGCCATCAGGAACAGCCACAGGATGGGTCAGGCTGGGAGGGAGCCCTGGGCTCACCTTGCCCAAACCCCCTGCTCCAGCAGGGTCCCCCAGAGCAGGCAGCCCAGGATGGGGCTCCAGCTCATAAGTGATCTCTGTTCCTCCTCAGTCTCATTTCTGTTCCTATATCTGTCACCTCTCCTGAGCTGTTACTCCTTAAGCTGCAGGAGCACAGGACGGTACAGGAGGAGACAGGCAGCTTCCTCCATCCCCTATGTGCGTGACGCTTCTTTGCAGGGGAGGGGAAGTCCACAGGAGCAGTTTCAAGACCTTCCCTCTCCCTTTTCTGTTCCATGACTGCCAGCTCTGAGATACCAGCTGGCAACAGCCTTGCAGGTCCCTGGTTGCCCTTTTTTGCCTGCTGTTCTGTGTTCAGACAAGCAGATACATAACCTAATGGTGGGGGTTTTTTATTCCATTACTGATAATTAGTAGGCAGCAAAACGTTGCACTTCTGCACAAAAAGCCCTTTGACACTGAAAAATAAAGACAACAACTGTAAATCATTTACATGACACTTCTGTTGTACAAACAGGTGACATAGGCATGGTTTTTGTCACTTGCAGTAAGGTGGCTATAAATGTGTTGCTGTATATAAGAGTGGAATCCGGAGACAGTCCCTGATCTCCCAAAATCTTGTAACCCTGGAGACTGCCAACAATAAGCAAAGACAGCAGAAGCTGAACCACAAGGAAATAAGACAATGTGAGTCAAGAGGACAACATACCAGGCATGGTTAACCAGCTGCTCGGCTGCTGACAGATCACACACCACCAGAGTTCAAAATGTGATCTTCATTTAACAGCACAACTATATCTACAGGCTGGCTCCCCACAAACAACAATTGCTCCTGAGTCCAAGATTAGTTATCAAAATCCCCCTCTTGAATTAAAAAACCCCAGGCAGCCTGCTCCAAGACAGAGAGGGCAATTTGTGTTTTCTTGTTAGTAAATCTATACCCTTTTCTGACCTCCTGCACAGCCTGCTCAGAAGCCAGACACTAACACACCTTGAATCTATCTAGACTTTAGAATACAGATACCTTCTTGAACACTTGGCTTCCGTGGCACTTGGAGAACATCTTCAGCATGTTGTTTACAGAGTCCATGGAAAGGCCCTAAGTCAAAACACTCTTGAAACAAGGAAACATTCACTTGAGAACATAAGCTTATGAATCCTACTGCAGTACCATCAACCTGAAATATAAGAGCCACATCACAAATGAGTCTGATTTTAGATCAAGACAAAAAAAAAATTGAACAAAAAACTTGTGAAACAAAAGCTAGCATTCCATCTCTGACTGTGCATAATGAAGTGTAAAGGAACTATTTCTGTAAAACCTAAAGATGCTCTTATTTTTTCCTTGTAATGTGTGTATTAGGACCTCTGAGGATTTCTAAGTCTTCCATTAGCTATGACTTGCAAGAGCATTAGGTTTATATATATGGACCAAACAATGACCTATTGTTTTAGTAAAACATTTATTACAGTAAATAAAAAAATATACCTCTGAAAAGGCATCATTTGGCTTTAAGTTACAGAAAGCTAAACTAAAACCTGGATGCAGCTAACTGTAGTGGGTGACATTTCTGGACATGGCTTTCTAGCTAAGATGGTACACAAACTGAAAAGTGTATTTTATTATCCTGTAAGGTTACTCAAGAAAGCAATTCTATATTATATAAACGGTACCTAACACAGCACATGGTGTGTATTATTTGCAGCAATTACAAGTGCTAAATATTTGGGAGTTCCAAAAGACTCCCAGAGCTGGTCTCCAAAACAAACATCTCTGGCAAATGTGAAAGTGGCAGAACCCCTGCAGTGCTGAAAGCCACAGTGCCGCTGGTGTCTGACTGCTGCTGGAGTTCCCAGCAGGCTGCAGTGCTCAGCAAGACCCTCTGAGCAGGGAGAACTGGGCTGCTGGAGGGTTTCTGGGTTTAAGTTAACACGAGTCTAGAAGGAAGCTCTTCAATTTTTAGTACTGTACACAATTATCTGGTGAAACACACATTATCAAAATATATTTTCTTTCCACCTTAATGCACATAATGAAAGTCCTTATACACCTAATGAAAATTCAAAGGCTGCTTCTATAGAGCTGTTTTATCAGGCCATCAGCACTCCAATAAAGACCTAAAAAAGTATGACTTTAATTTTTCTGCCCTCAAACAACAAGTGATTGTTTGTTTGCCTTGTTTGTGTAACCGACAAAGCTGGGGCACCACAGTTGCCTGGCTGCTATGTAATTTCAGGCCCAAGGCTCAGCAGAGGCTGATTAACCAATCCATCTACCATATGTGCAAAAAGAGGCTGCCAGCTTCATTCTCCGCAGGGAAAATTGGCATCCATCGTGGTTTGCACGGAGGCGCCTTCCCAATCCGTGGTAGCAGCGAGGACAAACTCTGAGGGCCTGAAACACCTTGTGCTGGTCTCACACGGAGCTCTGAACATGCAACTGAAATGTATTATTTATAGCAATAGCCCTTTGCAATGTGCCATTACACTAATGGTGTATTGTTTCCCATTTGGCTCCCAATGGCAGTGATTACATGTTGCAGCTTTATAAAACCATTTGCCACAGAAAACAGACTTCAGGAATTAAGGAGGTTATGCTGCCTATCACCTTGCAATACCATGCACAATTACTAACACAGGAAAATCTTGACAGGAATTTTTAGCAGGATAATTATTACCACCTCTGTCTTATTTAAATTAATTCCTGAGTTTCTGTCTTCAATTCAGAAAAAATCTGCGTGAGCCAGGAGATGGAAAAAACCTACAGCATTTTAAACTGTGAAAGGATTACTGGCTACTCATTTCCTCTGGGAGTGAAGACAGGTCACCTATAATGCAACTGTGGCAACGTGGTTGCTACATGACAGTGAAGTGGTCCCAACTGCTTAAAAGAATCCACATAAGAATGACGAATTGCTACTTCATTTCTGAACTGGAGGTATCACTGCTAGAGACAGACACCAGCTACACTGCGAAGGGCACCATGTGGGTGCACATCATCCACTTTTCACAGGTGAGCTGCTGATTCCATTCCCTGAGCTAGAATGAGCTGCCACTCATGACATCACTAACATCAGAGAAAAACAGAGCTCATGGCAGACTGACCTCACAAACAGCTGCCTTATTTTCTTCATCTTGATGTTCCATGAGGTCAACAAGGAGATATTCACCAAAGGTCTTTTTCAAAGTCTTACTTTGATGTGTCCAGATTGGCATGAGATCATCATAATCTTCTAACCTACAAAAAAAAGAGATGAGGTTATGTCCTACAGCTCTGCCATTAATAGGTTCTGATGCTTCTCTTCTACTCCATTAACATATAGAGAAATATTATAAATACCTGTTCCAAGGCCTGCACCCACAAGTAATTTCAAAGACACATCCCCAAAGCACACTAAAGTGGGAGTCTCAGCAACAGAGGAGAAACAGAACCACTCCCAAGAGGCAGCACAACTCCACTAAGACTTGGATTGCCCAGTGCAGATGCTTTTCTTTCCCTAACAAAATACAAGGGAAGCTCAGTTCAAAGTTGTCCTGCCTAAGACATCTCAGCCCAGGGCTTTAGGCCTCATTTAAAATAATTATATTCACTGAGCCCAATCATCAGGTGGTTAGACTTGGCAGAGATCTCAAAAAGCTACATCAGTGTAATTTAGGAAATCTGTTCTCAAAAACACCAAGGAAGAAAACAGTGCCTTGGTGCACAGGAACACAGTGCTGAGCAGTGGCTTGGTGACTTATTACCTGCAGCAGTGACAAATCACCCAGCACACAGAGCCACTGTGCTTTTGTAAGGTCAAGTTAAAGCTCCATCACTGAAAGAGATAGAGAGGCTGAAGTGCCATTCCCACATCCCTCTGCCTCAGGAAAGGCTCTGAGGAGGTGGGCACCTGCCAGCCAGGCTTTACCTGCTCTGCTGCTCCAGCCTGCTCTCCCTGACAGCATCTGGCTGCCCCAAGGTGTGGTGGTACCCTCACACAGACCCCCAAACTGCACGCATTTTTAGTTACACAGTCACAGACTCTTTCCCATTAAACTGCTGTTCCTAGCTGGGACCAATGTAAGCCTGAAGGAGTCACAGTGCTTTTACCAAAGCAGTGACAATTCATCAGTCACATACCCTGGGACCATGGCATGAAAGCTGACTGCAAACCAGCTCCAACACAGAACTGCTGTCAACAACAACGCGAAGTCACCTGTATGTACCTCTCAAAACACACTGGAATTAAGCGGTGCAAGCAACAGTTGTGCACCAAAAGCAGCATCCGTGGAACGCAGCCGGGATCGCTCCCGCCGGACGGACGCTCCGCTCCAGCCCGTCCCGGCCGCGGGTCCCCGCGGTCTGTGCCGCCCCCGCGCGGCCCGGCCAGGCACTGCGGAACCGGGCTGGGAGCGGCTACCGGCGCTTCCCTCGTGTTTTGCTCCAGGCTCCCAGTGCCCACGGAAGGAAGTGCCTGTATCCAAACACCTGTAACTTGGAGATCATCGTTCCACACAGCAACCCGGAAACACTGAATAAACAGATTCTCATTGCCACTTTATACATTTATGGATTTAGAAGGAGCCTTAAAGTTCACATAAGCTGGCAAAAAAGATTCTGTTTCTAATTGTATCAAATAGGATCTGAATTCCCAGGTATTGCCTGACTCCAGTGCAGGATGCAAGGATAATCCGTGTGCTCTCTGGATGGTTTTGCTGCTCCTACACACCAGAATGCAAGTGACCTCTGAGTAAGATCAGAACTTCACTACTGCAACACAAATAATTAGTAGAACAAATCTGCTGCTGAGCTCTCAAACTTCAAAAACCTAAACTAATGTAGGGATAACAGAATGAGACTGTACCTGTTGATGGGGTGGATAATAGACACACAAGTCCCATAAAGGGAACACTGTACCTAGTGCTCCAGGACCCCACATGGCATTCTGCTCTACACAGCACGAGGCAACGCTCCAAGGTGCAGATGGCAATTCCTAGAAACTGACCCCATGACAGTCAGTGGGGCTCCACACAAGCCCACTCATCTCCCTGCACATTAACTGTAGAAACAACTGTTTTCATTTTTTCCTATTTTTTAAAATATCTTTCACCAGTACCATAGTCTTAAAAAAAGCTAAAAAAACCCTCTGAAAATCAGTAGCTTACCAACATAAAGTACAGAAAAACTGTACTGCAAGCACAAGCAATGAGCTGCAAATCTGTGACTCACACAGGGTACAAACCCA
Source organism: Pyrocephalus nanus (assembly GCA_038380795.1). Taxonomy (NCBI): domain Eukaryota; kingdom Metazoa; phylum Chordata; class Aves; order Passeriformes; family Tyrannidae; genus Pyrocephalus; species Pyrocephalus nanus. The sequence continues at coordinate 114,917,225 of CM076260.1, forward strand.
AGAACGACAGGATCTAGACAGGGTATCAGTGAGGACCTTAAATATCAAAGCTTAGTGCACTGAGTCCTGGTGCACACAACTGATCCATCTCACAGTATCAAAGCCAGATGCAGACAGTAACTCCAAAACTGATGGTTAAGCAAAGTATCACTTTACAACTGCTTTCCTCCCCCTTCATAAGTAAGGGAAGAAGGAACAGATTACCCTAATCTCCTCTCCCTCCCCCAGAACATGTTGCTAGGCAGGTGGCTGGGGACAGCTCTCTCAGATGAGTCTCCAAGGGCTCCACTGGCCGTTACTATGGATGCCAGCCAAGCACAGAGGCGAATGCAGAGGGAAAGGAAAGGCAAAGCATATTCTGCAAACACAAATTAGCTTACCCAGAAGCTACTGATGGACGAATACTGAAGTATGACTATCACCAGGTACTGGTGTAATTTAAGAGGAAAAACAGTTTTCTACATAGTTTTCTAATAATAAAAAACCTAAAGTAGTTCAGTATTTGTAACAAACTACTGAAATGCCAGAAAAGATGGTATCTCTAATCAGGAATATTGGTATAGCCTAAGTAACAGTTTCAGTCAAGTAAAAGTCATACTCCATTGACAATATCCAATGGCCATTAAGAGAAAATACAATTCAAACAAATATAGTTGGAATCAAGACATACAGAAAGATTTTAAACCCCTAGGAATTAATTCCCCTACTGATACATTCTGAGTATTGAGATCCACTCACTAATTGGTGTTGGACAATTCAAAGGAAGCACTCAAACCTGACAGCTGTACAGTGTTCCAGAACACAAAAAGCTTTGTAACACTGAAATGTCCAAAGCTACAGCAGGATGGTGCTGAGTGGCAAAGGTCAGGCTTTTTTCTTTAACTACTCAGAAGTCAAACAACAGGATATCATGAGCATGGACTTAAACTATAGCATATATCAACTAGAGGAGCACAAGCTGCAGGTTTCTCAGAACCATTTCATAAAGCTAAATATGTGCAATAAAACATCTGACGTGTTTGTCAGAACCTGCCTGAGCTGGCAACATGAACCAGCTCATAAACAAACAGGTGTGGCTTTACCAGGCAGAAATATGAGCTATGCCCAGTGTGGGATTACCAGTACTGACCACCCCCACATCCACGTACAATAGTGCCCCAGTAATGCACTTGTCCCTGGGCTTCACTTCCCATACAGGCACCAGAAATGCTCATTTGATCACAGCTCTGCTACATAGCCACAAAGCAACACCTACATTTAGGTATAGAGCAATTCCACAGAAAAAAACTGGAAGAGAATTACTCTTCATGTCTAAATGACTACTGGAACTAGGGTTTCTCTGCTCTTATTTAACTCTTTCAGATAACAGGCCTTCCTATCAGGCTTTGCTCAACTCTTCAGCATATAGTATAGGAGAAAATCAAAAACTAAGTTGGAAGAGGCTTCAAGAAACCTGAAAACTGCATGCACTGCATCTCTAGCTCATCACAGAATAAACATCACCAAAAAAATGTTCTTTCTACCCAGCAAACTAGTTTTACAAGAAGTACAATCAATCTTGTGATGAAGTAGAGCAAAAGCAGCACAGTCCTAGAACTCCTTAGGCTGACAGGAAACCAGAGCAGTTGAAGCAGGAGAGAACACTCGTCTCGCACAGCAGTGGCATTACCTGGCCTGGCGCACGTGCAGCCGTGGGTGGCATCGGTGCCTGGGGCACACGAGCAGGGTAAACTTTTTACCCACCGCCGATGCTGGAGCAGGAGGCATCACTGCAAAGACACCCCTCATGCCTGGCTCTGTGGATGACAAACACCCATCAGAGGCAGAGAAAATTCATTATGCAAGCTTTAAAAGTCATCACCAGAACTGTTTGAGCAAACAATTGCAAACTTCAGGCTTAGAGCACTTTGCCATCTGCAGTTTAAGTCAAGCAATGGGGCTAAACGGACAGCACTATAAACATGAGAGAATTGTCAATGGAGTAATCTAATTAATCCAGCATTCCAAACCTGAAGAATCTTTAAAGCAATCAAATTGGTAGAATTAAATCTCTATGAAAATACTATTATTTAGTTCACAAAGCTTGCAGGAATTGATCTTAATCCTGTTTGATGTCCTGTCTGTTTGGGGCAAATTTAAAGACTGCAAGAAATGGACAGACTGCTGAATGGCTGCTGCAGTGAGCACAGAACCACAGATACCTCCTGCACAAGGGATCCTCACAGGAGGATACTTTGACTGTGTTTTCCACGTGGTTAGAAAGTGTTCTCAATATAAAAAAAAAAACAAAACAAAAAACAAAAAACAAACACCAACAAACAATAATAATAATAAAAAACAAACAAAAACCCCAAAACAAAACAAACAAAAAAACCCAGAAACCAAACCAAAAAAAAACAACAAAACCCAAACCCAAAAAAGAAACAAACAAAAAACCCCCACAAAACTCAGTCTATTAATGAGACTGTAATAAATTCCTACCTAAATTTTCCTCAGCTGGTATGAAGAGAAGGATAAACTGCAGTTCTGGTAGTAAGATGAAAGCTCTCCTGGACAAATGACAAATTTATTCAGTCTTTCATCATTACACCCATCAGTAACAGACAGCAGCTAGTCTTTTAATATACATCTTTTTTTCCTCTCTAATGTCTTTAATCTTCCTTCATGAGTCCACATGGCTCAAAAATTAAAACATTTCTTACAAATAAGATCAAATAAAATTTATCTGGGCATTTTTTACTGGTTTTTTTTCCCCTACCTTATTTCTCTCTTATTTCCTAATCCTTAGATTTCAACTATCTTCCTTTTTGTATCAGTTCCCCAGTGGTGAACTATTAAAGATGCCAGAGCTCTGCTGGCAGGTCTGACCTGGCATCTGGATGAGCTGACCTGATGTGACAGACTGTCAATTCAACAGCAGCACCAAGCTCACTGTTTATGCAGCAGACTCTGGGCTACACCAAATAACCCGAGCTACCACAGCAACACTTGTGCTGCTTGTACTGTAGTCTGCAGCCTCACCACCTCCTCTGTAGCTAACAAACTAGCACTAAGTTAGCTGGGAACACGTGTATCCCATAAACATCTACAGCTTTCTAAGCTTCCTGCTCACTCACATGCTTTGGTTTTTACAAGTGGAAATGCAGGAAAAAGAAAAATCAATCTGCCTTGCAAGTGCAGTATTATTTCCATGGGAAATGCCAGCAAAGGTACAGCTAAAGCTGAACAGGATGTGAGAAGTGTGCTCAGAACAGCCACAGCTCAGTTTCTGAGCCACTGTGCACTGATTACCACAAGGTGATGTATTACAGCTTCTGAGACTTCAGAGATGTCCCATTTAGATGCACTGCAAACCTTAAGGCACTTGTAAATTCCACAGCCTCTCCAAGTGATGGCAGGAGTGCACCTGCTTCACCACACAGTTCCCTGGGAACTCACCTCACAGTTTCCCGGGAACATCCAGCTGCGTATTCTTCCTTTGCCACAAAGAGATGCATGAACAGTGTGTTCAAAGGCTACAAGGCAAGGAATGGGAGTCTACACCATGCAGCTAATATTCATTACATCAACCCAACTATTAATAAACATTTTTATTTCCAGTATATACGATTTGCACTCAAAGCAAGCAGCATCATGAAATAACTTCAAAGTATGTGTGGATAAAGTTACATGATATTAAAAGTACTTTCAATAATTTTGAGCATCTGCTAAATTTTTACTTCACATCCAGTTTACTATTATTTGACTGCAGTATACAGTGGACATTTCATAACAAGCAGTATTAACTATTGACTAAAAACATTTAACCACAACAATTAGCAACTAAACATTTAACATTTGGCTGATAAAGACATTCTTTTTAGGTTTAAAAAACAAACACAAAGCTCACATACTTCTTGTAATTCTAAAATACTTTTAAGGTAGTAAGAAAAATTATAGATTTTAAAACTGTATCATTAGACACATTTAAATACCCAGGCAGAAACAGGGCAGACTAACAGACACCTTTGTCCTATTTGCCTCCAGTTAACCTGGAAAACCCCTGTGCTGGAGTGGCAAGGGCTATTAGTTCAGCTGTTCTGTATATTAGTGTGCTGGGTCAGTGAAGGTCCACCTGTAGAAGAAATATTTCTACAAAGACTATTTTAAGTGGCAAAACCTGAGGACTTCTGAATAGTTTACTATTCAACTAAAACATCATGGCTAGAGCTACCAATAAATTTCAGCAACTTCAGAGCAAGAAAGATATCAAGAGAAGCTGCAGTACAGAGACCAGCACAAAGACAACAGGCTATTCTAGCAAACACCTACAGCCATTTCTAAACATCAGGATTTTTGTTTGTTTCTCAAAAGCGAAAGGAAGAAAAAATACTTTGTTGTTGAGGTCCAAGAGGAGGCCCAGGAAGCCAGACTTGGACTGTCACTGTTCCTGAATAGGACTGGTAACCAGACAGTCCTGCAAAGCATCTCCACTAATTCAGTTCTGCACAAATCAGTTCCCAGATTAGGCCTTTGATCTATCTTATTTCTGTGCCCGAGGAAAAAGACTTGCCAGTTAGACTTTGCAGAAATCTTATGTTCAGATGATCTGAGTTTTGTAAAGCACCTGCAAGAATTTAACCTGCAGTTAACCAACAACCTCACCAAGGTATACCCTAGAAAAGGTTCAGTTGTTCTGCCAGTGCAGAAGCATAAAAAAACAGACTGAATCTTCTGCACCTATTTTAGAAAACAATCTCCATTCCAGCAAAGCAAGATCACTGCTCCCTGTCAGTGTTTCAAAAGCCTTTCCCCCCATTTACTCATGAGCAGTAATTTATTTTTCTGTCTTCTCTCTCTGTGTGCCCCTGCACTTGCAGTCAGCTGCAGCTTTGCTGCACTGGCTCATGTGTAACAGGCTGCCTGAGGCAGAGCCAACAGTACCCCCAGAGCAGCTGCACCCTGAATGAAGAGGCTGTGCCTGCACCTTGCCTGGGCACAAAGTGCTGCTCAAGAGACAAAGAAAACCCATTACAAGGAAATTGGGCATCTTTTTTCTTTACTCCCTTGGGCTGCAATGACTTTCTTTGAAGAGCACCCAGCATTTTCAAACACAACTGCTCTGTCACTTGATCTGCAAGCCATTGCTTACCATCTTAACACACTGGAAAACTGCTGAATGTTCTAGACATAACCATGGTACTGCCAACACCTTGTTATGCCATGTGCTGCCTGCCTTTTAAGTGCTTGGGGTTCACATTTCCCGTACTCTCTCAGGATCTAGCTCCCAGCTAGACTGAATGATGGGCAGCATTTGAATCCTAAACTTCTAAGGGCCTGTCTCCAGCCCATAAATCTTAGGAGAAATTCATCCACTTGCCCAAGGAGACTGTGTGAAAGCTGCCAGAGCAGAGAGCAGCAGTCCCCACAGCAGCACCGAGATGCCCACATCAACACAAAAGCTTTCATACAGAATCAGATCATCACCTTTTGCAGCCTAAAGGCCTCAGGTCTACCAAAAGCAGATCTTAAGTGCCCACGAGTATTTTTCACACCTAAGCCTTAAATGAAAACTAGAAGTCACACAATTTACTTACAGTGCACTTATGGTTAGTGTAGTTTTTATGCAGGAATGGTTCCCAGTCAGCCTGATCAGTGATATTCCAATTTGGATAGTCTAGAAAGGCAGCATGGGCTATAACCTCATTCTTCTCATTGCAGAGGGTCAAAGCAAGATTTGATTTTTCTCTATGAAAACAATTGAATTTTGCACAAGTTGAAGAAACTCTAAATAGAAAAGCATCTGACAGAATTCAGCCTGCTAGAACAGTAAACTTAACCAAGTTCAAAAGGGTTCCCAGAATCAAGCCTCAAAACCTCATCACGCACATCTTAACTTGACATTATTGCTTCAGTTCCACACAGAATGTTCCAACATAACACTTGATATGACTTCTCAGATCCTCAATCATCTTGATTTTGAGATCCAAGACTTAAATGCTTCCTCTTCTCTGTATGTTTTTCAAACATTTACTTGTTCCCCAAATAGCTGTCACCCAAAATTTTTGCCATTAGGGTAAGAAAATCCTGAACTGACCCATAAGCACTTTACACAGACTATCTGCTGTTCATCCCTGCACAGAAGGAGGAAGCACACAAAATCCCAGGGATGGAGGTGGGGTAAAACTACAACTACAATCCTCATCTCCTCTGAGGACATTGCTGTGCAAGCAGCCAGGAGACAGAGACCAAACCTTGGGTGTCGGGGGCACAAAAAGAGGTAGCACACTCAAACACTTTACAGCAGGCAGACACTGCCTCCCACAGCAGAACGCAGAGGGGCAAAAGATAACCCACTGCTTTGGGTAAGGGGACAATGGAAGAGAAGGAGAAGTGATTGATGTACACAGGAACAGAAATTAAGAGTTATGGCCTCATAGCAATTAAAACTCCTCCACTTCTGTTCCTCCCCAACAGGCAAAAGCATTCTGGGAGATGGAGCAGACACCAGAATCTGAGGGTTTCACCAGGAGTTAACCAACATTGTTTTCTCTGAATTTTTATAAAAGACTAGTATAGTTAAATCACATCAACCACATTGGCAGCAGTGACCCAGGTTTGCCCAGTCATGCATGTGACAGAAGTAGATTTTCTTTTGCTTTTCAAGAATAGCAAGAAAAAACAAAACAGAAACAAACAAACAAAGAACCACATGATACCACCAACATAAGTTCAGAATATTTTCTGCCATTTTAAATGTGACTTAACTGCCTGAAGTTTCCTGCAAGAAAGGTAATATCCTAGAATACTATTACTTACAAAAGGAACATGACATCAACCCTTCCAAAAACACCTTCTGTACCGGTGCTGAAGAGGCTGATAATGTCTGGAACATCATGTGATTGTGTCCTCCGTACACTGACCCCTCCTGTGTTTCTCCTTGAGGAGGTCATTGTGTCCATCTTACAGGCTGCAACAAGAGCAAACACCAACATTGCTGCTCTGGGCATCCCACTGCAATCCACTGATCAGAGTCACTTCAGACAGATTCCTATAAGAACTCCTACGTGGTGCAGTTCCTATGGATTGAGGTGCCTGTACACCACACAGATTCATACTGCCTGCACATACACACAGCATGCAGGCAATCATCCCTACTGCCTGGATCCTACACAGGAAATAAGTGGTTTGGATAGGTTACAGTTGCTTTTACATTGGCTCACTTATGGGCACTTGCATGGCAGCCATCAGAACAGCTCCTTCAGCCTGCAGGCTGGGAGGCTCAGCTGGGGGCAATCAGTGTAACAATTAAACAGCAGCTTCAGGTGACTTAATTATGCAAAACTGCACCTCAAATCTCTTTTCAAGTCAACTGCAGTGCTTAAATTTCAAAAGAACTCGACAGTTCTATGGCCTGCCTGCCCAGAAGAAAACAGTTCTTTTGTGGTTCCACATTCACAGGTGCCAGGCATAAGTTTGATTGATCTGCCCAGTAACTTCAGAACACACAGGTGCAGCAGATACTCAAACCACCTGCGACCATCCCCTCTGTTCTAACACCTTTCAGCTGTGTCTGCTCAATACTGCAGCCCAGTGATACAATTAACAGTTAGGTACATGAAATAAAGTGACCAAACAATAGCTTTCTGCGGTTTCTAAAATATACATTTAAAATATAGCATCACTAACTCAAAAAAAAGTTTAAATAAGCAACGCACCAAGACCAGCAGAGCATTTTCACCAACCTGCTAAATACAAGAGCCACTTCCAACAGTGGCTCCAAACCCAAGTATGATGCCCAATTATGAGGCACCACACATCCCATCTGAAAAGGAGTAACAAAAGAAATCCTGACTTTCATACTTTCAGTACACAGAAAGTCACACGCACTGTTCCATCTTCCATAGACAAACAAGACATTTCGGTGTCAGCACAGGTCCCAGTCACACCAATACACATTTGTAAATAGGTCCTGGAAACAACCTGAAGCAAGACATCCTCTGCACATATGGTGCCAATTCCATATATAAAAACATACCAGAGTATTTTAATTGTCTATAATGAACTGAAATGTAGCACTAAGATCATCTCAGCTCAGGAAAAGTTTGCCGCGCTCACATATTAAGTCGTTTAACTCAATGCATTGAAAAAGATACCATCCCCCTCAACGCGAGCTCCCCCGAACATTCACGCAAGCCCTGAGTGACGGAAAGAAGCACTCATACAAGTAAAAAGGTAGCATTTTCACGAGGAAAAGTACTGTTCCCACAGCAAGTCCTGCACTGCCCCGCCCGCTTGGAGCAGCCCAGCCCGCCCCGCTCGGACACCGCTCGAGCACCGGGGACACCCCTGAGCCCCATTTCTGCTCTTTCTGCCTCAAAATGCACCGAAAGCGCGCTTACCTCGGCCGGGAGAGCAGGGATGACGCTGCGAGACACGGGACCTCCGGCGGCTCCTGCGGGACACCCGGGATCGTCAGGGAGGGATAGGGCGCCCGGCTCCGGGATGGAGCGGTCCCGCCCCCGGGACACGCCCGGCAGCGGGCGGGGCGAGCACCCGGTGGGTACCGCGGGCGGTGGACGGACACCGGCACGGCCCAGCTCCGGGGACCCGGCGGCGAACCGGGACCCCCTCAGGGGAGAGCGCTGCCCCTCAGGCGCGAGACCCCTCAGGCTCGAGCGCCTCCCGCCCTGAGCGCGAGACCCCTCAGGCTCGAGCGCCGCCCGCCCGCCTTGGGCGCGAGACCCCTCAGGCTCGAGCACCGCCCGCCCTGAGCGCGAGACCCCTCAGGCTCGAGCGCCGCCCGCCCTGAGCGCGAGACCCCTCAGGCTCGAGCGCCGCCCGCCCTGAGCGCGAGACCCCTCAGGCTCGAGCGCCGCCCGCCTTGGGCGCGAGACCCCTCAGGCTCGAGCACCGCCCGCCCGCCTTGGGCGCGAGACCCCTCAGGCTCGAGCGCCGGCGTGCCCGGAGCGGACACACGGACAAACCGAGCACCGGGAACAGACGGACCCACGGGCCGCCCCCGGGAACGCCCACCGCCCGGGGACCGCCCACCGCCCCGGGACGCTCCGCCGGTTGCCGCGGCAACGACGCTCGGGCGGTGCTACGTGAGGTCAAGGGTTGCGGGGCGGGGCCGGGCCGGCGCGCGGCGCGGCGGCAAGATGGCGTCTACGGCGGCCGGGAAGCAGCGCATCCCCAAAGTGGCGAAGGTGGGTGGGCGCGGCACCCCCTCAGCCCCCCGGGGCCTGCCCACCCCGCACCGAGCCGCCCGCCAGCGGGCTGGGGGGGGGCCCGGGGTCCCCGGCGCCGCCGTCGGCCAGCACCGCGCCCGGCGAGGCGCCGGAGGAAACCGGCAACGGGGAACTCGGCGGGTTCGCGTAGGGAAATGTGAACCGAGCGCCCCTTCCGCTTACCTTGCAGGTGAAAAATAAAGCGCCCGCCGAGGTTCAGATCACAGCGGAGCAGCTTCTGAGAGAGGCCAAGGAGAGGGAACTCGAGCTTCTCCCGCCGCCTCCGCAGCAGAAGATCACAGATGTTGAAGAGCTAAATGATTATAAACTCCGGAAAAGGAAGGTACGGTAAAAAAACCAAACCTAATCTCGACCCTCATGTAAAGCACTAAAACTCTACTATTTTTAACTTAAACAAGATGTAGTTCGTATTCCTTGTGGACTTTCCAGACAAGTACCCATTCTTTAGATACCGTAACTGCTTCATGCTACTCATGTGCAAATCCTATAAGTTAAACCTGTGTTAACATGGGATTCGGTAGCAGACATCTCCTCTGTGCCCACGGCTTACAGGCATTTCCTGCACCAGCAGCTGGCTGGGCAGCATGAGACACCACCAAGCTTTCTACACTAGTCCTGGTTCAGTTGGTTGCTTGAGTAAGATAGCTCAGGTATTGGGTTGCAGGAACTCAAGTTTAGTCCTAATCTACAATTCTACATTTCCAGCTTTGCCAAGCAGTTTTTACAGTGCTGTATTCAGTATGATTCATTACCACTCCGGCATAGGTGTAAGACACTTGGCATTAATTCCCATAATAATAATACCCCATAAGGCATTTATAATACTGGTCTGCAGAAGGATTTCTTACTCACAGATACAATTCTCTCCCCAGACTTTTGAAGACAACATAAGAAAGAACAGGACTGTCATCAGTAACTGGATCAAGTACGCACAATGGGAGGAGAGCCTGAAGGAGATCCAGAGGTAACCAGGATGCAGCTGCAGGCAGTTCCTATAAGCCTTTTTAGGCACACGTTGCCAAACACCCAAGCCCTGGAGGCACATACCTGCAGCAGGCTTGTGTTTTGCAGGGCCCGGTCCATCTACGAGCGCGCCCTGGACGTGGACTACCGGAACGTCACGCTATGGCTCAAGTACGCCGAGATGGAGATGAAGAACCGCCAGGTCAACCACGCCCGCAACATCTGGGACCGGGCCATCACCACCCTGCCCAGGGTCAACCAGTTCTGGTACGTTGGAGAGCCCGCAGCAGCTCTGCTGCCTCCAGAGACTGCACATATTTGTCTGCTCTGGGGTCAGAGTGCCTTGGTTCCTGCTTCTTCAAGTCTTCAGGCTAGTCTGAAAAAAAAAAAAAAAAAATAGGAAGGCTGAAGTTTTGGAGTGGTTTTGTATTTAATGGCAAGAGCATTGGGAGAGAGAGATGTTCATGTGCTTGCCTGCTGCCGTGTCTATGGGCATTTCTGGGGTGGAGGGGGATAGATGAAACCTCAGTGGTGCTGCTGCAAAGCCCTCCAAAAATCCTTGAATTGCTGTGTTCACTGTGCAGTTGTAGAGACTCTGTCTTCTTTCCCAAGGTACAAGTACACTTACATGGAAGAGATGCTGGGCAACGTTGCTGGGTCACGTCAGGTGTTTGAACGCTGGATGGAGTGGCAACCAGAGGAGCAAGCTTGGCATTCCTACATCAACTTCGAGCTGAGATACAAGGAGGTGGACAGGGCACGGAGCATTTATGAGAGATATATCCTTTTCTGTGCCTTGGGACACCCGCCCAGGTTCAGGCCTGCACTTAAGTTATTCCATCTCTGGCAGTATCTCTGTGCTCCTTTTCACTGTGGGGTGCTGAGAATGAGCCACCACACCAAGAGCCAGCAGTAGGTATTAAGTGTTTGGGGAAAGCCATCAAATTCAGTGAAGTGGCTGTAGGTCCTGCCACAACATCTATATTTAATTTCATTCATGTACCCAGCTTTTTTTGCAGTCATTTGTTTCAGACTTCTCCTCAAACTTCTCCCTGCCCTTTATCTGATTTTTATCCCTCTTCAGGTTCTCAGTAAGGCGCTGATCCTTTCCACGCTCAGAGCTCTCACATGTCCTAATTTTCTTGCATAAACCCACCTGGGGAGCGGTTTGATGCAGTCCCTGGGGAGAGCAGAGCTGGAGAGGGCCCGTTCAGCCAGCACCGTTTCCTTAGCCCAGCCGCACTTGTCCTCGTGCACCCCGAGGTGAAGAACTGGATCAAGTACGCGCGCTTCGAGGAGAAGCACAGCTACTTCGCCCACGCCAGGAAGGTGTACGAGAGGGCGGTGGAGTTCTTTGGGGAGGAGCACATGGACGAGCACCTGTACGTGGCTTTCGCCAAGTTTGAGGAGAACCAGAAAGAAGTAAGCTCCTCTTGGTAACACATCAGACTGACGCCAAGATCTCTCTTTGAAAGTTGAGCCCCCAAGCCATTTAACTGCAGTGCTTGTGGTTTCCATCACCTTATGACACGCTGTTAGTCTGAGTTAAGGAGGCAGTTTTTTTGCTTACCTCTAGTTGCCTTTTGGTGCCATCAGGAAGGTGTGCTCTAAGCAAGGGGGGGGGTGTCAAATCTGCCAAGCCTGAGAGCAGCAGCGTCAGACCAAGCATGTGTCCTAGATCTGTGGGGTCCTGAGAGGTTGTAGGCCTGCAGGATAAAAAACTCACCTGGCCTGAATGTTTCTCCACTGACAGCCGCTGTTAAGTTCCCAGGATGGCAACGAATTGAAAAGATTCTGTGAACCCAAACCCACACCTCTTAAATATGGTTTACATATTCTAAACCTGTAAATGAGCAAGAGACGGTGGTGGCTGACATTTACAGATTTCCCTCCCCTTCAAAGTTTACTCTTTAGGGAGATCTGCGTTAGTCCTGTTCTAAAATAGTCACTTACATAGAGATGTTCCATGATTCTGTAGTCTATTAAATATAGCCAAAAGCTCATAAAGAAACTGTGGGGTAGGACTGAAACTGCCTTATAAATATTATTCAAGTGATATTTAATGTTTTCAGTTTGAAAGAGTAAGGGTGATCTACAAGTATGCCTTGGATAGAATTCCAAAGCAGGATGCCCAGAATCTCTTCAAGAATTACACCATTTTTGAGAAGAAGTTTGGAGATAGGAGGGGAATTGAAGACATCATTGTCAGCAAGAGGAGATTCCAGTATGAAGAGGAGGTGAAGGTAGGTATTACAGGTACCCTCCAGGCTCACTGTGCATCCAGCTGCTGCTTAAGGTACAGCAGTGTCTTGGGATATGAAGGCTGATGAGTTTTACATTATCCTTTATAGTCAAAGAAAATAACAAGAGAATACCAAGACAGTGTTCATTTTGGAGGCAGAATTCTATCTGTGGAGAAGAGAATGATATTTGCATTCACTGCTTTTTTGTTTCTGCTTTCTAATCCAGACTGTGCAGACAAAGTTTCTGACTGAACTCAGAGCTTGGTACCCTCTGCAGTGACCTTAGGGCATAATGCAGTTTAGCTTGTAACTTACTGCTCCAGTTAGGGGGTAACCATTACAGGACACCTCACCTGTGTCCAAGTACCTTTTTGTGAGCAAACAGCTGTGCCACTCCTGTCTGCTGTTCACTGAACACTGCACATTTCACCATGCCCTCATCCCTTCTCACACTTCATTTGGAAAATGCTTGTAGGCAAAACAGAAACCAAGCTCACTTTAACCCAAAAGCTCCTGTGCAAGCATCCCCAAGACTGACAGGGGTTCATTAATCCTCCAGTGACCTATTTTGAAGGAGAAATTCTGACTAAAACTTAAGTAAAGGAATAGGGTCTGTTATTTGTAGTTGACTGAAGCTTCCTGCCTGTTTCTCTCTCCCCCGTTCCTGGAAGGCAAACCCCCATAATTACGACGCGTGGTTTGACTACCTGAGGCTGGTTGAGAGCGACGCCGACGCCGCGACCGTGCGGGAGGTGTACGAGAGAGCCATCGCCAACGTGCCCCCCATCCAGGAGAAGAGGCACTGGAAGAGGTACATCTACCTCTGGATCAACTACGCCCTGTATGAAGAGCTGGAGGCAAAGGCAAGTAGTAAGAACTCAGGTTTTTTTCTTTCCTTCACAAGTATTTTCCTTATATTAAATAGCTACTGGTATTTAAATAGGAAAACTGAGAACTAAACTTGCTGCGTCTCACTACTTTTGTGCAACAAGCTACATGATTTACTATTTAAGTATATGGGATCTTCCCCCTTCAGTTTTCCCTCCTGTGCACAAGGGGTACAAAAAAAACAAACGAACTTGTTTCACCCCAATTCATTCAGAAAGGTGCTGATGATAAATGCAGAAGTGGGTATTTCTAGCCCCACCCAAACTGCATTGTTACCTGAACTTGTGAAATAGTTCTATATTTAGCAAAACATTTGTGAAGCACCCACATGGCTGCTATAGCAGCCTTCGAGGCTGTGCAAGTATTTCTTCTCTTACCAATCATGCAACATTAGAGCTACTCCAAGTGGAAAACACTATTTGGTGTCTATTAAAATAAAACAGACTAATTGTTTTCCCTCTTAGAATGAGGACACTCCTGCGTTTATTGTCTGCTTCTTAGCAGTGGATCTTGCTTTCAAAAGGCGAGTTTTGCTGATTCTTACAAGTCCCTACATTTGAATTGTGCATACCAAATAGATAAGTACATTTATATCTTAAGCATTCACGACTCTAACCAGTTTGACCTAAAAAATACTTATTGCAGTTTTACAGTAATTGCAGGATGCAAAATACAGTGTGATCTTAGCAGTAAGCAAAGTATTGAATGGTGCCTGTCCTTACAGGATGCAGAGCGAACCAGACAGGTGTACCAGGCCTGCCTTGAGCTCCTTCCCCACAAAAAGGTATGGCTTCTCCAGCACTTTGGGTAACCCTTTCCCAGGTAATATCCTTTAGTTCTCTTCCCCCCTCCCTGCCCCAGATTCAAGTGCATAAACAGCTCCAAATATCTGCTTACACATTCGTGAGGGTTGCACTCAGAACTCTAAGTACCGCTTCTAACTTCTCAGACTGTCTATCTGCCAGAGTGGATAGGGTTTTTTTCAAGCTAAGGTCTAAAATAACTATAACTTGCATCACCCTGGGAAACAGCAAGACAAACACGGTGTCAGAATCCCCCACATTGAAATTATTAAGTAGACTCTAAGAAGCTAAAATTATACAAAGTTAAAATATAGGGAAAACCAATTAGTTAGTCTTTAGTTACATGGTTTCTTCCTCAGGCTCCTCCAAGCTGAGTTAACTGTAGCTCCTACAGGATACTCAGTGCTCTGCTTTGCCGGGGCTACCACCTTTTATAGCAGCTGCACCTGATGGTTGTCTTGGGTAATGGACTTTTAATATTTTAGCATGAAAATACCGAACTCGAATGAGATTAAATGTAGTACTAATAACGTATGACATTCTTCTTTTTTTTCCAGTTTACGTTTGCCAAAATGTGGCTGCTGTATGCACAGTTTGAAATACGCCAGAAAAACCTCCCCCTTGCCAGAAGGGCTTTGGTAAGCTTTTCTTAGTGCCATAATTGACTTTGCTAACTAACAGCAACACAGGGATAGCATTGGAAGATCTTGAATTGTCCTTTATAAATTGCTGGTTTAATCCACTTAAACAAAGCATCCGAGAAGTCTGCAGGGACCAGCATTTACTGTCATGTGTGATTTAAAGAGAAGAGTAGCTTGCTATGATGAATTAGCCGCGGGCAGGAATGACAAAGCACTCCTGTGAATGCAGAGCACCCCCACCAGCTTAGTGCCATTGCAAGTTGTTAACTGCTGCTGATTCGTTACAGTGATACATTTTAAAAAGCTTTTTAGATAAAGAGGAGGTTTGACTCTAAGAAATTAGGACCTGTGGAACAGAGTGTGTGAGTCTCAGGCTGCTGAGAGAAGCAATCCCAGGGATTTTGGGCAGGCTCAGCAGCTGCTGAGCAGGTTCATTGTGTGAGTGTCAGCAAGTGAGGGGACAACGGGGTGTGTTTTGGCACCAAGACCTTTTGAAATAAACTTAATTTCCTCTCAGTTCAGATATTCTTAGTACACTCAGGGATTTTGGGAGAAAACCAACGTTGGTAACAGTTGAGGTGGTTTGACCTTGAAGAGTAAATTAATGGGGTTTCAACCAGAACAGTGATAGAGGGTATGTGGAGAAGAACTGCACATATTTTGAAACAGCAATGGCATTTGCAGGGCTGGAGGGCCATAACAGTGACTGAAGTGGTGCTCCCAAGTGGTGGGTTCCTCCATTTTTAATAAGTTTCAAGATAATAAACATGTAGGAATATTGTGCAGCAGAGTTGTAGTAGGGGAGTTTCATTTCCAGTTACTTCACTCACATTGGCCTGAGGGAACAGAGGCTCCACTGCTTAATAAATAATGCTTGTCTGTGGAAGTGGCTCCAAGGTGAAGTTCCCTAAACTTGTCTCAGATGTGCCTGTTCTTAACTCTTGTTTTAAAAGAGTCCCAAACTGAGAACTGCTTTCTCACAGCTTGCCTTAGGACAGACAGTTTTCTTCAGAGTCTGAGGCGTATCAGAAGGAAAGTTTTTAAACTTTTTAAAGATGTTATTCTCTACCTGTGCATTGCTATCAGTCAGCAGGCAGGGAGGGGGAACCACTCTCTGTGTGGGGCCAGGAAACAGTTTGGTTTGCTACCATTTGTTTTGTAAGATACTTGGGAAGTGTTGAGGTGACAGACCGGTACAGGCTGGCACTGTGCTTACTTCAGCTGTTGGTGCAGGATGAAGTGCTCAGCTGAGCCAGGGTGAGTTCCAACTCACACTCCGCGGGGGATCCATGCTCTGTAAAAGTGTAACAAGTGAGGAAATTTTCTACTTCCTGAGCTCTTGGTGTTTGGGGATACACATTCATTCTGCAAACACTGGTTGGATTTTCCCCGGCCCTGAACAGAGTCTGAAGAAACAGGCTGTGCAAAAAGTTACTTGTAGTTCTAATACTGGAGGGTAAAGAAACATTTTGAAAATTCAGTGGGTTTTGTTTGCCTGCAATATCATTAAGGTGTTTTGTTGGTTTTTTTTTATTTTTGGGGTGGTTTTTTTCCTTAACAGGGGACGTCCATAGGTAAATGCCCAAAAAACAAACTGTTCAAAGGTTACATCGAGTTGGAGCTACAACTGCGAGAATTTGACCGTTGCCGAAAGCTGTATGAAAAATTCCTGGAGTTTGCCCCGGAAAACTGCACATCCTGGATCAAGTTTGCTGAGCTGGAGACCATCCTCGGGGATATCGACCGAGCCCGGGCCATCTACGAGCTGGCCATTGGGCAGCCCCGGCTGGACATGCCCGAGGTGAGCAGGGAGGGCTGAGCACCGGGCCCGGCTTTGAAGGGTTTGTTACAGACGGTGGCTGATGAATGTGTAAATGACCCGCCAGCTCAGGCAGAACCACACCCGTCACAGCTCGCCCTGGCACTCCTTAATTCAGCATCTGTTTCTTGGCTGGGCTGTGAATCCCCTGACAAAAAGTGAGGGGGAAAGCTAAATGGATTGTGTGCACAGGGTTTGGTGCTGCTCAGCCAGAATCCCAGCCTGTGCTGTCAGTTAATGCTCTGATCTCGAACTTTCCTCAGGGAAATTTCACCTTTATCCATGCTATTCCTCCTGTTATCTCAGTGTGCTCTGAAGGAACCTGAGGAAGGACTTCTCTGTTGCAGGTTCTTTGGAAATCCTACATTGACTTTGAGATTGAGCAAGAGGAGTATGAGAAGACCAGGAACCTGTACCGCCGGTTGCTTCAGCGGACACAGCACGTCAAGGTGTGTGTGGGCACCCAGGGCTGGTCCTGAATGTGGCCCACGGGGCAGAGGGAGCCTGGGCTCAAATCAGCCCAAGTACAGTCCTGTGCCTGTGCTGGGAAAGAAGTGTCTGAATTCCATACAGCAGCAGATGTATCTCAGATGGAAGAAGCTTTTCCAAGCAGCCCTCTTCCTGCTGAGCCAAATTGGGGTTTTAGCTGCAAAATCTTTGGAAGGAAAAAATAGCTGTGATTTTTCCAGTGTCGCTCGGTGCTGTCATTGACTAAATTCACACAGATTTCCCACGACCTGAAGCGGCCCCAAGAAATGTACCCACGTGGCTGGTGTGGGTGTTCTGCCTTGCTGAAACCAGGAGAATCTCAGTGTGAAACAAACAGGGATTTTCTGGGCTTATGGGAAAGCGCTTCAGCCTCGCATTGGGGTTTGGGTTTGGGATGTGGGGTTTCTTTGGCTGCTTTGTTGGGTTTTTTTGCCCTGCCCCTGCTGTGGGGCTGCAGGGCAGGGGTTCCAGGCTGTGCTGTGCCCGCAGGTGTGGATCAGCTTCGCGCAGTTCGAGCTGTCGGCGGGCAGGGAGGAGAGGCTGCAGCGCTGCCGGCAGATCTACGAGGAGGCCAACAAGGCCATGCGGAGCTGCGAGGAGAAGGAGGAGAGGGTCATGCTGCTGGAGTCCTGGAGGAGCTTCGAGGAGGAGTTTGGCTCTGACGCCACGAAAGAGAGGATAGACAAACTTATGCCTGAGAAAATCAAGAAGAGGAGAAAACTGCAGGCTGAGGATGGGGTAAGGAAGAATGATGCCAGCTGCGAGTCCTTGGTGCCTTTGTGCTTTGTGGAGTCAGCTGCTGGGGATGGGCTAACAAACGTGGGCTTTAATTTTCTCCTACTTCTATTTCTTATTAGAAGTGCCTCCTAACATGCAAATTAAACTCGCTTTGTCGTATTTTTTTCCCTAGTCTGATGCTGGCTGGGAGGAATACTATGACTATATTTTCCCAGAAGATACTGCCAATCAGCCTAACCTCAAACTCCTGGCTATGGCAAAGCTCTGGAAGAAGCAGCAGCAGGAGAGCGAAGCTGCAGCCATGGATCCTGACAAGGACATCGATGAAAGCCAGACTTAACACCTTGCCTGTCCCCACCCCTTTCCTGGGGCATTGTACAGTATTTTCATGGGTGATAAATAAATGTATTTAGGGAGTTTTACTACTACTGACTTGAGATGGGTTTTGTGTGGAAAACCAACACTGTGTTGGAGTCAATTCCCTGTAACACGCTTGTCGGTTTTCCAGCAGCTAAAGGAGAGGTCCTGGCACCAGTGCAGGAGTCAGGAGCCATCACCAGTGCAGGGATCAGGAGCCATCACCAGTGCAGGGATCAGGAGCCATCACCAGTGCAGGGATCAGGAGCCATCACCAGTGCAGGGATCAGCAGCCATCACCAGTGCAGGGATCAGGAGCCATCACCAGTGCAGGGATCAGCAGCCATCACCAGTGCAGGGATCAGGAGCCATCACCAGTGACCTGAGAACTGGGTGGCAGTTCTCAGTTCTAGCACAAGGCCCCCTGTCCCCAGTCTGTGGGAGCAGGTGCCTGTCTGGGGTGCCAGGACCAGCCACATCTGTGCAAGGCTCTGCTCCATCTGGTGAGTCCTCCCTGCCCAGGTTTGGCCCAGGTTTATTCATCCTGAGAAGGGGGCTGGCCATTACGAAGTGCCCTGCTGGTGGGGGCAGCTGTGGCTGTTGGTGTCCCCGCACCTCAGTCTCCTCACTGTGGGCACGTGGCTCTCACTGCCCCTCCTCTGTCCCTCCTGTCCCCCATGAGCCCTCTGTAATAACATGTGCCTCTCATCTCTGAGTGTTTCTGCTGCCTTGTATTATATTGTAAGTCTCATTTCTATTTTCCCTCTTTCTCCAAGACCTCCCTCTGCTCTGGGCCCCATTGCTTTTCACACTTCCTTTCGACATTTCCCTCTATCCCATCCCCTGTCTTTGCTTTTTCATTTCATTTAATTGAATTTTTCATGGAGTTTGCAGAGGTGGTGAGGTGGTCTTCTTGTGTATATTTTGGTAGGAGTTTTTTTGGTGGGTTTGGAGGGGGCTGCTTGTTTTTTTAGTTTATTCTAGGAGCGTTGCATTTTCCCGGGACTTCCTTACTTTGTTGCAGATGGAACATTCCCTTTTTATGCCAGCTTTGCTGTATGCTCTGTCAGTTGCTGGTATCATCTCTCTTAGTAAGAGCAGTGGTGAGATTGTCAGCAGGGGTTCAGGTAAGCATGTTGTCTGTGTTTGTACATGGAGCTCTAGCAGTTCTCCAGAAAGCAGCAGGGGCACAAGGCAGTGTCTCACAGGACAAGAGCATTGCTGTTCCGAGTTAAAAACCCAAGCACTTGGATTTTCAAGCCAGATTGGTTATTGTGGGGTTGTTGTTTCCAGGGTACAGAACTTGGATTTTTTTTTTTCCTTGTTTTTGAAACACTTCTGGGGAATGATCTAGGCTGACACCCTGAATGCTGCATTTCCAGGAGTGAAATTATTCCCCCTTGGCTGCCTGGAGTGTCCAAGGCCACGGTGGACAGGGCTTGGAACAGCCTGGGCTAGTGGCAGATGTCCCTGCCTGTGACAGGAGGAGTGGGACTGGATGGGCTTTGAGGTGCCCTCCAACCCAGACCATGCTGGGGTTCTGTCCATTCCAGGTATCCTCTGGACTCGGTGATGAGATATTTGTGCCCGTTTGATTTATGTCTGTTTGCCTCGTTCCTGCAGAGCTGCAGGTTCTCATGTTTAAGTTATGAAGCCCCAGTGCCCTCCTGGCCTGCCTGGATTTATCACCAGGCTGGGTGGAAGACAAACATTCCTGCTGGAAAGGCTTCTGGCAGTGGGGAGGAGAGGAGAGACACCCCACTGGAGAAACCTGCCATGCCGAGGTTAAACCCTGGGGTAACCTGATGTGTTGGGGGCTTTGGGGGAATGCAATGCCTTTAAATCTTGCAAAATTCGGATTTTCAGGTGGGAGAGGGAACACTGAGCAGTAGGTTCGTGCCGTGGAAAGGTGAACAGCTCATCTGGTACCTGGCAGAGGAGGATCCATGGGGAGGGCGATGGAAAGATGCTGGGATTTAGGATGCATTTATTCTGGGACAGCTATTTAAAACCAGTCTTGCTCATGGAATTGCTTGTTTAAAAGAGGGCTGACTCTATCATGCAGTCAAGAGTAAATAGGTTTTACAGTCTTGAGCTTGTTGTGTGGCACAAGTGAAACTGTCCCTGTCTCCCACAAACTGAGCAACAGTTGCTGCTGTGTTGGGGTCTGGAAATTATTGAGTTCATGGGCTGCAGGCTGCTCTTCTGCTTTTAGGGAGCATTTCTTCTTATTTCTTGACTCTCAGTTCTGCACACCACCTTTTGTGAAGTTGCTTTTACAAAAACATCCCTCTTCATGGGGGATTTATAGTGTTTGTGGCTTCATTTCACTTCTCTAGATACCATCAGTCAATAAAACGCTGCACTTGAAAGAAGATAAACACATGTCTGTGCTTGGGAGTTGTGTTCTATTAGTGCATGGTTTATCTGCTGCTATGAGAGCTCAAAAGCAAGATAAATACGAGGACCACAAACGGAAAATGTTCTCCCTCAGTGGGAGCTGAGCCTTGTGTGGCTGTGGTTTGGTGACCAGGAGGCCATTTGAGGTGCCAGGTGGGATTTTTTTGCAGAACCTTGTGGCTCTGTGGGTTTTGTGGTGACCTGCCTGTGGTGCTCAGCTGGGGAGGGTTTGCTGTGAGCAATTTGTACAGACAGAAACGGAGGGAGAGGTGTTCATGGAGTTGCTTGGGAAAAAGACACGGTGATGTCTGAAAAAATAAAAACCTTTGAGAGCATTATGGATAATTATGGAATTCAGACTGGAAGTGTTCTGTGCATTTTTCATGTCCCTACTAGGAGGAGTAGAGCAGTTCTAATGTTTAATGCATGTATAGTAATAGAAGGCTGAACTGATCTCCACGGGCCCATTTGTTCCATCACTGTCCAGAAGGAAATAAATTAAATTCTATTTTAGACTGTATTTTGGATCTGGATGCTGCAGAGGGAGAGATGAGAAGAAGGAAGCAGGGTTGGGGGCGGTGAGGTCTGGGTAAGGTTTACATAATGCACCCAGGAGGCAGCTTAGTTCAAACCAACACCCGAAACCCCCGGGCCAGGCAGCACCGGTGAGGTGAGCGCTGCTCTCACATCAGCACTGCAGAGGATCCTTGGGTTGAGCTGCTCAGAACACAAAGGGTTTTGAGAGGAGCCGTTTTACTCCGATGATGATGTTACATGTGTTGGAATGCTGAGCTGGGTGCCCAGCATGCCCCAGAGCCACCACGGCACACTGAGCCTGGCTGCTGCTTTAAACATGCTCCTGTGTCCCAGCTCCCACCGGCAGCCAAGCCCTCAGTCACCAAACAGGCAAAAACCACCGGAGACCTAAACAAAAAAACCCAAACCACACCTCCCAAGGCCATTAGCACCTTCTATAGCACATTGTGGCTGCTTACCTTTGGTGGGTTTGGTTATCCTGATTATTTCTAAAACATTGAACGCTTGTTTGTTTTATAACGTTCCGCTTCTACAAAAACAATAATACTTGTATTTTGTAAACTCCTACGGGTGCTGTGCTTGCTGGGAGGCTGAGCAGGACACGGTGGCTGTGGAATACCCTTCACGGACTGCCGAGGAGGGTGGGGTGAGGAAATCTGCCCTCGGAGGTGAAGGAGCTGAGCTGAGCTGTGCAGGGACCCGACTGTGAATTGCTCAGGCTATCAGAGGTGAGCAATGCTTTGCTCACCTTCTGCGCTGTTTTCTTTCCCCCTCTTATTTAGTGATATATTTCCTTAGGAGAAAATAACAAACATCTTGCTCAGTTGCTTACTGCTTTAAGGGAAAGTGCCATCAAGTGATTAGCACGGAAATTTTAAGTAGATGTAATACTTTTCCTTTGGATTATGTGGGAGCATTTTGGAGTTATATGGTTATGCTCCTCCGTCTTTAGAGCTTGAGAGGGGATGTTGGGACTGAAAACTTCTCTGCTGTGCTGTGGGCTGTGGTCCATGCAGAAGCAGCTCTGTCCATCCCTGCTGCTGCTCATTTGAGCACAGGGATAATGCTCAGCCAGATTCACGTGAGCACCTGCAGCTTTCTGCTTCAGCAGGTGCCCCTTTCCCTCTCCTGATGTTGCACAGCCCTGCTCTTCCAATGGCTGATGCTCCTTGTTGGGCTTTTGGAGTCTGTCTTGCTCAGCTGGCACTAAATCAGACATTTGAAAGCGTTTCAGTGGGGAGACTCCCACTGGAGTTGAGCTGGATGTGTCTCCTGGGGACACAGTTGTTGGCTTTGCAGTGCTGGGTTCATGTTGGGCTCTGTGATCTTAGAGGGCTTTTCCAACCTACACAGCTCCAGGATTCTACTAAAGGAACTGAACAGAAACATTCAGTGCCATGAGATGATTTGGGTTTCAATTGCTGATCATTTCAGCAGCACTTTGCAGCTTGCACCTGTGTACAAATGTACCTGCCTCAGACTGCAGACCTGTGGGATGGATTTGAATCAATTTAATTGTATCCCCAGCAATCTCCCCAGCCCATCATCCTGGGGGCCCTTTGTGATCTGCCCTTCTCCAGGTGTTTAAAGCAGAGAAGTGAAGAAGCTTTAAGTTATGGTGAGCCAGGAGTTCATGCCCCTACAGTTGCTTTTGGGAGCACAGTTACTCCAAGGTTAGTGGAACAAACCTGGGTTTTCTTGTTCTGTGTTGCAAGTGTCAGACTGGGACCACTGAGAAGAGTGTGCAGAGAGAGTCTGTGGAGTTCTGATCTTAGAGCAGACATCAATTTGCTTGCAGAAACCAGAGGAGATTTTGGACAGCTTGGAGTATTTTAAAGCATCAGCTTCTGTGTCAGTCTTTCTAGCCAGACAGAAGATCTTCTCCAAGATAAGCGAATTGCCCTTTTCTACACACTTGTCTGCCCCATTTTAATCTTTCTTTCCCAGTTATGTAAATAGCAGCAGACTAATATTCCCTGTGTACCCCTGGTAAGCTGATTCACTCGCTCCACGTTATCAGACACAAAAGCACTGTAGGGCTGGTTTGTAAATTGAGTTGGATTTTTATTTTACATCTGTGTTATTCCGAGCTCTTATGTAAACACTGGGAATGCAATTTCTATATATACTCGCCTTGTTATGCAACTCCCCTGTGCAGTGATGCCAAAGGGATTTAATTTTCTTATCGGTGGCTTTTAGAAGAAGTGATCAAGCATTCTTCCTATGGAAAGTGCTGGGAATCATAAAGGGAAAAACAATAATAAATGGCAGAAAACAAGGGCAACTACAAAATTAAAAAGAGAAGAATTAAAACGTTTCCGAGTTACAGAACTATTTCTGGTGGCTTTCGCTGAACGCCTGATGGTCGCTGCAGTGTGAGCTGACTGCGTTTGTTCTTTATGGAAATGACTGGATGGTTCAATCTATACATCTGTGTTTCAGCCCATGCCCAACGTGTTCTGTGTGTGTTTCTGAGGAAATGCTTGTTTGGAGCAGGTGTTGGTCAGCAGGGCTGCGATGGGCAGCGCTGCTCTGGGTCCTGGGTCTCCGGGTCAGCACGGGATGGGAGCAGCCAAAACACACCAAAAACGTGCCAGTGACGTCACAGCAGGAGCCGCTCCCCAGCAGTGGGAGCTGGAGCTGGACACTGCTCTCCCCAAAGCCTCTCAGGAATCAGGAATCTGCTGCACGTCGAAATCAATTTTTAATTCAAACTGATTTAATTGTTCCATGAATTGATGCCTTGTGTGCCCAAAGGCTGAAACGCTGAGTGCTGGGGCTGCTGCAGCAGAGCTCCTCTGACCCTCACAGGGTTTTCTGTCCACGTGACAGCTTTCTCTGTAAAGCCACCGCAGGAACCCAGTTCTGCTGCCCCTCTGACACGTGCAGGGACCTCTGTCTGTGCATCCCCCAGTCACTGCTCGTGTGCAGCTCCTGTGCACCCAGCCGAGCCTGGTGCAGCCACGCAGGCACTGCCCATCCTGCCCTCGGCAGCCAAGTCAGGACACCCATGCCAGGTATCCCAGAAACTGCCTGCTGCTGGGGGACAGGGCTGGTGGCTGGCCAAGCCACTCCTGCTGCTGGCTCTGGGCTTCCTGTGGGCTTTGGGCTCAGTCCTGCAGTGTTGCTTTGGGCCAGGAGATGGTGAGGAGATGCTTCCCCCGGGAGCCCAGCTTCCTTCACCCAGCTGATCTAATCCAACACCCACAGCTGCATTTGCATGGCTTTGGGAGCACAAAGTCCAACATATCTTTTGCTTTATCCTTCAGGAGTCAAGGCAAACCGCATCCTAAGTGCATTTTTAGAGATGTAAATGTCTGTAGCTGTACATGTTTCTCTTTCCAAGGTAACTGTGGAGATCAAAGGTTAAACTGCAGTGAAAGCTGGTTTCTTTTCCTCTCGGAAGCTGTGGGAGGAGGACAGAACTTGTCCTCTGGAAGGGTCCTGCCTTTTGTTTTGGTTTGTGGTTTCAGATTTTGTAAGAGCAGTGGAGGTGAATGCCAAGGCTCTGGTGTATTAATCATGGAGATTATCTGACAGCTGCTTTACCTTTGCGCAGCTCCGCGTCACCGCTCGCAATCTGCTGCGGCACTGCACCGTCCAATTAGACCTTCTCCCCCTCTTTTCATTAGGAATGTGCCTTATTTAAATGCCTTCATATATGGTGGGGGGTAGTTAATAGCTGTGTGTTACCAAACTGGCTTCTTTTCTGCTTTGCATGACGTCTTGGGGTCCCAGGACAGTCTCCACAGGCTCGGATGTTTAAGTTGCCATAGACTGCGGGCAGGAAATAGATTTGTTTGTTCCTTCTCAGAGCTGGTGTGAATTTCATATCAAGGGGAACTAAAATTGTTTCTTTTTAACTTCATTGCTGTGTGAACAGCTGGATTTAACAATCTTGGAGGGCTTTTCTAACCTAAATGATTCTGGGATTCTAATATAAGCTTTTATAATTGAAGAAGTGATACATTACCCTTTTACCACTTTAAAATGCTGCTCTTCCTGTGTTTTGCTCTGTTTCAGTAATACAAATAATGGTATTAATTTAATTTTGTATTAATTTTCTCATGCATGTAATGAAATCCTGTTTCCTTGTTAATCCAGCAACCTAAGCAAACACAATATGTGAGCATTACAGGAGAGCACCTAATCTTTCCTCTTGTTTTTCTCTAATGGGTTTTCGATCTCTTTAAGGGTAAAATGAGAGTGTTTCTGCAGACACAAGGCCAGGCATTACTCTTCTGTGTTAATTACACAATTTTAGTCGTTACTGTGTTGCTGAAACACCTTGAGGTGTTGGTGGTCTCAGTCTGTGTTTGGGAAACCAAGCTCCTACAAAGGGGTTGGCACGAGAGATTTTCTGAAACTCTAAAATCCACAACCTTCCTTAGCTCTGCAGCAGCCAGTTCGATTCCCTGGAGACTTCCCCCCAAAGACATTTGCTGGCCCTGAATTGATTTATGACTGTGCTTGATTTGGGGGCAGTGTGGTGGAAGCAGCTGAGAAATGCAGGAGGTGACAGAAACTGGCCAAGCTGCTGAACTGTCCCAGCAAAGCTTCCACGAGCTGTTGATCCATGGTGTCCCAGAGCCTGCCACATCCTGCTCCTCCGAGAAATGGGGGACATGGGGACAAGTGACAGCCTGCCCACTCAGCATTATCCTCCTAAACCCAAAGCACAGCGCTGTACCAGCTAATAAGAGCACAGCTAGCCTTGTCCCAGCCAAAGCCAGGACAAACATGGGGTTTGTGTGGTGTATTTCTTGTGTGCTGTGTTTCTGTGGCACATTTTTTCTGTTTTACTGCTGCATGCACTGGGAGTCTGAGCTACCATTTCTATACAAATGCTGAAATTTATAATTCCTTAAAGGATATCTTCTGTGATGTTATTTTATTTCATTAAAGATTTTCTCCCTCTGTTTCTCAGGTTTCCTCAGTTGCCACAAAGAAAGAGTGTCAGAGAAGAGAGAGGACCAGAACAAAGGGAGGAAGACACATCCCTGTGACAAGGGTGACCTCAGCAGAAGCAGACCTGACTTGGGAGGACACATCCCAATGGAGCCCCAGGAGTGTGTCTCCCTCTCTTCCCTGAAGCAGCACCTGCAGCCTGCAGAGAACTGACTGGGATGTGCAAAAAGGTGAATTATGATAATCCTGTTAATTCTGGGCAGGTGGCAGGGCTCTTGAGTTTGGAGTTTCAGGCAGCACACAGGTTGTTCTTAAAATGCTTAGGGAGGTTTGAGGTTTATTCTCCTTTCCTCCTGGCTCAAAACTTTCCTGCCAGGGGTCTGGGCAGAGAGCTCGAGACTCCACACCCTGGGGAAGGGGGCAGAAAAGCACCTGTGCGTTCAGTTTGTGTCAGGGTATCTTCTCAGGCTCGTAAATAATGAGCTGTATGGAGCTGAGCCTCTCTCACATCAGAACCCTGAGAGTTCAGCCAGGCTCTGTGCCGTGTGCCCGAGCCTGGCCCTGCTGCCAGCCCAGGAGGTGAGGGGGTTTGTTCCTGGGGTGCAGAGGAGACTGGACTCAGGCCAGCCCAGGAGGTGAGTGGGTTCATTCCTGGGGTGCAGAGGAGACTGGACTCAGCCCAGCCCAGGAGGTGAGGGGGTTTGTTCCTGGGGTGCAGAGGAGACTGGACTCAGGCCAGCCCAGGAGGTGAGGGGGTTTGTTCCTGGAGTGCAGAGGAGACTGGACTCAGGCCAGCCCAGGAGGTGAGTGGGTTCATTCCTGGGGTGCAGAGGAGACTGGACTCAGCCCAGCCCAGGAGGTGAGTGGGTTCATTCCTGGGGTGCAGAGGAGACTGGACTCAGCCCAGCCCAGGAGGTGAGTGGGTTCATTCCTGGGGTGCAGAGGAGACTGGACTCAGCCCAGCCCAGGAGGTGAGGGGGTTTGTTCCTGGGGTGCAGAGGAGACTGGACTCAGCCCAGCCCAGGAGGTGAGTGGGTTCATTCCTGGGGTGCAGAGGAGACTGGACTCAGCCCAGCCCAGGAGGTGAGGGGGTTTGTTCCTGGAGTGCAGAGGAGACTGGACTCAGCCCAGCCCAGGAGGTGAGTGGGTTCATTCCTGGGGTGCAGAGGAGACTGGACTCAGCCCAGCCCAGGAGGTGAGGGGGTTTGTTCCTGGGGTGCAGAGGAGACTGGACTCAGGCCAGCCCAGGAGGTGAGGGGGTTTGTTCCTGGGGTGCAGAGGAGACTGGACTCAGGCCAGCCCAGGAGGTGAGGGGGTTCGTTCCTGGGGTGCAGAGGAGACTGGACTCAGGCCAGCCCAGGAGGTGAGGGGGTTTGTTCCTGGGGTGCAGAGGAGACTGGACTCAGCCCAGCCCAGGAGGTGAGGGGGTTTGTTCCTGGGGAGCAGAGGAGACTGGACTCAGCCCTGCCCGGCGCTCTGCGGGGCCGGGCAGGCAGCTGGGTCTGTTCCTGATGTTCCCCGACAGGCAGGTCAGGGCAGAGCAGCCCTGGACACTGCAATATCCAAGTAACACATAATCCCCCGGAACCAAAGTGGAAAATGTTGTGCAAGCTGGAGAGGGACCAGAACCGCAGCTTCCTGTGGTGTTCCTGATGCCTCCTGGCCGCCTGGGGATGCTCCTCAGTCCCTTCCACCCCCTCACCCTTTGCTAAAGCAGCCCTAATTTTGAACTGTCAGACGTGCCCACGTGCCCATATGGAAATGGTGCCTGGTACCAAGGATCAGCACTTCTCTTATCCGGATAATTAACCTCTCGGTCGGCTGTGCAGTTGGGTCTGAGCTTCACTGAGCTGGTAATCAAACCCTTCTTTCATATTCCCATACGTGCAGCTCGGTCTGGTCTGTGATTTATACAACCCAACATCAAACGCTGCTCTCAAAGCTGCTGGGATTTTTTTTTTCTTTATTCCTTTTTAAATCCTCCCTGGTGGTCAGAGTTGGGAGGGCGAGTCCCGCTTTACACAGGGTCGTATCCTCTATGTGGCATTCATTTGAATGAATTTGCATAAGGTGTTGAGTAGATTTCTGGGAAGGAGATAACTTGGTCGGGATGGAGCTTAAAAAGGAGCCACAGAAGTTTGCAGGCCCCTGCTCCTGTTCTCCCCTGGCTCGTGGGGAGCAGCTCCAGCCGCGTGGGAAGCAGAGCCGCTCGTTCCTGTGCTGGGCTGTGTAAGCAGCAGCTGGGATCAGATGGGCTCCTGCTCCAGGGATTTCACGCTCCACAGGCAGTACACTCATCCATGCACCTCTGGGGCGGTGCTGGATGTGTGCAGGTGTGTTGGGAAGGAGAAGGTAATCTTGGGAAATGGAGTGAGAAGGCACCACTGCTCAGCATCTGCTGGAATGCAGCATGTGGGGCTTCCCCTGGATGTCTGCTGGAAAAGGAGCATTTGGATCAGTCGCTTCTTGTCAGCACCATTAAAAAGCACAGAAGCTGGATGCTTTAGGAATGTTAAATAATAGTTCAGCACTAATTTTCATGCTGTGACAGTAAGATGCTTTTCCTTCTGTCAGCTGAAAGAATCCTATTTTTCCCTTTTTGTTTCTCTACAGGTCTTCCTTGTGCAAAATCCCCAAAGGACCCTTGAAGGGTTGACAGGAGGCCTGGAAACCATTCCTTGGGATGTGCCAGCGTGTGGCCTATGCAGCCTGGCAGGATGGAATGCAGGAGGTAGCTGGGTCTTTGCCTTTCTAAGAGGTGGTGGTTCCTGCACAAAGGTGTTTGCCACAGCACAGGCTCTCTCCTGGCAGCGGTGCCTCCTGCAGGTGCAAAATTCTGCAGGATCCCTGGGTATCCCTGCAGGCTGGTTTTGGGATGGGGCTGCTGGGCAGGGCTGGGGTGTGCTGGCTTTGGGGTCTCGGAGCAGAGGTGCCCTGGGAGGACGTGCAGTCCCTCTGGGGGGTTGCCTGCCCAAAGCCAGGGTGATACTCAGGCCTTTCTCTCCTCTCTGTGCTGCACAAAGGGAGATCCCAGCCCTCCTTGGAAAACCCCTAGATGCCAGGATTTGCCACTGTAGGGAAGTCAGATACAAAAACGTTTAGAAAAAAAAATGAAATAAATCAATGGCCTAAAATCATTGGTGGCTGCTCTGCATGGGGTTCAGAGACAGCTTCCAGTTGGGGAAATGCCCAAGCACTGTGGCTGGGAAAGGCTGAGGTGGGACAGGCTGTGTCTGCCAGACACACCTCGGTCCTGTTCCCTTCCCTTGCCATCTGTTGTGGGCCACCCTTGGGAAGGAGCTGATGGCACAGCTGTCACACCTCGGAATGAGGTGAACTCCTCAGTGTTTGCTGTCCTTAATCCACCTGCTCATCATGTCCATGTGGCTGCCCAGTTTGGGATAACTGGGGATGGCGGGGTGTGGGGCTGCTTAGCTTTCCCCTTAAAACTTTTTGCTTATAAATTCCTTAACAGAAGTTCATTCATAGGAGGGTTTGCACCTGCACTGACTTTTAGCTTTTTAAACCACTGAAATGCAGGTAAAGTATTGGCAGCCCACAGTGAGTTGTGAAGAGTTTCATTTAATCTTGCCTTTCAGTATTTATGTGATTTTAAATCTGCCCAGTGCCTGCAGTTCAGCTCCTGTGAGGTTTGGCTCCTTTCCTGTGCCCTGGCGAGCTCTGGAGTCTCCCCGTGGAACAGACTGAGCTTTGAGGCCAGGAATATTTGTTACTCTCTCCTAATGCTGCCAGTGATGTTACTGAGACAACAGGCAGGGGTGTGGGATTGCTCCTGCATTTATAAACATCGAGGGAGGAAATTCAGGGGTGTTACTGAGTAAGGTGCTGTTCCCTCAGCCCTGCTCCTGCCCGGGCTGGCAGTGCAGAGAGCTTTGCCAGTGCTGACTCTGTGAGTTATGGCTATGGCCAGGAGATGACTGGCAGAGAGGGTTGCAGCAGTTTTCATTAGCTGTATATAAACAGGCCCTTAAATCCCATCCCGTTCCACCCCTGCCATGGGCAGGGACACCTTCCACCAGCCCAGCTTGTCCAACCTGGCCTTGGACACTTCCAGGGATGGGGCAGCCACAGCTGCTCTGGGCACCCTGTGCCAGTTGCCAAAGATGATTGTGGGTGCAATGAAAACAATAAATATGCCAAAGAGGGGTGGGCATTGCAGCCCTCCAGCAGAGCAGCCTCATTAGTCTGTTATGGTTATGGCTTTGGTGATGTGCAGTTCCCCGGGGTTTGGCTGTCCCTCACACTGCTCTGAGGAGCAATTTGGTGTGTTTAAAGCCAACACAGGGCTGCAGGCAGGGCCCCTGTGGGTGTCTGTGAGTACCTGCCGTGCTCACGTGTGCCAGGCCAGCCTTGGGAAGCACACTGAGCTTCCCTGCTGGAACTGCCCTGCAGGGACCAACGCGAGGCCAGTCTGAATGCAAACCTTTTCCAGAACTTCTGCTGAAGTGCTGGCAAACAATGGAGCAGCTGCCAATTGCTGGTATTGAAATTCACCTTCGTGCTGGAGCAATTTACTGCTGGGCTCAGTTTTCTTTAAAAACTCTTTTTGTTTTCTAAATAGAAAATTCCCTGAGGAAATCTCCCTGGTAACCAGAGATTATGCCAGGGATCCTGTGAAAATGTATTGTTGGCTTTCATGGACTCCTGGAAAAGAAAACAATTTTACCGGGAAGAAATCCTGATCGGTCAGTATCTTGCAAATGTTTCAGTCTAGATGCTGAGCTGAAGGGCCACATTGCCCCCAAAAGCAGAATTTTAAGGGTGGAATAGCCTGAAGGAATGATGCTACTATCACAGGCCAAAGGTATTGGTAAAAAGGATTGGAGAGGTTTAGTTTGATGCGTAAACACTAATGGATTAAAAGGGAAATAACTCCGGGCTCTCAGTCAAAAAGACAAATCTCTGAGTGTCACAATTACGGCAAAATGGATGAGGCTGCAGGTTCCAGTCTCGGCAGTGTGAGCAATGAATTAGAAATGGGCTGATTTATAGAGACTGCGGTTCCTGGTGCATCCCATTTTGGAGCACCAGCTCTGCTCCCCGTTCCACACCGGTGGCTGCGTGACAGCAGGTTTGAGTCTCACCTGCGTTTGTGACACTGCCCTGAAATCCACCCTGTGAGTGCTCCCATAAACCACACAGCTGTTAGTCTGTCTGAAAGGGCTTTTGTATCTGCTGAAATGAAGCGTGTCCAGGCTGGACAGCAGTGCAGAGAACTCTGGCAGGCTTTAGGGAATGGGAAAGAGGAGCCAGAGCGGGTTCGGCACCACTTCCTCCTCTCTGATCTGTCTTTGGGCTGTGAGCTCCATGAGCCACTTTCTTCTACTCAGTCCTTGAGAAGTGTCCTCTCGCTCTCTTGCTTATCCAGAGAGGTGGTTTGGGTTTTATTACATCTTCCCTGCTGGGAATGTAGATGTGGTGGTAACAGGATCCAAAGGGGCTGCAAGGGAGCTGTAGAGAGGGACCTTGACAAGGGCCTGGAGGGACAGGACACAGGGAATGGCTTCCCACTGACAGAGGCCAGGGCCAGATGGGATACTGGGAAGAAATTCTTCCCTGGGAGGGTGGGCAGGCCCTGGCACAGGTTGCCCAGAGAAGCTGTGGCTGCCCCATCCCTGGAAGTGCCCAAGGCGAGGTTGGACGGGGCTTGGAGCAACCTGGGCTGGTGGAAGGTGTCCCTGCCCATGGCAGGGGGTGGAACAAGATGAGCTTTAAAGTCCTTTTCATATGAAACCATTCTGGGATTCTGATTACTGTCACAGCTCCTTCCCCCAGAAACTGTCTCAGCTGCTGGGAGTTGTTACTTGGGACTGTTTGGTTGACAGGAATATTGCCTCAGCTGGGAGTTACACAAAATGCTTCTTTGCACTTGCAGAACCACTTCCCATTCTGTGACAGATGACTCTCTGTTTCCAGACTGCTGTGTTTTGGTAAGAAAAGGACATCAAACACACCTGTTCTGTGGCAACTGCTGGATCCAAAATATCCTGCAGGAACAACTGACCCATTTCTCGCACCAGCCAGGCATCCTGGTTTCCTGAAGTTCACCTTCTGGAGGCAAACCCCAGGTAAGCAGCAGCACAGCTCCTTCATCAGTGGTCACACTGTGCTTCCCTGGCTGCCAGCAGCAGTCCCAGGGCACAGACCCCTTGATCCACTGCCCAGGCAAGAGCTGGCAGCGTTCCCTCCACCAGCCTGGCCCACTGCTCTTCCCAAAGGACTGGGAAATGTGGAGGTTTTGGAACCACAGGGAGTAGTGTCTTATGCAGCGGGGAAACCTGGACAGGTTTTCCCCTGTGGGAATTGGGAAGGTTTGCAGAGTGAGAGTGATTCCAGTTTGGCAGTGGCATAGGGAGGGATGCTGTGTGAGCAGCAGGTTTAGGTTTTCTTTTTTTCCCCTCCTGGTTTGCTCTCTTTTTGAACAAGTTGCATCACTTGCTGCATTATACTGTACCAGGAGGCAGCAGGGCAGCCTCTCTGCTCTCTAACTCTCCCCACAAGCTCCTCCAGCCCTCCAAAGTGTGAGATTTATTGTAGGTAAACTGCTGAAGCTCTCCAAAGCATTCCCTGCCCTGTTCCCTCGTTAGCACCAAGAACAGGCAGTGGTACATGCAGTGAATCAAGTTGGATTACAGTGATTTGGAGGTGAAGGGCTTTTGGGGGACTGCTCCACTTTTGTTTGTGAGGAGGGAATGAACCCCATCGTTTAAACACAGTGCAAGAGAAACAGAGGTGGGTGTGAAGGCTGGCACTGCCAGGAGAGCAGAGCTCCCTGGAAGCAGCCCTGGAAAACAATCCATTACGCTGGATCCCATGTCTTTCTGCATTAATGGGCAGTGCTGGAGCCATGACTCACTGGACCACCACCACTGTTGTCTAAAAATACCTCAGGAGAACATTTCAGATGGATATTGCAGTGAGTCACCCTTCCCAGGAAAAGGGCTTAAGGAAAAATTAATGTACTGATGGAAACAGCTCTCATCTCCGGGGCAGACGTTATTAGGGAGGGTCATCCTTGGTCATTCCATGGCATCTGTCCCTGCTGCCTGAGGCTGGCTGTCACCCCAGGGCCTCTGTCCCCAGGGCAGCTGTGCCATGAGCAGCCGGGTTTCCCATCAGGTGCCGTGCTGAGGCTTCGGGCCCCTGGGCAACGGGAGCTCTAGGAACTTCTGAAGCCATGCCCAGATCCCAGGGGCAGAGAGGCAGGATGAGGGGCAGTGGCACATCCTTGGGAAGCAGGCTGCTAAACCCCTCACCTGGAGTCGTGGCAGGTCGAGCACTCACTGTCTCCTCTGACACCAGGACGGGAGTCACTGCCCAGCTTCACGGGGGGCTCTGGCACTGCTTTGGGGTGAGTCCTGCAGTGATCCTGGTGCTGCTTTGGGATGAATCCATGCAGTGATCCTGGTGCTGCTTTGGGATGAATCCATGCAGTGATCCTGGCACTGCTTTGGGGTGAGTCCTGCAGTGATCCTGGTGCTGCTTTGGGATGAATCCATGCAGTGATCCTGGTGCTGCTTTGGGGTGAGTCCTGCAGTGATCCTGGTGCTGCTTTGGGGTGAGTCCTGCAGTGATCCTGGCGCTGCTTTGGGATGAATCCATGCAGTGATCCAGGAGCCCACAGCCTGACAATCTGCTGCTGGAGTGTTAACCACAGCTTAGGAAAGGGCAGTTTTTCCACGTGGCTGTTCACAGGGACCGAGTTGAGCCCAGTGCTCAGCCTGGACAGTTCTGAAACTCTGAGCCCAGTTTGTTGTGCTGTTTGGTCACTTTTGGACATTACCCTGTTCCTTGGAGATTACATTCCTTTTCAAAATAGCTCCAAAATGAAACACTGCTGTTTTCTATGAGTTTTTATTGTGGGTAGGGAAAGAAAGGAATGGGTTGGGACCTTGCCTGAGGCAGTTTGTTGGGCACAAGGGGAAAGCTTATAAACAGAAGGACAGTGAGGGGTTGGAATGAAGCTCAGGGCAGATTTAAGAGCAACTTCAGTAATTCTTTGCAAACATTAGGAGACCTCCTAGCTCTTTGCAGCTACTTGGAAGGAGGCTTTAGACAGATGGGGTGTGGCCTCTTCTCCCAGATAACAATTGACAGGGGAGGAGGAAATGGCCTCAAGTTGTGCCAAGGGAGCTTTAGGGTAGATAATGGGGAAAAATTCCTCACAGACTGTCCAGGGCAGTGGTGGATTCACCATTCCTGGAGGGACTTAAAGACGTGTGGATCCAAAGTGATCCGACAGAATGCCTTTCCCAGGGGTCTCTGTCATCCTGCCCCAGCAGTGGGGTTACTGTACCTGCACGAGGACACACCCAAGAGTTCCACCGTGAGAATGGGGTGGGAAGGTGGCCCAGGAAGGGTCAGGAAGTGGCTGCTTCAGGCTCTCCTTCCTGGCCCTGTTGCTTTGATCTGTGTGCTTTTCTGGCCATGCCTACTGGCCATGGCAAAATGCATCAGCCTGAGCTGATCTGTCTGTCCTTTACAAACCAATGCAGATAGTCTTGGGAAGCGGGACAGGGAACTGGGATTGTGGAGCTGCAGGGCAAACCAGCACAAAGCTAACAAGGCTTCAAGGGGTTGGCCATGGGAGGCAGTGGAGATTTCGGATTCTGATACTTTTACTTCTTAGAAAGTTTTGTTTTCTCTTCTTTAGTGTCAAACGGGTTTTGCCATCAGCAGAACAAACCCAAAGGTGTGTAATGGTTCTGCCATTTCTGACAACTGTTTTACTCAAGCAGAGAGGATTAATAGGAAGAGCAAAACTTATGAGATTTGATCAGCATGATTCCTGGAGCCAGGCTGTGAGTGAGCAAGGATCAGGTGCTCCTGTTCTGGGTCCATTCTCTGTATTGCTTTAGAGCAGTCACACTGTTGTCTCACCATATCCTCTTTTCCTTTTTGCATTTTCTTTTCTGAGGTGTGTAGTGCTGGAACCTCCTTAAGGTGAAAAGGTGCACTGACATTCCTTCCACCTGCTCATTGCCAGTCCAGAAGACGCTCCAGGGCCCCAGCAAGGACATTGCCCAGGGTCCCCACGGTGAGGATGGGGTGGCAGCTGCTGTGCTGGGAGCAAGGGCTGTCCCAGTGGATGGGCCCACTCTGCCTGAAAGAGCTTGGTAACCTTCTCAGGGCTGTTTCCTGTTATCACTGCTAAAGAGGAGCCCTGATCTACCTGAGGTCAGGCAAGGGTCTGAGTTCATCTCTCTTACAGCAGACTGAGCTGAGGACTGGGTCTAATCAGAGCATCCTGCTGTTTGACCTGCACCTGGAATCCGTCCAGACAGAGAAGCCTGGAGCCAGCTGCCCATGTGGAAACCAGGCCAGCCGAGCTTGGTCCATGCTGGTTGCAGGTCCCAGTGTGCTGATGTCCTGGCTGCTGCTCCATGGCTGGGGTTGTGTCTCCTTGTTCTCGGAGCCAGTTCCCTCTCAGCAGAAGATGCACTCTGAGCTCCCAGCTTTGTGCAGTAAGAGAGTGTGGAGCCTACTGAAAGTCCCTGCCTTTGCTAATGCAGCTGGCATTGTCCGGGAAAACCCAACCAAGGAATTAGCAAAACCAAAACAGTGAAAAGAGCCACAAGTATTACTGCAACCACGACAGGCAGCTCAGCTGCCTCTCAGTGAGTAACAACTTGCAGATGTGCAGGATGAATAACTCGGGCGCTTTGCAACCCAGCTCAGCTCTGACTGCTGGGGGACAGCGGGCTCAGGGTGCAGCCCTGCTCTGCCATCTGCCCTGGCCAGGTAAAGAGATGGTGCTGTGGATGAGGCTCGTTGCTTTCCTCACTCCCTGCCCCACTGCAGAGCTTCCCACGGGCTGCGTCTCTGCCGGCTGCAAGACCCTGAATGGGTTCTGTGGTCCAAAAGTCTTCCAGGCACCTGGCCCCAGGTACAGCCAGCTCTTACAGAAACATGCCACTCTGCCCTTCCTGGGGTTTGCCTGCCCACCCCTGCAGTGCCCACGTGCTGCAGCTGCAGGAGAGGTGCTGGGGTGCCGAGGGGGCACCGGTGCTGGCTGTGCCCTGAGCAGCCAGAGCTGCTATGAGATCCCCAGCAACCCCAGCCATGGGACTGAACAGGATGTTCTCCTGCCTTTTCAGTGAGGAAATTTCCCATTTGGGCCTGTAGAGAGATTTTGGAACTGCAGTGCCTGTCGCTGCACCCCTTCCTCCTCTAAAGCTGGTGGAACAGGAAGAATGAGCCCTGCTTTGTGAATCTCACAGCCCTCGAGGCAGCCTCAGGATCTGGGGGACCTGACTCATGGTTTCTGCATAGCTGGGGCTGGCAGCTCAGCACTCAATAGCTGCGTGCCTGGAGGACTGACTATAAAAAGTCATGTTTAGATCTCTGCAGCATTCATCGTTTATTCCAGAAAATATAGCGGCGTGTCTTTGGGCAGACCCAAATATGGAAATTGCTCTGTCATCTCTGTATGAGACAAAGCAACAATCCAGATTCCAGCACCTTTTTCTCATCCTGACCCACACCTGACATCAGGGATATATCTATTAAGGCTGTTCAAACCTGCCAGACTCTTACTGTGCTGCTTATACATTCACGCCTTTCTGAGAGTGCCACCCTCCTGGAATTCAGTGCCCCAGCAGCATTCCTGCTGCACAGCTCTGCCCAGCACCTGGGCTCATCCTCTGCTGGGGTCACTGGCCGTTACCTCTTGCCCCATGGAAAACTGACTATTCCCTTCTCTTCGAGGCAGCCCTTGACATATTTCCAGCTCGCTGTTGCCACACCCCTCTGCCCCATCTGTTTCCCTGGCGCCCCAAAGGGATGCTCCCCAGCAGGAGGGAATTGTCACACCGTGTGAGGCTCCCTCTCCGTGCCTGTTTTTTTGAAGCAGATGCTGGTGGCACCTGACACACCCCCACCAGCTCCTGGAGAGCTGCTCTCCTCGCTACATTCCCATTCATGGGGAACACTGCTTTTATTTGATTTAGAAAGAAAAAACTCTGACGCCAACCAGAAGTTCAGTTTTATCTCCTGATTTCCTTTGCCTGGGCTCTAGGTTTGGTTTAGGGCAATTGGGAGCACAAAAATGTTTGTGGTTAACTGCCACCATTAACTACTGAACTCATGGAAAGCAGGCCTAGCAGTCAGCAGTTTAATGCCAGGAGCTTGGGAATATTTTCTTGTTTGGTTTTTATCTTGTCTGTGTAAGTGGATTGCTTAAACTGCATTTTACATACATGGGGTCAGCCATCTCTGATTGAAAGCTGCCTTAATATTATTTAAGGTTGAAAATGACTAGAGGTAAATCAAATTTAGGTCATTTTGCTTCTGAATAAGAACTTGCATTGAGGGATTGAATGCATTTTAACTAATCCACTTAAAGTCAGGCAGTGACTTAATTTAGATTATTTTTCCAGAGCAAGTCTGTCTAGGTAAGACCTTGCACTGCTTTGCAACCCGCGCTGCTTCACTGGGGGTAGAGCAGAATTAAATCCACGTACAGCAGCAGAGTGCTGGGTTCCAAAGTGTGAAATTAAATGCAAAATATATATATGGGAGAATGAAGTCATGTTCTGGATGAGGTTTTAATTATCTCCTTTCAGAATAACTGGTAGAAATACAGCACATATCTATTT
This sequence comes from Pyrocephalus nanus, assembly GCA_038380795.1. Classification (NCBI taxonomy): domain Eukaryota; kingdom Metazoa; phylum Chordata; class Aves; order Passeriformes; family Tyrannidae; genus Pyrocephalus; species Pyrocephalus nanus. Next base: position 114,954,859 of record CM076260.1, read on the forward strand.
GGGGAAAAAATACAGGATATTGGACAAGAATTTGAAGCATGCCCAGAGACTTCCTTTGCTGTCCCTGAGGCAGTATGCAGTGCAGCAGCTGGGTAAGGGTCTCAGGTGATTTCATGTTCCCCTCTGCCTTCAAAATACTTCTTTGTTTGCTTTTCACAAAGTACAGTGTCCTGACGAGTGCTGACTTGTAGGTGGCATTTGTGTGGCAGGCTGTTACCGGTCACCAGGAAGAACTGGAGCTGCTCTGTCACTGCCACGAGTGAGGGCACAGGTGTGTGATGTGGCTGCCATTCTTCTGGAGGGGTTGCTCACAGAAGAAGTGGTGAAGTGCTGTCCTTCAGGTAAGCAGTTCCATTTATGAGTGCAAGCAAGTGAAATCCTGACTGATTAATTAGGGGTTTCGTTCACCACAAATTAACCCATTTCTCCTTCACTGAAATAAGGACTAATTCTGATGGTTTTCCAGCACAGCTTCCTTACACAGAATCATTTAGGTTGGAAAAGCCTTCTAACACCATCAACTCCACCCGTTCTCCCACCGCTGCCAAGGCCACCGCTGACCCATGTCCCCAAGTGCCACATCCACCAGCTGTTAGATCCTTCCAGGGATGGGGATCCACCACTGCCGTGGGCAGCCTGTGCCAGGGCTGGACAGCCCTTTTCATGAAGATGTTTGTCATAATACCCAACATAAATCTGCCCTGGCCATTTCCTCTGGTAGGGTTTTCCTGGCAGTTGCCATTCCAGGGCAGTTCTTTGCCACGCTCTTTGGAGGGAGCGGGCCAGCCCCTGGGAGGTGTGATGTGAAAAGGGATTTGCTCAGTGAGCCAAGGGCTCATTCACTTCCCTCACTGGCAGTGGGACCTTGCTGTCCGGGCTGGCCATGCCAGCTGTTTCCTGCTGGCCACGATGGTGTGTCAGGAACGGTGGTGTTTGCCAGCCAGGATTATCAGCTCCTCACAGGACTGCTGCGGGAGGCCTGCTCACACTGCCCTGCCCACCCTCCCCTGCCCACACTGCCCTGCCCACGCTGCCCTGCCCACGCTGCCCTGCCCACCCTCCCCTGCCCACACTGCCCTGCCCACACTGCCCTGCCCACCCTGCCCTGCCCACGCTGCCCTGCTCCCTGCACCTGGAAGGGCCACAGGTTTGTGCTTTGGCAATAGACACTTTGGAAAACAGAGCAGAACTTTTTTATGTGGGTATTAATTTCTGAGAGATTTCGAAAATACAGTTTTATGATAAAAAATTTAAAATCATTTTGACTGAATAACAGATACCAATTTTCAGGCACAAACGTATCAGTCTAGTTAAACAAAGCACTAATGTATGTCAGAGTGCTCATTTGCTGTCCTTGTTTTATGTAGGTCAGGCCATGCCAGTTGTGAAAGTGACAAACTGTTTCTCCAAACTGTCACCTGCTGACATTTGAATGTGTGTCCAGAACTTGGGTAAATATTTTAGCTAACTTAGGCTGAGGTGGCATTGAGGAGATGAGACAGCCAAGAACTTGTTTGTTTGTTTCCTCCATTACATGTGAACAAACATCCTGTGAGACCCTGGTATTTACCAAGTTGAGGTGCTGAAGGACTTAATGACTAAAAGGTAATCAAACCAGCAACATACAACAGCTCTACTACAGCTTTCGTGTAATCCACCTGTTTGGAAGGTAAAATGTGCTTTGGTGAACTCCCTGCTGCTTTGTATACCTTTAGGGTAGTTTTAAACTGTTTCTTTCAAGTTTTAAAAGCGGTCTTGTACATATTTAACTTGGGTGTAATTAGCATGTAGAAGTGCCTGTTTAGCAGTGAAGCAGTTTTAGTGTGTGTGCACAGACATGTGCTTAAGCCTGTTGTGCTCAGCATTAGATAAGTAAATGTGATAGCACAGAGAATGAAAGGTTTTGTTAGCAGAGCTGGAGAGCTGTGTCTTTGAGCCCAGAAATTTGATGCCCTGTCAAATACATTGCACAGGACTCACAGCTCTCGGTGGGCATGGGGTCACAGTTCTCCATGGGAATGTTTTTGGGTGCCTGTGCTGCTTTGCACTACGCTGCTGCCTCACTAGATGTCTCCAGGAGCAACCTGTGTGCTCCAAGATGCATCCCTTGACAAATCTGAGACTGGAATGTGGCTGGAACTGAGTCTGAGCAGGAGTTGATCTGTTTGCATGCTATCACCACCTCTTCTGCAAGTGAGAGTTAATCTCTGCAACACGAGGGCTCTTTTAACATATTTGTGCTCTGTTGCTTAGAACTGGGGAAGAATTTTGTCACTTAACACATTTATAGATAAGTGAGGGCCACTTTTGGGCAGGGGGTTACAGGCCAGTGAACTCTGTCTTGGTTTTCTGTCAACCCAGGCATGTTTCATTCACAGTTTCGGATGCCAGTGAAGCTTCCTACATAAACTGCTTCTCCATCTTCTCCTATATCTGGAACTGGGGGGAAAAATGGTAAGAAATAAACCTGTATCTCATCTCACAGGAAAGACGATCACAGCTTCCTTCCAGTGACTTTAATTAACCTGCTTCAGCTGGGCCAGTAAGTTCAGCTCATTCAGCCAAGCAGCAACATTTCTTCTCATAACTGTGGACTATCTGATGAAGCTGCAGCACTGTGATATGATTGCATCAGCTCGTGTGTGAAGTGCTGATGAGCCAGTTTCGGATACCAGCCCACAGATCATCTCGGGGATCTCTGCCACGTACAGGTCCTTCCAGTGCGAAGGGAACAAACAGCCCCTGGGGCTGACAGCTCTTGCACCTCTCCTGCAGACCGTGCGTTCCTGTCCTGCTGGCAGTCGCCCTTTCCAGCCTTCACTAAAAGCAGGCACGCTGCCCAGAGGGCGGGGGAGAGGAGGATTTATCTGCTCTCCGAAGGGAAGTCACACAGAGTGGCCTGGGAGAGATCACTGGGGTCACCCCAGGGCAGCCACCTCTGCTGAGGCAATGGGGCCCTGGAGGGACCCACAGCCAGGATCTGCCAGAGATGCCAAGCTGGGCTGTGGAAAGGAGCACTCTGTGCAGGCTGGTGCTGTTCAGTCCTCATGAGGGACCTGGGGGAGCCAGGACCCAGGCGTGTCTCACTCCTAACCCACACCGTGGGTGCCGGGATGCCGGTGGCTCGGTGTGGCTCTGCCTGTGATGGTGGAAAGTGCTGCATTGGCAGCTTGAGGCAGGGGAGAGTTTCTGTCCTAGAGGGCTTATCAAGTGCTTGTGTTCGACAAGGAATTGGCAGTGCAGGGATAACGGTTGGACTCGGCAGTCCTAGAGGTATTTTCCAGCCTAAATGATTCTAAGGAAGTCACAGGAGATTCCAAGAAAGGCAGAAAAGAGAAGGTACTTTCATAAAGCCTGAGGGAAAAATCTCAGTCTCCGCGAGTTATTGTCTGCAAGGATGGGCACTGGGGGACAGGGGCACATGAGGAACATGGGGGCAGAGACTGGCATCCCACCAGTGTTGCCAACCTGTGATGCTGTTTGGAGGATAGCAGGCCACCATGAAGGGGTTCAGCAGTAAAGGAGCAGGTGGATTGGTGGTGATCTGAGATTTATATTAGATTTCATGATCCTTTTTGTTTTCTTAGACTTTTACAAGCTGTAAACTGTGAACTCTGGGTACACAAATGTTAGGATTCATTCTGACACTGCTATTCTCAATATTTACACAGTTACCCATCCTTCTTCTGCATTTCAGTAATTTTTTTGGCCTCAGAAATAGCTTGCTGTAGCAAAGGGCCCTGCAGGGCAATTTCAGTGCATGTAGTAAGATTTAATTTGCATTTGGTTTGACTTTTCTGCCCTTTAATTTTGTTCCACGTTGCTGTTTTGCAGCGCTCTCGGCAGGTAGGGCAGCAGCTTTCCTACAGCCCAGGTGTGGTTCTCCAGCCCCTGTCCACGCAGGACGCACATGGACACACCAGCAGCGCGTCTGCGCCGGCCCCCGCGGAAGGGAGAGGAGCACGCGGGAGCAGCTGATGAGGAGGCACAGAACAGCTCTGCTTGTGAACCAGATCGCTGAGGGGAGAGCGAACGAGCTGCTGCTGACAGAAAAAAAGGAAAGAGTCATCCTGAGGCGTTCAGCAACGAGCTATGCGAGACACAACCTCAAACCACAGGAAGCCCCGATATCCCGTGAAGTAACAAATATTTTTCTATTAATACCAGCATTTTTATTGCCTCTTTCATGCAGAAAGAACCCTAGTTGGCTTTTATGCTCTGCACACTTAATTTGGTAATTGCTTCCCCTTGCCACAAGATATTCCCAAAGATATGCCAATAGCAGAGACTTGAGTGCTGGGACAAACAGCCCTGGGAAGGGAGCACAGTGTCTGTCCAAAAGCTCTCGGGGGCTCTGACAGGGAAGAGCTGTCCTGCTCTGTCCTGCTGGCCTCAGTAAGGGAAAATAGCACCTAAAAAAGAGGGCTGGAGAAGAAAATATCTCTAAGCTTCAAAAAGGGACTAATATTATATACACATACAAGTACAATACATATTATTTCTTTAGCTTGCTTGTTTGTGTGTGTATTATAAATCTGAGTCGAGGAGGGAAGACATGGAAAGCTTTAGAAAAATGTGTCTGAGATCGAGTACAGAACAGGAGAGGAGTGTGGGGGCCAGATGCTGCCCTCCTTTAGCTACTAAAGACCCCAAAACCCTGTGGCAGAAGGCAAGCCAGAATTCAGCTCTGTAACAGCCTTGTTGGTTTTCCTAGAGAGCTAGAACAGGGAGAGCACGTTCCCTCTGCTGCCTGCCGGGACAGACAAACAGCACGGGTGCTGTGGGCACACCCTGAGAACGGACCTGGGGCCTCGGGGTTGTTCTCTTCACTCTTCCTGTGGTCACTTCCTCTACTCAGTGGCCCCAAACCCAGAAGAGACAAATGTCCTTGTCCGTGGCTGTGTGCTGCCCTCCTGCCACCCCTCCTTTCTTGCTGTGGCAGGGCACGGGGGCTGTCAGGCTGCTGTGGAGCCCAGGGTGAGCTGCCTGTGCACAGCAGGTGTTCCCACCCTGCAAGTCCTTCTGTGGGTCTGCCCGAGGGATCACTGGGGGAGCACAGGAGAGCGGGTTTGTTGGTTCCGTGATGGAGATGGGCCTCCCTCAGGCCGCAGGAAGATTTGGGGTCATAACAACGATTCCCTGAAACCTCAGATTCACCCAAAGGCTGTAACTGCAAACACTTTTGCTCAGGCTTTTCAGAGACAGGAGAGTTGCCAGCCTTCGGGAGGAGGACACCCATCTTTATCCAAGGCTGTGACCTTAAGCTGTTTTATCTAAGCAGATGCAAACTTATTTAAATGCTCTTAAATCAAATGGAGACAGGCATAGCCTAAACTACTGTAAATTGTTTTTACATGGAAATTGCCTCAGCTGGGCAGCCTTTTGAACCACCTTGTACCCAGAGCATGAGTGGTGACTGAAAAGGCATGGTTTGTCATTGCTGCAGGTGGCACTGCCAGGAACTGACCAAAGGCATCGCACCTTCAGCTGCTGACCACCAGCTCGCAGTGACATCCCTGTGTACACCCGCTCCCTGACCTCTCTGAGGGCAAGGTTGGTCGGATTTACTGAAGCTGGCTCATTCAGACAGAACTTTACATGGGAGCAGGGGAGGATCACCCACACAGGCTTTCTGCTCACCAAGGGATCCCAGGCAGGAAGGAGGGAGCTGCCACCAGTGGTAATCAGCAGAGTACATAATTGCATCCTCTCTCTGTGGCTTGCAGAGGATGTGTGTGTGCCTGAGGCTTGCAGATTAAACAGCTGGTGTAAGCCAGCCTATCTTACTTCACAGGAGAGAAGCAACCACGCTGAGCCACCCCTGTCCTGCTGAGAGTCTGTTGCTTTGAACCTTGAACTGCAGCTGTGCTCAGGCACCGCAGCCCTGACAGCGAAGCGCTCAGAGTGGATGTACAACCAGCTAACGTGTGCACGTGCCAGGTAACGCCTGAGGTGAAGGGTGAGGCTTTCTGTGTAGGCACACACTGGCAGCTGTGCTGGATAAGTAGGGCCTTGGACTGAAAGTGCAAGGAACGCTCCCACTGTCCTTTCTGGGCCACCCGCACTGCTCAGGTGGATCTCCACAGCAGTTTTGTGTGAGCAAGGCAACAGCAGTGAGACCTGGTGATTCTGCCACGCAGGTGCCTCGAGGTGGTCTCTGCTGGGAAGCACCGCCCAACCCCAGCCTGATGGTGCCCCTGTCCATGTTTGGGCAAAGCTCCAGGGCCACTCTCACGTGCCGGTGTCCATCCCCTGTCAGCCCTCCGAACGGACTCGGGGTGCTGCCCGCCAGTTGGGGATCACCATCCCTGGCAGCTGGGTTCTGACTGGCCAGTGTATACCGAAACATTCTGCTCTGCGTGAATCCCAAATATTTTTCTCCAGAGTTGAAAGCTCTTTGTGAGCATAATCTGCCAGTCCAAACAGAAGAAAATCTCTATTTGGTCTGAAGAGCAGAACTTGGCATGGCTTGCAGGGGAAAACGCCAAGTACGCGAGGCTGTTTGCTCGCCTTGCAACAGTCACGACTGTTCCTTAGCTCCGCTGAGGCACATCTGGCTGTCATCTCTGCACATCTGTATCCTGTGATTTACACAGTTTTCTCCCAATGCTTTATGTGGTTTTATACTGTGATGAGGCTCTGGAAAGAAACAAAAGCGCCTCTTTCTGCCCCTCTGAGCCAGCTCTGTGGGAACCTTCCTAGGGCCCTCGCAGAGCTAAGGGAACCTCCTCCGGAGTCTCCATGGCCCTCCTTGGAGAATGGTCCACCTGGCAGCAAGCAGAGATGCCAGCAGTGACCTATGCAGAATGTACATGCATCAGTAAAGCCTTGCAGGATGTGGCTGGGGAAGGAAGACTTTGCTTAGCACCCCTGCTCTTTTTCAGCCCCAAGGTGAGATTTCATGCACACTTGAACACCGTTACACTGATTCAGACTTACAAGTCAGTCCTGTTCAGTTTGGCATTAAGATTGGCTCCTGGCCTGTTGGGTCCAACAAGAGTATCGGCCTGGCAGTCCTTCTGCTATTATTTTGGGTAGGATCCCACCACACACAGGTACCCAGACATTGGCTGGAACCTGTGAGCAGTTGCTGAAAGCAGCAGCAGCTCCTGCCCTACAGAGACTGTGATAATGTAAGAAGACATGTTTGTGTGTCTGTCTCTCACCCTCAGCCCAGCTGGTGATGAGCCAGCTAAATAGGATTTCCTCTCTTGGACTGCAGAAGGAACTCCAAAGAACACAAGGAGGTTCTGCTACCTGCAACCACCTCCAACAGTCACAGCACCTCTGATCTGCACCTTTGCTGACTGGCACCCAAACAGTGCTGAGATCATGAGATTCCTTTTCTTTTTTTTAAGGAGGAGGAGTCAGGTGGCATGTAGGCGTGATCTGATGGCCTAAAGGTGACACATTGTTAAGTTACTGCACTGCTCATGCCTTAGGTGGTCAAGAGATGATCCTTGAAGAGTACTGAAATGGTAAGAAGGGAGCAAGAGTGAAAGGATGAAAGTGGCAGAGATGAAATAAAGCAAACTGTATAATCTTCAGCAGCATCTTAGTTACATCTGTTCTTTCTCTAGCAGTTGTTTTTTCTTGTAGAAGACTCCTGTAGAAGATAAATATAAAGCTTTTCTTTCAGAAGAGTAACATCCATGGCAATTCCCTTCCTTCTGTTTCCTCCTGCAGACGGAGCAGTTCAAAGCCTGTTCCACCCACACACCAGTTTATTAGTGGGAGAGAAGAGGGAATTCTCCTGTCTTATGCTCCCCAGAAATGGAGATGTTTCAGGAGCTAGTACTCACTATTCTAGTAAGGAATTTGTTAAATTACTTTGAAATTCTGAATGGGAAATTTGTTCCTAAGCTTCACAGGCTTCCCAGATATTCCCAGTCTCAATTCTCCAGGCAGCGAGCTCATGCCTGGTATTTACGAGCAGCCCTGCAATGGTATAAGAGGAGGCCTGTGATGGAGGAGAGAGTAATGATTTTGCAGTGACTATCAGGGTCACATTTTCGAGAAGTTAGAGACTCCAAATAGACATTTAGATTTAAAGGGAGTACTTTGGGAGCGCTGTCACAGTGCTCTGTTGTGCCGGCAATGGGGATGTTCACCCCCAAACTCCTCTCACCTCATAGTGGGTTGATTGGTTTCCCGTGGCATCAATCAGAGCCAGCAGTGTGACAGCCAGGATCTCTTTCACAAGTTGGGGTGACTTGCTGAAGCGTTTCACAGCACTACGGGTTTCGGAGTTGTTTACCATGGGATAAAACCTGCCCTGCCGGGGGGAAGGGAGGGTATCCTATCTGGAAAAAACAAACCAAAACAAAACACCTCTTCCATAGTTACATCCTAGGCCAGTTGTTAACTCCATTTACTGTCTGGATGGGAGCTGGCTCTGCCTACCCAGGACCACCAGGGGCACCAGTGTTGCTGAAGTTGTGTGGAGGAGCACAACCAGTAAATGTGCAAGAGCAGAGCTGAAAACTGACCCACTGGTCAGCTTCAGAATCACAAGAAACTGACGGTGCTACCTCAAGAATGAGACCCTCCCTAACAAGAGTGGTAAGTGACTAACCAAAAATATTGGCAGTGATGTTTACTTTCGTTTCTGAGTGCCATGAGCCATGGCAGCTCTTGAGAAACAAACGATAGGAACAGAGATATTTCATCTACTCTCCTGTTCATCTCAGCTGAAGATGGCTCTCCAGACAAAAAAAGGTAATCCGTCATGTAATGCCAGTGCCCTTCCTGGATAATGGTGTCCCTGCACCACTGTGGGCCTGCGGAGGCAGCTGTTCCCTTGTATGTGCACAACGCTCCTAGTTCAGCAGAGCCCACAGACATCTGTGCTATTGTTGCAATACTAATTATGACTTTACATGGAAGGGGAAAGATTCCGGCCGGCCCAGCTTCTCCAGCGTGGGAGCCCCAGCAGTGGAGGGATGGAGTGGCTGTGCGTGGGCTGCCTTGTGCCCCAGTGCCCCGGCCATGTCAGGAGGTACGGTGGGTGTGAGGGAGCGATGCCCAGCGAAGCTGAGGCCAGGCCGGGTTGTGCCTGCAGCCGGACCCCCGCAGGTGGTGTGAGCCCTGGGATGTGGGCTGGGGGCTGAGGGCAGTGGGTTGGGAGCAGGGGCTGGGGGTAGTGGGCTGAGGGGAGTGGGCTGTGGATTGGGGGGAGTGAACTGAGAGGACTGTGCTGTGTGTTGGGAGCCGCGGGCTGAGGGCTGAGGGCAGTGTGCTGTGCGTTGGGAGCAGTGGGCTGAGGGCAGTGGGCAGTGAACTGAGGGCAGTGTGCTGTGCGTTGGGAGCCATGGGCTGAGGGCAGTGAACTGAGGGCAGTGTGCTGTGCGTTGGGAACCGTGGGCTGAGGGCAGTGGGCAGTGGGCTGAGGGCAGTGAACTGAGGGCAGTGTGCTGTGCGTTGGGAACCGTGGGCTGAGGGCAGTGAGCAGTGGGCTGAGGGCAGTGAACTGAGGGCGGTGGGCAGTGAACTGAGGGCGGTGTGCTGTACGTTGGGAGCCGCGGGCTGAGGGCGGTGCCCCCCCTCCCGGCCGCCCCGCCTCGTCCCGCCCGCTGAGGGGCGGTGGGCGGCCGGCGGGCGGGCGGCGCGGGGCGGTCGGGGGCGGTGCTGCGGAGCCCGGCGGGGCTCGGCGCGGCGCGGGGAGCGGTCGGAGCGCAGCGGAGCGGCCGCGATGGGCGCCCCGGCGGTGGAGCGGCGGCGGCTGCGGCGGCGGCGAGGGCGCGGGGAGCTGCTGAGGGGGCAGCTGGGCGCGCTGGCCGCCCTGGCCCTGCTGCTGGCCGGCTGCGCGGCCGCGCGCGGCGGTGAGTGAGGGGCCGGCCGGGGGGCGGCGGCGGGGCCGGGCCGGCCGGGCCGGGGGAGCCCGGCTGCGGAGGGAGGGGAGCGGGGGCCGGGGCTCCCCTCGGCGGGGGTCCGGGCCGGGGCCCGGCCGGGCCGGGGCGTTGTGCGCCGGGGGCGCGGCGGCTCCGCGGGCGGAGGGGAGCGCAAGTTGCCGGAGCTCGGAGCGGCGCTCGGCGGGGCGGAGCGGGGCCCGCCCGGCGCACGGAGGGTCTCGGGGGCGCTGAGGGCTCGGGGCGGTCGGAGCGGGGTCCGCGGGCTCCCGGCAGCGAGACCGAGGCGGCAGGACCGTGCCCTCGGTCAGGGTGTCCCCTGCTCGCCAGGCGGGACCGTGCCCTCGGTCAGGGTGTCCCCTGCTCGCCAGGCGCCGGCTACGCACGGGGTGATCGGAACCGGTTCGCGTTTTGCTTCGCAGCTCTTTGACTGTTAGCAGAATTTAGCCACGGCTAATTTTCCTTTAAACGAAGGAGAGCGTACCCCTCCGTGACTTGAATTTGCTTTTTAAATAAACAGACGTGTCTGAAGGGTTTCACGGTGTCCAGCATGGTGTGAGGAATGCTCTGATGTTTAGGGAAGAGCACAAACACCAGCTAAGGCTTGAACGCAGTGTTTCTTGTGGAGTATAGCGATGTTCGGATGGGTTTTGAAGGTTCAGGACTTGAATGCCCTCAAATTAATCTAATTGTCTTTTTTTTTTGTACATGTCTTCTAAAACTTAAGCTTTTTCTCTCAAACGTGGTGATTCCTTCGAGGAGTAAGGCCAGGAAAGACATGAGCATCGTTGTAAGTAAACAGGAGTGTATGCATGTACTGAAGTATGTTTAAGTCGACCTACGTGGTAGATGTGGATGTGTGACACCGATATCCATCCTTCCTTAACCGAAACATCAAGGCTGCTGGTTTGAAGGTATGCGCCAGACCTGTGCTCTCTTCCCCCTTTCTGTCATGATCCATCTCCAGCAGAGCAGACTGGCTGCGTGCTGCTTGCCTTAGCCACGTGAAAAACTGTAGATTACATGGTAAAGTTCAGGCTCGTTTTAGAAGGGGCAGAGTGCACTCCTCTCCCTGAAGGGCAGTGTGGGTTCCTCTCCCATGTTTTAGGGTCCCTGCTGATGCAAAGGGAGTTCCATTGGCTGTAAATGGCAGTGCCATAGGTGCATTTGCCTGTGCTCTGCTTGAGCTGCTGAAACCTTTCCCAGCTGGTGCTGCAAACTTGTGTCAGAGCTCTCCTGTTTTGCTTCAGTTTGGGAGCCTGTCTCACATTGTGATCAGAGTTTGCTTAAAATTAATCTGAGAGATGAGCAGTGGTACAGTAGACCCGGTGCCCTGTGTGCCTGCAGCCACGCAGAGCTGGCAGTGACAAGGAGAAGAATCATTTTACAGGTGGAAATTTTCCACAATGCCCGCTGCGTCCGCTGGCTCTGCACGGGCCCAAAGTGACCAGGCTCTCTGGGGAACCTCGCCTGCAGCCTGATGCTCTCTGGCATTGGTGAGTGGGAGGTGCAAAGGTGTGTTTCTGTTTATCGATTTCAGTATCATAAAAAAGCGGGGTTTGAGATCCGGCACAAACTTTTGACTAGACTGCAGTGCTTTGGTGTCAAGTGGCATCTCCCCCCCTGCGCCCCAGGGCGGTGTTCGCTGTGGTGTTGGGAGCGCTGGTGGTGTATGGGGCTGACACGGCTCCCTCCCGCCCTTGCTGCCAGAGACACCGATGGTGTAAGGCCGGGCATAGGCTTTGCTGGGCTGCAGTGGAGGTGCTGGAGTGGCTGCTGCTCCTGGAGAGCCTGCCCGTGGAGGTGCCATCCAGCTCAGTAACCCCAGGCTTGAATCACCTTTTAGGATGATACATCGTTGTTTTTAATGCTGCTGTTTTTCTTAGTCAGTCCCCCTTCCCTCAGGCACTGGCTCCTCGTGGCCTGGATCCGGAGGAGCATGGCATTTTGGGTCAGTGGTGACCTGTGCGTGCAGAGGGGTATGAGGTGCCAGATCCTCCTTTGTGAAGTGTATGTACCTCATCTCCCTGCAGGAAACAGGTTAGAGCCCTTCTGAAGAGGCAGGTAACCACAGTGTTTTAACTGGTGAGGCATCTGGAGTGAGCAACTCTCGGGGACAGGGCACAAGCTCTGGGTTTCTGTTGGGGTGGCTCCCACTGCTCTTCTGAAGGACTTAATCTCTCCGTGTCTCGTTTGGCTGGGTCTCGAAAACGAGGCTCTTTGTCAAGTGGCTTTGAGATCTCCTGATGCTAAATGTGTAATAACAAAGTGCTAAAACATTATAATGTTTATATGAGGCTCCTTCCAATGATCTCTATATTCCACAAGGCTCAGGTTTTTTAACCTTTTCTTTCTTAAGAAGAAATCCAAGTTCACGTAGTTCATCCGGGCAGTGAACATACAGCTGGGATGCCTCTTTCTCTCTTGCAGGCAGTGTAAGTCCGTGGTTATGCTCTCATGTTAAGGAAGTCACACTGGTAACTGAGAGGTGTAACTGAGATCAAACATGACCCTGCAGACCCCAGGTCCAACTGCTGGACTGAGTGACTCTGCCATCCTTGCAGAAAGAGTCAAAGGAAGCATGAAGTTCATTTTTAATTTCTTCCTTTTTTTTTCCCTCGTTGTCTTTCCCATCAGGCTAACTCAAATTCTCTCTTATAAAGAGAGGGAGGAGTGGAGACTTCATTATATGAGACCATCTCTCAAATAGTAATGATTCAGGTTTTTCAAGAGAGCTTTCTGAGTCAGGCCTTTTACCAGTTTGCTGTCAGACAGCAAAAATAGCAGGGGCATCAGTCAGTGGGTTTTTCTTTTCTTCTTTCTGTGTTCCTGTGTTTTTGGCAGGAGGGTGAGGGAAAGCTGGGTCCGATTCTGCAGCCCTTACTCATGGGGATGGGCATATCCAAGCACGTGGAGTTGCCTGTGTGATTCAAGCATGGAAGAGTTGGGTTGCTTATAAGTCTTGTTTTAACTCGATGGGAGTGAAGTGTTCAGAGGGGTGGAGCAAGGCCTGCCAGATGCGTTTTGAGTGGCTCTGAGAATTCCCCCAAATCTGAAGCTCAGGCTGTTTTCACAGGACTGATAATTGCCTGTCCTTGTGGCCTGTGGAGGGTTGGGAGCATCCATGTCATGAGAACACATTCACAGAAAGCCTCTGAGCAATCCTGGATGGTGTGGTGGGAGATGGGAGCAAAGATCCCGGCACGTCTGCCTTGCACCCCTGTGCTGGCTGGAGGAGCTCACAAGACTGGAATGAGCCACGTAGGCTGTTTCCTCCTGACCGCTTTGTCACGGGCCCTGCCTCAGAGGGCTTTTCCTTACAGATCTCCTTACTGCCAAAATAACGTTGAAGAACCTTGGTGTGACAGATCCTGGTCCTCTGGCTGGGAGTTAAGTGAAAACTCCCTGATTTCATTTGAATGTTTTAGTTTGTGCAAACCAAGAAACCCAAACCGAACTTTAGAGGTCATGCAATGAAAGCACAAAAGCAGTTGTTTTGCTCACCTCTCCAGCAGAGCGTAATCCTAGCTCCAGTGCGAGTAATCCTAGCCCAGATGCAATGCTGTAATCGTTGGACCCCTGGATGTGGGAATTTACCCTCATAAACTCGGGAGAGGCATCAGGCCAGAGTGTGGTATGTGACCTCTTTGGCAGGGAACTTGTTTGGCCTTGCAGGAAATGACTTGTTCATTTATTTAGTACTCGTTCAAGGTCCTGCACCAACAGCCGAGTGGGACTGAGCTCGAGTTGAGCTGCTCAGGGAGCGGCAGGGATGAGGCACACGGCGGTGCTTGGAGGGGACCTGGGGGAACCTGCTCAAAGCTGTGCTGAACTGTCAGCATCTGCCTCAGGCCTCCCCAGAGCAGGGCTTGTACAACTGGCTTGTGGGTTTAGGCCAGCTGCAGGGTCTCCCTGAAGAACTGCCTTAGGAACATGCAGATCTCCGTTCCTGTTTGGAGTCCACTTAATTAAAACGTCACGGAACTGCCGGGCTGCACGCCGGGCTGGCTTAATTGCCAAAGTTGGGTGCCTGAGGGGTAGACTCTGGCACACCACCTCAAACCACAGGAACCTGGTACTTGGGATGTGGATGCAGGATGCTCAGGAGCTCTGGCTCCAGCAGGACATGAGAGCAGAGGGATGCTGGCCGCCCCAGCTGCTCACAGAGAGAACACAAGGCTGTGAGAGGGTGAGTAGCAGAAAGCCTCAACAGCTGTTGTTCTGTGTAGGTTTGTGCTCCCCACCTGCCTGAGCTGATTGAGCTGTCCAGGTTCAATCCTGCCCTGTCTGTGCCTCGTGGCCGCTCCTGCCTGGGCTCTGGCATGGCAGTGGCCCTTAGCTGAGCCTTTTCAGCAAGCTAACCCAGCAGAAAGCTGGCCCAGGATAAATACAGGGGGATTTCTGCCAAATTAGCACACTAAAATGACTTGGTGAAGGGCATTAACAACCCAGAGAGCCCTTGGGTGGTGTCTGTGGTCAGAACAGCAGAGCTCGTGGTGAGGTGGGCACGGTTTGTTGGTTCTGTCCCAGCCCTTTTTCAGTAGTTCCCTCGTGCTGCTGGTCTTAAGTAGTCCATACTTAGAGAAGGCAGGCTGGTCATTCGGCCCATTTTTGGTCAGAGACCCTCAAAAGGCTCGTCCGGACCTGTCCGTGTATTCATGTGGCAGGTACTTGTGCCTGTAGCCTCGTGGGAGGTAGAGTGTGGAAAAAAAAGTACTGTCCTGAAGTGGGAGAGGGGAGATCAGCAGTCAGCCCTGCAGTTTGGAAAACTCCTCTCACCCCTGGAGCTGACCTGCTTGTAGCTATTGGCCTGTCCCAGGGCACTTTTCTCTGTTTTGTCTCTGTTCTTCTTTAAATTGATGGCAACTTTATGGTAACTAGAAAAATAAATGGTTGGGGTTTTTGTTGTTGTTTTGTTTGTTTGTTTTAGTTTTGTGTTTTGTTCTTTTTTTGTTTAAATTTTTGTGTGTTTGTGGTTTTTTTTTTTGTTTGTTTGGGTTTTTTTCTGGTTTCTGTTTCTTTGGAGTAATTTAAGTTACCCCTTCTAGCTTTCTTGTCCACAAGGAAGCATAAAAAAATTAGTTTTCATAGAGACTTCCCTAAGATAAAACTCGAGGGAAAGAGCTAGGTTTCATGAAACCTGTCCCCAGAACCTTTGGAGTTTTGTGTTTTGGAATGAAAGCCACGTGGGACTCCTGGAGTGCAGAGCCTGAGGGATGCACCTTGTTACCCCCTTGCTGAGGAGCCAGTGCAGCAGCTTCAGGCAGGCCCTGTGAAGCCGCAGGGTTCTCCCGTGGCACAGCGAGGGAGCTGCTCTGTGCTGGCATGGCTGTGCTCTCCCCCTGCTTTTCACAGCCCACAGCCAGGATGTTGAGTTGCAGTGGTGCATTTTTTTTTTTTTTTTTAGTAAAAGGGGGCTTTACTCTTTTCCAGCCTTGTCTTCCTTGCCCTTCTCTAGACCAGTCTCTAGGCTTGGGATTTTAGAAAGCACTGGAGATGTTCAGAGGCTTTGTTCTGCTCTGGGTTTTATCTTAGCTATTACCACGAGTCAAGTCAGACTGATGCCAAGAGCTGCTGGTAACCTCATCCTAATTTTTTTCCGCTGCTGTGGCTTTATGGGAAGAAGTAGTTGGGCATGCCCAGGTGTGGGCA
Source organism: Pyrocephalus nanus (assembly GCA_038380795.1). Classification (NCBI taxonomy): domain Eukaryota; kingdom Metazoa; phylum Chordata; class Aves; order Passeriformes; family Tyrannidae; genus Pyrocephalus; species Pyrocephalus nanus. The sequence goes on from CM076260.1 coordinate 114,970,359, forward strand.
GGGTGTTTGTACTCCTGCCAGTGTAATCATCTTGTTCTGTAGACATGCTCTCAGGAGAAGAGGGTTACTCAGTGAATAAATCTTTGTGGCTGGTTTGCATTACTCACAGCATCAAAGGGAAATCCTTTGAAAATGAAGTGGTAAATGTGTGTAATTTGCAGCTCGTGAATGGGTTCTTGGCTGAGCCTAAAGGGATGGAGGTGTTCTACCTCTCCTCTCTGTGGGATCCTTGCTGGACTCCTCCAGCCCTGAGCAGCCTGTCCTTGTGTTATTTACTGCCAGGGGCATCCTGATGGGGTATTTGCAGTTAGCTACTAGAAACCCGTTGGGTTTCCCTCTATCTTGTCTTCTGGCGAAATCTTTTCTTGCATCATCTTCCCCAGAAGGTCGGGTCTCCACAGCAGTCAGCAAAGTGCCTGGTCAGGCGAGACTGAGACCTGATTTTGTCAGCTTGGAAACGATAGCAATGGAGCTGCCTTGTTAGGGAGGTGGCCTTGGGATGAGCCCGCTGTACCTGGGGACTCGCCAGGGTGTTGAGGCCTCCATCGCTTCGGCAGTGGAGCCCAGGACATGGAAGGAGCATCTGCACATCTGTAAGACAGGAAAGAAGTCCGAGTGAGTGTGTTTGTACCGTAGTGTGGCTGGATCTCAGCAAAATGTTCAGTTTTAAAAATCTCTAGATGCTAGGCTTTTCTTTAGGAGCAGGCTGAGCAGACTCTGGAAATGATGACATTTCTAAAGAAGGAAAGGGAGCAGGATGGGACGTTATCCAACAACAAGGGCTGATGAATAGAAGCCCACAGTATCTGGAGATGACTCCAGGCAGGATTAAAATCAGGAGCTTGATGCGGACTGGAGATGGGTAAGCTGATATTTTTTGTGTGGTATCCCCAAGACTAGGAGCACTGTACCAAGGGCTCCAGGGAGAAGTCCTGGGTCTTGTTCTTCTGGAAAAAGGGAAGCGTTGAAGAGGAGTCCAGATGTGGTGTCCAGGGAGAAGGCTGTGTGGGACAGCACTTGCTGGGACTTTATTTGCCTTTTATGGACTCTTTTGGCAAACATGGAATGTCATCTGCCTATAAGCCATGCCTGTGGGAAGCAGATGGTCTCCAGGTCCTGATGGGGACCTGGAAATGGCCCACAGGCCCAGGGGAGAGGGGAGTGGGAGTGTGTCTCCAGCTGTACCTCCTGCCCTGCGCTGTCCTCTCGCTCAGCTCTGTAAGTTGCCCATGGCAGGCCAGGGCACAGGTGATGTGTTGGTGGATGTGAGTGTGTGTTGAGAAGGGGAAAAACCCACTCTTAGGCACAGAGGAGTGTGAGAAGGGGTCTGGAGGCATGGATTTTGTCGGTTTGGAGCCATCCTGTGCAGAGCTGTGAGCCCAGCAGCTATGTGGAGTGGCTGGGATGCTCGGCCCAGCCTGACCTCGCTGTACCTCCAGTCCTGTGTGCGGTACTTTGGCTCAGAGCCGTGTTTGTGTGTCCATAGGCAGTTAGGCCAGGGATCAGGGCTAACCTGCAGCATGGGAAGTGCTGGGCCTGAGTTCAGGTGGGCTGGTGTGTGCACGAGGTTAACCAGGCCCTTCCTCGCTCAAGCCGTTCCTCAGCCCGTGGTCATGTGGGAGGAAATGAGGCAAGTAAGCATGCCCTCAAACTGTAAGGGCTGAGCCTAAAGGGAAACTGAGGTACGAGAGAAGGTCTCAGGATTCTCCTGGCACAGGAGGGACAGACTCACGGAGCTCAGGTCTGCAGGAGGGTTTTTGCACCGGTCCGGAGTGTTCTGGCGTGTCCTTATGGATCAACGTCGGGAAGCTCCTGTGGCCCCATGGTGGCTGAGGGATTGAAGTGCACAGCTGGGGTGCCCTCCTGCCCTCAGCACAGCGTATCTCATCTGTTGCAGTGCTGGAAGAGGAGAAAGATGTGTTTGGACCTTGCTGAGTGAGCTCCTTTAAGGGGAACGTTGGTATGCCAAGGCTCATCCTCAGCATTTGCTCCAGCAGCAGGCATCACCTATCCAGCCAGAACTGCAAACAGATTTTGAGAGCTCAGCTAGGAAGGAGCCTGCTAAAGTACAGAAAAGAATATTTTTAATACGCAAGCCAAAAACCTGTTAACTGAGCTACAAACAACTGAAGAGTCTGCTATTAAAATAATCCTCATTCAGAGATAGACTCAACTGATGTTTTTCCCTAAGATGGCCAGAACATCCTGTAACATAAAGCAGGGGGAGAAACGAGCCTTACATGGACATTGCTTTCTCCTCTGAGGAGATGTACCCTGCAGTTCTCAGCGCACCTCTACGTAAGAGTTGATTTGTATTTTGTTGAGAGAATGGGACAGAAAGAAACTCCTGTAAATGAATGTTGCATACACTGACACAGTGCAGCAGTTCATTTTAGGGAAACCAGAGCATAAGCTGTGCCAGTTGAGGTTATGCACCATGACGTGTACAAAAAGGCTCATTGCATTGCATTCTGTTGTTTAAAAAGAGCAGGTATGTGTGATGTGCAACTCCCAGGGTGGTGGCAAGCAAAAAAGAGCTGTTAAATGCCCTGCTTTTGTGGTCAGTGAGTGCCTTGCAGTTTGGGAGCTGATAGGGATTCTGGCTGTGATCCTACTGGACGTGGAGGTTCTGCTTCCTTCTCTGCAGGAGGGTGCCTGGTGCCGTGGTGGGGCGTGGGGCAGAGGATGCTGCAGAGCCCTGTGGAGGACAGCAGCCCTGCTGAACTGCACAGCCAGGAGAGGTCTCACTGATGGGGTGGAATGAAGTCCTCTCTACAATGTAGGCTGCTGGACAGCTGGGTGGAGCAGCCCCTGGGCGGAACCAGCGTAAGGCAGAGTGGTTCACATTTTTGACAGGGCTCAGGTTTCGTGTCATGAGCCTGGGTGGGCAGGGGCCATCCTGCTGCCATGCCAAGCTCACTGGCTGGTGCTGGGGTCCTCACAGGCATTATGAAAACCAAGCTGAGATGACCCTTGTCCCAGGAGCTCCTTTCCAACCCGGGTACCTGGCAGATACAGCGTGCTTGTTCAACAGGTTCCATGGGTGGTGCTCCCAGCACAGTGCTCTGAACTTCTCAGAAAGCAGTGGCATTGGAGAGGAGGGAGGGGGAGAAGAGGCACTGCTTAAAAAACCCTTCAAGTTAATTTTACTGCTGACAAAGTAAAATAAATTGAGTTTCGTGTTCTTTGGATTTATTCTTGCAGTAATTGGAGGAGGCAGCAAATCAAGCTTGTTCAGAAGTGGATGAGTTTTCCAAGAAAGTAACTGAGTAATGTAAAAGCCTTTTGAGTTAAGAGATGATCCAAAGGGAGGTAGCAGGAGTGCCTGTCTCCATAGCAGAGGTGCTCCAGGTGTCTGAATACCCTTTTTGCCTCCTCTGGACTCGCTCCAAGAGGTTCAGGTCCTTCTGATGTTGGTATCCCCAGAGCTGGATGCAGTGCTCCGGGTGGGGTCTTCATCAGGGCACAGTAGTATTTTTAAAGCCCTGATCATAATGCTATTTAAAAAAAAAAAAAAAAAAGCCCAGGCTTTTTGTTTCATTGTAGTGAAAGGCATGTATTTTTCCAAGGGAAGCTCGAGTTCTCTTGACCCCACTACGTGTCCCTCCGGCGCGCGGTTCCGAAGCACCTGAGGCGTGGGGCTGTGTGCGGGTGGCAGAGCGCTCTGGGGCAGGGAGGCTGAGGACCCGAGGACTCCGAGGCTGGCGTCTCAAATTGTTTAAATTGACTGTGGTGGCACCGTGCCAGCTGACACCAGCTGAGAATCTGGACAGAACAACTTGTCCAAGGTCATCTCACGGGCTAATAGCAGAGTAGTGAATTAAAGCCGGGTCTGCAGAGTCTCACTTCAGGGTAAATAAAGAATTGCTTACCGCTTCTTGGGGGGTCTGCCTGTCTTAAAGCCTTATAAAGAAAAGACAGCATCAAACTCTTGATTCTGGTATGATGTAGAGCACTATCCTTTTGTGCCAGGATCTCTGGTTAAAAATAGAAAGGGTTTTTTCCCTCTATAGCATTATTTATTTCCTTAAAACACTTTCTGAGGTTCCAGGCCAGGCTCATTTCTCAGAGGAGAGGGGCAGAGGTGCAGCTGTACTGCTCGGGACTGGTACCTGTTTGTGCTCAGGTTGCCTTTGTGACTATCTTTTCCAGCAGGTAGGGAACATTCCCCAGGTGGAAAAAGGAAGAGTGTAGGTAGCAGTTTGGACACAAATTGCATCCATGTCATCTACTTGTAGGGACAGGCTGCCTTTTTAGGGGTCTGCAAAGGAGTCTCTGCAAGCTTCAGTCAAGCCTTAGTACAGAAGCCCTTGAAAGCATTCAGCAGGTTCCTGTGCTGGTGTTCCCCTGGTAAGGGCCAGTCTAAAAGCTGCTAAAGCCAAGAATTGGTTTTGATAGTTTTCTCTATTCATTTGTGTGTAGAGATGCTTTGCTTTTTTTTTTTTTTTTTTTCCCTTCTAGTTTCCCCAAGCCCTTGAAAAGCTTTTTCAGTTGCCATCATGATGGTTTGGGTATGGGAGAGAGAATGGAAGTTAAATTGAAATTCGGGGTCTGCAGCAGAGAGATGTGAGGCTGAGCAGCTGGTTCTTGCTGGAGGGAGTCCCACGGCAGATTTCCTCAGGTGGGACTGGGAAAAGGGACCCAGGTGGTACAAAGCCAAGTGGAAGGAGCAGGACAGTGGCTGTGCACTCCCTGTCCCATGACATGCCTCTGTCCCTGTGTGCATCCTGCCCAGGGGAGCTGGGGCTGGCACCCACGTGCTCAGGTGAGCCTGAGCTTCGCAGCCAAATCCATCTGCAGAGATGAGGGACCAGCTCTCAGCTGGAGGAAAGGACAAGGGACAACCTGGGACAGCTCAGTGGTGACACCTGTTGACTGGGAAAACGGCTGTGCCGGTGACTGAGTTTGGGAGGACATGGGAGGCAGGAGAACCCGAGGTGTTTTGGTGTGTCAAGCCTTGGTTTGGGCCATCAGTGTGCAAGGGAGGAGCGGAGGTGGTGCAGTTTATTAGCAGAAGCTGTCGTGGGAGGGAACCTGCAGCAGGGCATGACTGACTTTTTCCAGATAGCTGGAACTTTCACCCTGGCTGATTGAAATGTACCTGGCTTCGGTTTGTGATTCCCGTGACTGCTGGGCCTTGTCCTTCTCTTTCCTGAGTACCAGATTTATTTCTAGATATGTTTACTTACTTCTAATAAATATAAGAGAGAGATGTCCTGAGGCTTCTATATATATTTGTCTGTAATTAAGGTAGGATTAATTGCTTAAAATTGTGTTTAAGGGCCTGTTCTGAGATCAGCAGATAGGAGCATGAGATAAAATGCATAATGAATACATTATGTTATAAATAGTGGACACAGTCTGTGCACAGGCATCCCTGAAAGGTAATAGCTCTTTCAATATTTAATTAAGTGGGTACCGTAGGGAAAACACTCTCTGTGACTAAGGTAATTTTCAACCTGGCTTAGCAACACAGATCAGTCTGAAGGAGGGCAGAGACCTGCATGCAGTGTGGGGACCCTTGGTAGGCACAGTTCATGGTAACCCAAGGACAGCCTGGAGAGCTGGTGGGAAGGGTTAATGTTGAGGGTTGATAGGAGATGCCGGTAGCACCTGGAAGATTTGTGGGTACTTCTGCTTTGCTCATTTGCTGATCTGGGAGCATAGGAAGTCTTGTGCTTCTGTTTGCTTTGTGGAAGCAGGCTTTCCACGAGGACACCTGATGGATGCCTTCTCCTCTCTCAGAACCCATTTGCCTGGGGCTAACTTGTGGCTGCCCCACACCAGATCCGTTTGCAGGCCAGTGGTAGGGAACAGGGCCTGCTTGTGGTGAAGGACCACAAGCACCATGAACACCTGAAGCATCTTGCTTGGGGCTCTTGCTGTCCAAGGTTAATTTCAGCCCCAGGCACTGGGAACAAAAGAGCTGCATTAGTGCTGGGTTTCAGGTTCCTGGGGAGGACAGCACAGCTCAGTCCCGAGGCCAGAGGCTGCCCTTCAGCATGTTCTCTGAACAGGTACAGAAAGAGGGGGATTGCCCCACTCCACAAGGCCTGGATTCACACCTTATCCCTAACTGCTCATGCACGGTTCCCAGCTCCTGCACGCTCCCGTTTCATGATGCTTTAACCCCTGTTCTGTGCTCGCCCCACTGCAGTTCTGCCATGCAGGCTAGCAGCTGGGCAGAGGAGACGCCTCAGCGCTGGCTCGTGAGGGCCGCAGAGGCCTGGCCTACCCTCCCACACACCCTCCAGATCTCTCGGGGGGCTTTTTCTGCTTTCTACTTCCTTGCCTGGCTATCAGTGACTTTTCCTGAATGTCACATCATGTTAGGGGTGCTTCTAGGGAGCAAATCCAGACTTGGGATTGAACAGTGGGGTTAAATGTCAGAGCTGTTGTCTTGTCTGGGGCCGAGACCTCGTGTCTGCGCTCAGAGCTCGTGTTTCCAGCACTGTGGAAGCAGTAAATAACAACAATCAAACAAATACAAGTTAGAGATTTATGTAGTGTTGTTGCAGGGAAACAAAGGGGAAAAGACTTGTAAGGCAAAGAGACAGGAGAAATAGTCTTTTTAACTTGAAAAACATGTTTTTATTGAAATTGGACATAACAGCTCCCTTTTCCCTCGTGCTTGTTTATTTTTTTGCAAGCTCCATTTTTCTCTTTATCTTTTGTGGAGAAAAGCATGAAAAAACCTCTCTTTTGTGACAGCTCCCCTATAATCAGAGATACCAGACTGGGAGCCAGGGCTTATGACAGTCTTTTTTCCTTTTCTTTCTTTCTTTCCTGGAAGGGGTGGCTTATTTTCAGTGCTCGGAGCACCCAGCAGGCCTGTTCCAGCTGCCGTCCCTGGGAGCTCCGTGTTTGCTGTGCACGAGGGTGTTGCATTTCATATGTATTAGAATTTAACTGCGAAAAACTCATGGTTTCTCTTTTTTTCTGAGGGGGAGGAAGGGGGAAGAACTGCTGTATTTCTTCTCCCAGCATGCCTTTATGGTCCTCTCAGACTAAATTTAATTCTGCAGAATTATATTTAGCTAAAAGTGTAAAAGAGGACAAACCAAACCAAAGTAAAACACTTTATTTCAGGTTGATTAAAACATTTCATCTGACCCAAAACTATCTTTTCTCCCACTCTGACAGCCCAAAATTAGGAGAGAAATATATAAATGTGAGGGAAGGACCAGTGACTGTTCAGCTCCTGAGCACAAACCCAGTCAAACCCCAGCTATATGCCCATGCCACGTGGCTTTGGAATACAACTTGTTTCTCACTGCTTTTTAAAAGGTTTTTTTTCCTGCAGAGAATTACACTCTTTCTGTAACATGTTACCCAAGCCCTCCAAGAAACAAGGGTCTGCCTGGTAACATTGATGCTCTCGAGTACTTCTTTTTCAGCCTTGTAAGGTCATGATTTCCAGGTTTGAGCAGCCCCAGGATCTTGGAACTGTATAAAAAGTAGCGCTGTTACTGATGGAAAATCACTTTGAGGTTATTTTTCATTCATTGCTGCTAATTGTTTTCTTTGCTGTCTGCCACGAAGAAGGAGAATTGTGATGCATGAGTTTGCTAGGGCAGCCTGAGATGACCCAGGTGATTGTGGTGCAGCTACCTGTGGCACACTTACTGATGTGAATCCGGCCTTCTCTGAGAAGGGAGCTTCTGGTGAAATGCAGGAAAAGGAAGGAGCAGGGAATCTGGATGTGCTTAGGGATTGCTAGCATCCCTCACAGGGAGCAGAGAGAGGTGGTTGGGAAGGAGGTTGGTCAGGGAGAGGAGCTGTCCCAAAGACATGTTAGGGAGGGGGATTTGCTGCCCATCTTCCTTTTCTGCCTCTGAAAATGTCTTTTTATTAGGCGAGGGTGGTGGGATGGAGAAGTGCTGGCATCTACAGCAGAGTGATGGGAAGGATGCTGCTTTAGCTACCCCTGAAATTCTCCTCTGTAACAGCCACAGAAGCAGGAGGAGGCAGAGTTTGCTGGCTGAGATTAGGAAACTGCTTCATGTGTTGGAATGTCCCAGGGCAGGAGGAATGGGCAGCATCTCTCAGGGAAGATGTGCTGTGCCAAGGCACCATGGAAATCACGGTCCATGACTGCCAAGCAGCAGAGATCATATCAACAGCATCCAGACTTTCTGCTTGTGCCAGGTGAAATGTTAATGAGTTGGGAGTGCCAGCGGAGAGTGAGATACCCCTGAGAAACCAGAGCAGAGAATCAGGCTAAAAATACTGAGTGCTGTTGTACAGATCAGTGGGAAACTGCCACCTTGAGAATCACCTGTGGTTTGAGCAGAGTCACAGAGGTACGTCCACAGAAAAACTAGGGAAGTTATTAAAGGCATGAAAAGATTATCGTAAGAAAAACCTTGTTTAATTTAGAGTGGAGCCGAGTCACAGGAGGCATGTTAGGGAGATGTAAAAACTGGTATTTTTTTACAAGGTGCTGTACCGTTCCTTTTGCACTTAGGTGTAAATCAAGTAGAAAGGAATGGTCAGTGAAATGTACCACCTGATATGAATAATAAAGAAAACATAAGTTTCTGCACAAACTGGTAATGAACAATCAAGTACTTTAGGGACTTCACCTGGAGCTTGATGAGCTGTGAGTGCATTTTTACCAAGCGCTGCCTGACCTTGAAGTTTTCTTTGCCTGCAGGGTGGGAGCAGAGGCAGACCCCAGCAGAATGCATGTGGAAACTTCACTTTGAGATGGTAGGTGGCTTTTCAGAGTTAGAATAAGCCCAAAGTCACATTTTCACTGTTGCTGTGAGAGCTGTTGGACCTTCGGAGGCTACAGCTGGGCTGTGAGCAGCACTCAGCTGGGGCTCGTTAGGCTTGGAGGGACAAAAACTTGCTGGGGCCCTTGGTGGGCTTTAGTGTGCTTTAGGAGGGAGCTGGGGAGCCTCTCTCTGGAGGTGTGTGGGAGCCACGTGAGGCTCTGTGAGGAGGACAGGCTGCCGAGGCGGTGAGTGCACGGAGTGGGGAGGCTGTGTTGTTCTCGGCTGGGTGTCTGGCCTTCTGCCTCCTCTCAGGGTGTACATGAGGGCCGGGGGCTACAGAGGCAGCATTTGTGATGTGTGTGGTGTGTGCGAGGCTGGGACAGGGCTCTGGGCTCAGGCAGTCAGCCTCTCTGATGCCTCTGAAGGGGTCTTCAAACTGGCAGAGAGGAGACTTGGCTTGGACAGGGACTGACTGTGTGGTCTCTGGTAGGGGAACAGGAGGACCTGTGGTTCACTCCTTCATGTCTGTTATCCTCCTCTAGGACCAGGCTGGATCTCTAACTGAGGCTACAGTTATTTCTGTGACAGAGTGTGAAGTGTTTGGGATGCAGCTGTGCCCGGAGTTCTGAGGGGGCTGCAGGTTTTTTTTTCTGCTGGTGGTCATGTACTAAATACCTGGGAGGGTATGTGGTGAGGGGTCTTTGGTGCAGGGACCCTGCCCTGTTTGGTAAGTGCCTCAGCTTGGCCCCTGTGCCCCACTCTTGTTGTACAGGTGTTGGCAGGTACGAACATGGGCAGTGTGCTTTCCCTGCCCTTCTGCGCCTTTCCATTGAGGTTGGCGTGTGTGGAAATACAGCTTTGAAATCGGATGTAAGGAGCAGGCTGCTTGCCAAAGCCAGGTGTAGGATTTCTGGGCGGTTTTGGTTGTTGTTTTGGTTTGTTTTTTTTTTTTTTTCCCCTGAGGATGCCCTGTTTGCAGTCTTTGCTGCTGATTTAGAAAGGACAGCATCTCCCAAATCAGTCTATGAAGAAATATAATCTACCTATGGTTGTTGCTTAATGCTTGTGCAGTCCTGAGCTCAGATTATGTGGTGATGGTCTGCAGCTGGTCTGATGGTGATAGGAGAAACCTGTGGACAGGGGCTGGCTGGTCTAGGGCCAGCGGCCCCAGGGAGAGAGATGTGGGAGGGCAGGTGTGGAGCAATGCTGCAATTAATTTAGCTGAGTCTTGCTCTTCTAAGAGGATTCACCTGTTCTGTCTTGAGGTTACCACACCACTGCTCCCCCCCTTTGTGGTAGCCTAATGTGTAAGCTTGTGCTTGCTTGTTCCGGCTTTTTTCTCCAATACCTCCCTGTTGTTTTAACTGTAGGAAAATTTCAGGGAGAGGGAGATAATTCAGCTGGTTGTGAAACCAGCCCTCCAAAATCCAATGGTGCCACCATGAAAACAATAGATAAAAGGGACAGACGAGAGAGGAGGAAGGGCAAGCATATTTCGGAAAAGCTGTGCTGTTTTTGGCTCCAGCCAGCAGTTTGCATAGAAAGTAGTTTATTGTCAGTGAGAGCTGAGGATACCTGCCAGCTCTCTGGAGGCCTGTGCAGCAGTGCAGAATGCCAGGGAAAGGCGGTGGTGACAGAGCTGTCCCCTTGATTGGGCTAGCCCCCAGCCCGTCGCTCTTCCCACTCCAGTTTGCTGCTCCACGAGCGCCTTCCCTCTCTGCCCCTCGGTGTAGTTGGGCCGAGCCCTCCCCGTGGTCAGTGAGTTTCTGTGCCTCTCCCAGCGGTGGGATGGGTTTGGGTGCTCTGGTCTCATTTGGCTGGCTCGGGTGTGCTGCCCAGCTGTGCCACGGCCTCCCGTGCCATCTGTCCCGTGGGAGGGCAGGGGCACCCCCAGCTCCACGCCAGCCTGCTTTGTCCCCAGTACAGATTGGATGTCTGCTCCGAGGCCCTGCTGCCCCTCTGGCTTGTTGGGGTTCCTGTGCCTTGATGCTGAAAATTAACGTGCTTGTGAGATCAGAGTGCAGTTGGGGAACACGGGGATGTTGTGTAGCATTGCAGTGTTCTTTGTGCTGGGAAGCACAGCCAGGATGTGTTTGGCTGTGTTTCTGCAGGGCTGCGAGTTGTAAACTCCAGCTAAAGCCATCTGGAATAGCGTAAGGAGCTCCTGAGTTCCCACGTGGAGATCTGGGTCACACACACAGAGCGTTTTCAGGAGTTCTGAGCAATCTGATCAGTTGTTCTTTCCACTCTGTTTCATTTTCTTGATCGTAAGTGGAACAGATCAGCAATGTTGCTGGAGAGGCTGTTCTCACCAGACTGCCACCCCAGCTTGGCAGGGACAGGAGTTCCCAGCAAACACACACTCGTGTGCTCCCTGTCTTATGCAAAGAGATGCGGACGCTGGAAACGCACCGTCTGCATTGTCTTAGTTCTGTTATGAAACGCAGAGCAGGCACAAATACAGGGAAAAATGACTCATGTTCTACTTGTCCATGGGAATATCTCTGGGAGGAAGCGCAAGTAAAGCTCTCCAGAACCCGGGTTCTGAGCGTAATGTAAAACTGGTGCTGGGTAATTGGAGTTGTGGAAAATACCTTGTGGCAACGTTCAGTGCTTAAAAAAATACTTCATTCACTTTGAAATACGCTATGGTACAGCACTTTGGAAAAATTCTTTATTGTAGCAAAGTTTTAGAGGCTGTCACAGTATTTCAGTATAAAGCCAGCAGCTAGAACTTTAGTAGAAGTGTTCAATCTGGCCTGCCCAAAATGGCAGTGTAGCTAATGTGGGATGTTTAGCAGTCTTTACCTCTGCTGAGGAAATGAAAAAGTCTTTGTTGTGTTTCCCATTAAAAGTCATCCAATCCTGAATAACTGCGTTTGAGAAAGAAAACTGTTGGCTTTCTTTTTATAACTTTCCCTTGGGAACAGGAGTTTGGCCACGGTTGTGGTGGTGGCCTGGGTCCCTGACAGCCCTGCTGTGAGATGCTGCGGCCGAGGTGATGTCCCGGTACGTGTGCCTTGTGCCAGCACCTGAAGCAGGGAGAGATGCTGCCAGGCCAAATCCATGGTGCCCTGTGTCCAGTGGGACAGGTGAGGTCCCTGCTGTATAGGCAGCCACGTGTGAGGGGTTAAACTGCAGAGAGTCAGCTCCTCTTTCACTGAATCTGCCAAATTCCACACGAGTCCAGCTTTCTGAGTTGTTTTCTGGATGGGTAGGTGTGAGCACAGCTGGTGCCACAGGGCAACCCTTGAGCTGCCTCCACCACACTGCAGGGACTCCTGTTTCGAGTCATGAAGTGTCCTTGTTAGCAAGGTTAAAATTTTGCTGTGTTGTTGTCTTCACAGGGAAATCCTTGGAAGGCCAAACCTTTGAAAAAGCATCTCCTTTCATCTCTAGCTTCTATTTTCTATTGCTCTCTTGAGTGAAATGTGTTTTAGAGTGGAGATACCTTAGGCAGGGTTTTGGGGGCAGTGAGCTGCACATCCTGCCATGGGACAGCTGGCTCTGCTCAAACCTGCAGGTACCAGATCAGAGCTTTTCCTGGTGTAAGTCACAGCCATCCCATCGAGCTCAGCTGTGAACCAGCTCTGCTGCTCTTTATGATGATTTTTGTCGGTGCTGGATGTAGCCTTTATAAACACTTCTATTGCCAAATTAAGCTTTTCCCCTTCCAAAGTCACCTTAAATGACTTTCTTCTTCTTTACCCCTTGCTCAGAAGAGTTTGCTGTCCGAGACGAAATGGAGGGAGCAGGAGAGGTTGTGCCAGAGCCCGGGGGCCGTCACAGTCCTTGCGTTCTCCCTTGTGCCGTCTCTCTGTGCGGTGACACCCAGTGAAGCATCAGCTGCTTGGAGAAGAGTTTCTCTGCTTTGAAAGCAGCTTGTATGTGGAACTGAAACTGCTTTGCTCAGATGACCAGAATGTTTGTTGTTATGGGAGGTGCCTGGTGCTGCACTGTGGCTTGTGCTCCTTCTGGGAAACGCAGTCCACTTCTGTCAGCTTGAACTTACTGATGCTTACAGACCAAACTGACAGCAAACTCCCTTCTCTAACGTTAGTAGAGCATAGTCAGGATAAGGTACTTGAAGCTTCAATTGATGACATTTAGTTGACCAAGTTAAGTGGGTTTTTTTGCTTGGAAAACTGGGGTGCTTCAGGCTGTCAGTGCAGCTGTGGCTCTTCCACCAAATGTGCACCCAGATGACTCCTGATGATCTGTGTGGGAGTGCTGGTCACAGGCACTGCTGGTGGCCTGGGATGCGTATTTCCAGGCAGCCCCTTCCCAAGTATTGCCTTCTCACTGGTAATGTGACATGGAGCTGCCTGAGCAGATCATGATCTGGGCAGGAGAGACAAGTCTCAGGCTGGCCACCTCTCTCCTTGGGATGTGCCAGGAAACCTAACAAAAGGGTTGGGACCTGCAGAGAATCTTTTCCTTTGTCCTTAGTTACCCTCTGAGACACTGCCCCAAGATTAGAATCTCAGTTTTTGCATTCAATCTGTCTGCAAAGTGCTGGACAAAACCAGGAAAAGTTCAGAAGTCCTTGTGAGCAAGTCCATGTTCTGCTTGGTAAGAAGATGGGTGGGTGGAAATCCCGCTCAAATGCTGTTGGTTATTAGAGGGGCTCAAGGTCTCTGTTGCTGATTTGGTGTCTGTGCCTGCTCAAAGAGGATGCCTTCTGGCTTAAAAAAAAAAAAAAGGTTTTTTTTCTTCCTCCCTTGAATCTGAACTGGCATAGGATGCAGGGAACTGATCCATGAGCGTGTGCATCCAGCTGACTTAGGCAGATATGGCATGTCCAGGGCTGACCAAGAGTATCATGGAAATCAGCCAGCTGGTTTTGTTGACATTGCTAAAATAGAGCTTCACTTAGCAGCACCAGGGCAAAGCTGAGGGGGAGAGCAGAGCAAGGGGAGAGTCAGGAGTAGCGAGACCCAGTAATGCCCCGTGTGTTTGTGGATGTTTCTGGTGACGGGAGGCAGGCAGGCTGTGGAGGTGAGCCGGAGGCACACTCTGGCTTTGGTGAGGTGGTGCTGGTTGGGAGTAACGGTGCAGTTGGGTTTGCTGAGACTTGTGTTGAGAACCAGTGTGACTCACGGAGAGATTTCCGTCAGCTGCTTTGTGCTGCGCGAGCAGAACCTGAAGGAGGCTGCAGATTTCACGCTGGTAAATAAAGGCTTCCTAATGTGCTGGAGAGCTGTGTCGTGCCCACAGCCAGCCTCCCCAGGAGCATTCCCACTGATGTCATCAGGCTTGGGCACCAGGTATGGCTGTGGGTCCCTGCTGATCACTTTGGTGATCAGCTGTTCAGACCATTATTGCAAAATGTGAGTGGGGAGCAGCGATTGCTCCCGTGCCTGGGCTTGCGGTGCCGCTGCACGGCTGCCACACCGAGCCCTTGCTGTCCCCAGCTGTCCTCAGCAGCCCTGTGCTCCGCTGGGCAGAGCTTTCCCAATACCTGTGCAGTGGTTTAGTCATTCCCGAAGGAGCCTGCCTAGCTGTGTCAGCCGCAGTGTTGCTGAGGCCTCGTGCAGCACCAAATTGGCCGTAGTCCTGAGCAGAAATGGCTTCCATGTTGTAGAAGCATGTGCGAAATCCAGCTGGTCCCTGACTCAGTTTTGCTGGTCCCTAACAGCAGGGGAACGTGTGCTCTAAGTTGAGGTGTTGTGTGTGATGTTTTGTGGGTTTTTTTGTTGTCACTTGATTTTGGTTTGCTTTTTAACCAAAGCAGTGGCTAGTACTCCAGTTTTAAACTGATTGATGCTTACAACTCTTGTGAAAGAGATAGATGCTTTTCTGGTATGAACTGTCCAAGTTGTGGAGGAATGCATCTGGCTCCTGTGGGGTGGGGAGCTGATGGCAGTTCCCTTACCAGTAGGGTTAGAAGCTCTACTCTTTCAATACTGAAGGATCCTGGGTTTTTGGACATGCAAATGTTGTGGCTACCTCAGGTGTTCAGGAACGGAGTCAGGAGGTGCCTTTCCTCATGTATCTACTGCTCTTTTCCTTTAGGTTATGATGCCCTGAGCTATTCTGTGGAAGGCAGTGACAAGTGGAGTGGGAGACAGCTACTGCAAGCACGGGAGCAGAACACGACAGACGTCCCTGAGGGCGGGGGGCAGCCCTACGTCAGGAACTGCACTGAGCCAGGTAGGAATGGAAGGGGCCTCCAGCTTTCTCACCTCCAGACAGCTGTGTTCATAGCACCTGTACAGCACATTTACTGATTGCTTTTCACAGCAGAGCTTGCATATCCTCAATTTTTGGGGAGAGGAGGGAAGGGTTTTTCTCTGTTCTTCAGGACTTATGTAGGTTGTGTGCCCCAAGAGAAATTCTAACACAGTTCTGGCTGCACTTCTCTGCTATAATTTTTCCTCTACTATAATCCTTAATAACATTTCTGGACAGATGGATGATTATAGTCTTTTTTTAAACAGCAAAAACTGGTACAAAAATTCTTCTTACTCAATTTTTGCTCGTTTGCATAACTCCAGTGTGGTACAGATCCAGGCTTACAGCCTCACATCAGCATCTGCAGAGATCTTTCCCCCGCTGCGCTCGGTGCCTGCCTTCCCCAAACAGAGGTCTGTAGGAAGCCTGTGGCATTTTATTTGTGGTGTGGGTTTTTTTTCCCCGCCTTCTCCAGAAGGTAGAACAGTATTACTCAGTACATTGTGTTTTCTCAGGAGAGAGAAAGCAGAAATGCTGAGGCAAAATTACTGTTTCTTCTCCGGATTGTCACGGCATGACAACAGAATACATTCTGTAACAGAAACTGATTCTGAGTACTGTAGAAAAGGAAGTGAAAGTGACAGAGTTTAGGGTCCCATGTGTTGCTTTTTGCACTTCATTTGGACCGTTGCCATCGTGTAAATGTCAGTAGTTAATGTCCAGCTGGATGGCAGTCAGAGGTGTTGGAGCTGGCTCGGTTGGAAGGGGAGGGTTAGGTGCCTTCTCTAAGTGCTTGCCTACACAGTGCTGCTCGAGGAAACCGGGGCGATACGGCCGAAATTGTGCTGATGCTGAGCATAACACACAAGTGGTGCAGAACCAGGGCCTCCGGGCTCTTGTGGCTCGGGAATCAGCAGAGCTTAAACTGCCCGGCATCCCCGCAGGGCCAGGCCCGTGTGTGTTGGCCTGTGTGCTCCTCCTTCCCTTGGGCAGGTGTGGGGAGGGAAACGCTGCCTGGACAGACTCGGGGGTTTTTTTCCTGCTCGCTTCTCAGATGAACCTGTGTAAACACCTACAGCTAGGCCAAAGTGGGTGTTTTAGAAAAGCAGTTTCACCTCATTTGCTGGGGGAGGGAAATCAAATGCCTCATGTTGAAATGTTTTGTGTTTTTTTGCAATGCTTGGCTTTTGTACTCGGTTGGCAGTAAACATACCTTTACGTGCTGGAGGGAAGATCTCTGTTCTTTAGCTGCAAGGGTGTTTGCAGGCTCATTTGAGTGCCTGCCATGACATTTGCTAACTGCTATTCTTATTTTCTAATGGTTTATCCTGGGGCCTATTTAGGAGCATTTTATCATCAGGACTGCCCCAGATAGTGGGGTTTTGCTCATTTTTGATTTGAAATAAAAATGATAGAAATGGGGTGAAATGGATAGACTGAATTCAGCCTAAAGCAATTTTTTTTTTTCCTTTTGCTGAGAAATGCTCACTGTGGGCTCTGGCTTGGTCCTATGGCTGGCTTTGGTTGTGTTGAGTGCCTGTGGAAGCAGAAAACAGAGCAGCCTGCTTTCTTTTCTGAAGAGCCTCTGGTCTCTTGCCTCTGGATTCCTGATTGTCCAGCTCTGCCATCATACCTGCTTGTCCCATCCCTCTTGGATCCTGGTGGCTCCTTGTGGCAGTGTCTGACAGTGCTGTCACACAGCAGATGCTCTTCTGGCCTCTCCCGCTGTCCCCTTGTCCTCATGGTATCCCTGTGAAGGTGTGTGGAACTAGAGATGGGCAAAATATTGGACAGAGTTTATTCACAAAAACAGTGATATTGTTAAACACTTTTGATTTTTGGACTAGGGTTTAGCTCATGCAAAAGGTTATGAGGAAAAAGGGAGAATTACTTGTGTTATTTCAGGCAAAGTATCATTTACCCAGCCAGTCCTGTTCAGAAATGTGAGTCACCTGCTGGAAGCCAACAAGAAGGATTAAGCTGGTTTAATGTTGAGCTTTGGGCCAGGTCCCTGTGCTACCAAATTCAAATTCACGATTGCCCTGGAGAAACTCTGAAGGTCGCTGTCCATTCAGACTAGGTTTATTCGCTGTCATGAAGGTGACAAGCTCCTGGGCTCTGTCAGGATGGGACATAATGTGTCTAGAAATTGCTGTGGGAGGTCCTGGTGCCAGCCCTCATTAGCTCCTCTCCAGACTGACATATGCTTCCCCTGATGAGCTGTCAGCACCATCCTCCCCTGGTGTTATCACTTCCACTCCCACCTCGGAAAGGCTGAAAATAAAGCAACAGCCCTACTTAAGTGTGCTGTTTTAAAGTCATTATCAGTAATAGCAGGAAATACGTGATTGCCGCAGGAACGAAAAGAGCTCGGTATATTCATTTAGAGCCCCAGGCACAAAAGTGTTTCAATTAAACAGCCAAAGGAGTTTTTATGCAATTATTTTTTACATTTTCTCATCTGATTTCAAAAGCAGCTTTCTCTTTTATCAATATTTCTCCAGTGACTCACAGCTTATGATAATGTAATTTGTAGTGCTTGGCTGTGGATCAGGTAACCCTTCCAGGCTGCTTGCTGGTCCTCTCTTTGGAGCCCTTTTGGTGCTGAACCACAAACCTTAGCCCACAAACCCAAATCCCCTCGGGTGAAGCTGTGCTTTCTCATCTCTTTCCCCTCACACATTCTCTCCTCTCTTTGCACAGTGACTTTTGCACATGCTCAGCTTTAGGTGGTCTGAGTTCTCCGGGGTTGTCCTGCCTGGAATGATGTCCGGAGAGCTGCTGATGTTTCTGTGGGCTGTGTGTGGTCTCTTGCTGGACTGTCAGATCAAGCTGCTTCGGAGGTTGTGGCAGTGGCAGGAGGGTCTGGCAGGCCCCAGAGCTGTAGCACAGTCTGAGGTGGGCTTGTGAGCCAGAAACAGGGGTGTTAAGTGGAGAACTCAAGCGTGGAAGACACAGAAATTAACTGTGGGTAAGATGTGCTCGTGATTTTAGTGGAGCCTTGATATCTGGGTGTGGAGGGTAGTGGTGACTCCTCCATCACTGCGGGCCTCTCAGCCACTGTACCTAGAGGTGCAGTGCCAGGCCTTGCTGTCTGACCATCCTTCTGCTTTTTGCCTCTGTATCATTACAAGCCTGGGGGTTGCTTTAGTGGGATGGGCCTGTGGATGGGAAATTGGAAGACGTAGGAAAAAAAAAATTCATCTGTAGTTTGTGTGAAAAGGTGCTGGAAGTAGCAGTGGGCAGAGAGAGTGAGATTTCTCTTGCTCCACCACTGTGGAGTTTCAGAAGGCCTTCTTCAGAAGCATATATAGTATGCTGTATGAAGAGTGATATTTGGCTTGTTTTGTTTTCTTTTTTTTTTTCTCCTTCTCTGACTCCAAATCCAATTAAAAAAAATCACCTTCCCTGAAGCAAAATTAATTTTATCCTAGCAAAATGAAAAGTAAAAATTTGTTTCTGCCTTGCAAGTTGCCAAACCTTGCTTTGACTCATGGGAATGTTAGAAAAATAAATTGTTGTTAGTTTAGATACAAAATGTCCTCAAGGAATAGGAAAAAAGATGATGTTCTCTCCCTGAGCCATAAATTGGGTGAATTTGACAGAAATTTGTTTGAACTTCTGCTCCCACGCTCTGCTTCTGTTTGTTTGTCAACTCGAGACCCAAAGTGTCAGAAAACTGTGATGTTGGGGTTAAAGCCTCAGAAATAGAAATAAAAACATGCTTATTTCATCTGGGTTTCTGTGCTGGTTACCCCTTCCTGCAGCCTGGAAGGAGAGACGTTCTCTTGATGGCACCAGGTGCTAGGGTTGGGTGGCACGTGCCGTCAGCCAGTGGTTTTGGCCGGGTGCCCTGACAACTGCATCTCTGGCTAAGGGGGCTGTGAAAGGCAGCCCTTGGGTTTGGAGTTCCCACAGAGCCTGCTGGCTTCGTTCGTTGGAAATGCTGCAGATGATTTCCCTTGTCTGTGCTGTGTTCTGCATTCTCTCGGGGCTTGGGATTTGCTTTCTGGGCTGGGTTTTGCAGGATCTTTGGGACTGTTGCACTGCAGGATCTCTTGGCAGTAAGACGTGGTCACAAGCACTTTCTTTAGGACTTTTCAGTCATCTAAGGGCCCAACAGCCCACACGTGGCTGAGTTATGTTGCAGTGCAGGTGAGCAGGTGCCTGAGCACCTCCCTCTGGGGCAGAACCTGCTGTGTTCTGACAGCAGGGCTTTACCTGGACAACGTGCCAAAGGGGAAGCTCAGAACAACTGCTTTTGGCTGGGTACTTACAAACTCTGAACCAAAATCGTGCAGTTCCCTGGAAAATAGGGCCCCCTGGGCGCACACAGGAGGCCAGTTGTGTTCTTTTTGCTGAAATTTTGCCAGCATTCCCATGTGATTATGTGTGCAACTCCAGGAGCCGGAGCTTTGGGGAGAAAAATAATACAAGCTCGTGTGATTAAAATCAAGAGGTGGCAGTGCTATATCCCAGTTCATACTTGGTGTGTTCTCTTGCATTGATGAAACAAAATAATTAGAAAAGGAAGGGGAGCGAGGTGGAAAAACAACAAAGTAAACCCCAGAGTCCGAGACCAGCATTGGCCCCACGGTCTGCCGGCACAGGAGAGGTGCTGAGCTCCTGCTCAGAGTGCCCTCCTCGGAGAGCTGCTGCCTGTTTGTGCAGAGTACTTCATTGCACATGGATCAAGCAGCTGTAATTAAACCACTGCTTGTTCTAATAGAAAAGAACCTCATTAGACCCCTTGGCTCCCGGCTGGTGAGCACTGCCCTCAGCCCTCTGTGTCACAACATGGCCGAGGTGTGCACCGGTAGGACTTTTGGGACTCGTTTGCTTAATTGGTGATGCTTGTGATTAGCCTGTTCCCGTTGTAATTGTTGTTTCTGGTGGGAATGGCTGGATTGTCACAGGCTGGCTCTGCAGTGAGGGCTCACAGAGTGTTCAGGGAAGATTTGTGTGTCATGCTGGGCATCGAGTAGAGAACACCAAAGGATAATTGACTGTTGCTACCCAAGAATCATGTTAATATCTTGAGAAATGATGACAATGGGAGAGGAAAAAAGGAATGGTCCTGTAGGGAACAAGGAACAGGTCTTAACCTGTACACCTTCTGCTGTCAAAGCCACAGGAGGACATTGTTTGAGAGCCACTCAGAAGTGTGGCCCCATTTGCATGGGAGCTCTCCCTGGCATCCTGTTTATCGAGTCAGTGTTTTGCTTTAGGCTGCCAGTGAGCTTTCCTGGCCAAACCTGAAACAGGGAGAGTGCTGGACATGGAGTGGCTGGCTGGGGGAATTTAGCAGGACAGTGGTAGGGAGCACACAGCTGCAGTACCCACAAGATCCACACGGGATACCTCGGGGAGGTCCTTTGGTGCAGGTCATTCTGTGCTTTTTACCCCCTTGTTCCCCTTCTCATCCCTGTCCCTCTGCCTGCAGGGAAGCCTCACAGCAAAGTAGATTTGCCAAAAGCCAAACCTTAACCTTTTGTGTTTCACTGTTTTTTGCTCATGATGGGCTGCTCAGCTGTTTAGGTGTTGAAGTGCTGTGGGAGGGAGTGGGAGGCAGATACTCTCTAAAAGCTGTGATGTGTAAGGGGGGCTCAGGTAGTGTGCCAGCTTCTGATCTCCGTTCTCTTTCCAGTCCTCATTTGGGCTGCCGTGAAATGACCTACCTGCAGCCTGTTAGTCACCTCCTAATTACATCATCTCTAAAGGATCTGCCTACTTCATCTCTGGAAAAAAATTGCAGGTAGCAACTGTCAACGTTCCTCAGCACAAAGAGGGGGAAAATATTTTCCCCAGTACTTCACCAACCAGCTCCTACAGTTATGTAGGAAGAACCCACGTTTGGAATAACAGTAGTGGAGTGGGGGAACCCTGTGTCTTTTTTTATGGTTATTTTTTTCCCCCTCTGAAGTAACTTTAAAATGACCAGAACCTTTCTGAGTGTGGGGGTTTATTTTGGCTTTTTTATTTGGTTGTGGTTTTTTTTTGTTCTTTGTACCTAGAGGAATGATACTTGCTTCCTTGACCTTTTAGCAAGCTTGGGCTACTCCTTTGGTATGGTGTGTTGAGGAAAAGGCCACAGAGAAGTTTAAAATACTGAAAAGGAACAATTACTTCCAAATATTGAAATGCTCTTGCATTTAAAAGGTGTTAAGAAGCAAAGCATGACTTCAGGTATGAATAAATACCACGTTGTACCTTTCTGAACTGGGCTTTACTTCTCTGACACCTGAGGATGCCAGGCTGCCGCCGTGCATCACACTGGTGATCTGAGAAGTCTGCCGTGAAGCCTGAGACCTGAATTTCTAAGGAGGAGGGGGAAAAAAAAATTGTCAACTCAGACTTCTTCCTTTCTTTTGGAAGAAAATGTGCTTGGATTTTCACATGCTGAGCCTGGAAAGCAGCTCTGCTGTCAGGGTTTGGGTTGGCAGCTGGGAAGAGTCAGTTTGGTGACACTGGCTGCTTAGGGACATTGCTGAGTTACAGATGGTAGCTCACAGCTGTAGTAACAGTGAGTATCTACCAGATTTAGATGTTCTGGATTGGCCAGATACCAGAATAGTTTATTTTTTTACACACCTCAATTATTCTTCTCTCACGGTAAATGCAAGTTTTCCTCTTAACAGTTAAAAATATATTGCTGCATTTTTGTAAAATGTCGTAACTCTCCCTGGGAAAATCCATGCTACTGTAAGTTTTTGGTTGTTAAAAATGTTAGACTTTCAGTACCAAGAAATTTGGGAATGAAGTTATTTGTCTTGGTGCCTGTTGATCCTAGTACTGGGACAGAGTGCAAGGTTTCTGCTCAGAGCACCTGAAGGACAGTATCTTTCCCAGCCCAAATGATGGATAGAGCTGTTAAGCTCTGGTTCCAGAGGAGGAAGGAAATGGAGGGGGGAGTGCAGTAGGGCTGTGGGAAACATCAGCTCTGGAGGAGAGTGTTTGATGGTTATAAGACACTGAGAAGGATGGCCTGGGATGGAAACAGAAATTCAGTCCTAGCTGTCGCAGGTTCTCTAGCTCATGTGATTTTCTCTGAGTTCGTGCTACTTCAAAGGGCAACTTCAGGGGTGTGTGTGGAAATATGAAGTACTTTGAAGGCTTCTCGGGTTTTGTGAGGTTCCACACAGCTCAGGGAGTTACTCTGTTGGGTTTGGGAAGGATGCTAGGGGTGGGAGGTGTTGTCTTCTATTTGCATTCTAAAATTAGGATTAGAAAACCTGGGTGTCCTATGCCATCAGGCTGGAATGGCTGGTGGGAGAGAGCCCGGACTGCACTCAGTGCCTCCGGCGTGTGCCGAGGGCTCGCAGCTCTGCAGGATGGGGGCAGGGGTGCTCCGTTGGACCAGAACCCTTGTCTCTCACAAGCAGGGCTTTCATGGCCAAGGAGAGGTGTCTCAGGGCACAGTGGACCTCAGAGCCAATCCTCTGCCACAGGCAGGGCCATCTTCCACTGGACCATATTGCTCCGAGCCTCCGTCCAACCTGACCTTGGACTCTTCCAGGGATGGGTCGTTATCCCATTTTAAAGCCTCTCTGTGGTGCCAGAAGGGTAGAGGGAGTAAGCTTGATGATGAAGGAGATCGGGGCAAATGGTTATCAGCACATGCTTTAAATTTTGGTGCATCTGCAGGATTTCACAGATTGAACATGAATGTGTAAACAGGGGCCTCAAGGCTTAAGTTTCAGGGCTGAAAGCTGATGTAGCTCCAAGATCTGTCCCAGGACGAGCCTTTCTTAGAGTTCTGTTTTAAATTTGGTGGTTTTGAGCTATTACTGCAAAAGAAGAAAAATAACATCTGGCCCCATGTTGCAAACTGGATTTTTGTTGCTTGTTTTTCAGTTCTTGCCAGTAGTTAGTACGTAAAAATCAAAGGTCCAGATTTTCCACGGATGTAAATTATTACTGGCTCCATTGACTTCATTGCATTTACAATAGTTTTAAGCGAACGAGAATCAAATACAACATCCTAAGTCAGGATTTAATACGGTCAGAATGGAGGCTTTATCATCTGTTATTTGCATTTTAAGCAGTGCTCAGTTGTATAGTTTTTATATACAGACACGTGTATAAACTCACTTATGCATGCACGGAGTAATGCTTTTATATATTAATGCTAAAGCAGTTTAATTTAGTGCTCAGCAGTGGGTAAAATAAAAGTATTTAATTAAAATGGACTTTTTTTTCATGGACTGCATAAAACATTTCTAGATTAGATATTGGTTACCCATATGTGCAAGTCCTTTGTTACTTCCTTGCTGTTCTTGTTCCTGAAACAGAGACATGAGTGGATTTCCTTTCCCCAAGATCCCGTGATGCCTGGTGCTGGCAGTGAGAAGGAGAGCTCGGCACCTTGGGATGGGGGATGAGCTGCATCACCACACAGAACAGCCTGTAAAAACAGGGCGTGCTCTGGGCAAAATAATGGAACAGGGTGCCAGCTGCTTGGAATGTTCAAACCAGGCAGACACGCCATAGACACCGGCATGGAATGCTGCTCGGCATGCACGTGTGCTCAGCCAAAGTTACTGGGAGGTTTTCAGACTTGTTTCTATTTCCATCCCAGATTTTAAGATTTTAGGATATTGCCAGATATCCTCAATTTCAGGATAGTGCCAAATACCCTTTAAAAGGCTGGTGCTTTGGCAGAAAAAGTGCTGGATGTGGGGCAGCCATTGCCTGAGCGCTTCATGAACTGTGTGGCAGCTTCTCTCTCAGGGGCAGTTTCTGCCCCGTGCATGTCCTCCCGCTGATGTTGTAGCTGTGCTTGTGGGCACAGGTAGGAGCCAGGCAGTGCCACAGCTTTCTGGCCCTACCAGCGTCCACCCACAAGGCTGGGCGAGGATCTGCTGGGAGCTCTCCAGGTTGGTTGTGCAGTTGTGGTGGTGCATCTCTGCTGGAGAGGGGGAAGTACTTTGGAATGAACCCTTCTCTTGATTTTATATATATATATATATATGCATGTGCACAGAAAATAGAGAGGTGGGATAAAAAGAAATGAGCAGTCCTGACCAATATATTTGTAACCAAAGACCGTCTGGAGGCTGCAGCAGTGTTAGCCCAGGCGTCTGGTGATGGATGGGGAGGTGCTGACAGGCTGAATGGCCGCTTCTAGTTAGCACTCGTTAATGGTCTCAGAGTGAGCTGCTGCTCTGGTGAGTGTGACTTTCTGGTGACCTGAGCGCTGTGGCGCTCTGTCTGCAGCCTGGCCAGCTGTCCATGCCTGTCCCAGTGGCACTGCCTGTGGAAGCATCCAGGTGATCACCCACCGCACCAGCTCCAGCCTTGAAGGACTGTGATGAGTCATGAGCCAGAGGTGCTGTCTTCCCATCTCTTAATTGATGGGAGAAGAGGAGGAAAGGAGGAACTGATGACTATTTTGTGTTAAAACAGGGATAATTACTGCTACAGAATTTTGGTAGAAAACAAAGCAGCAATTCACAGTCCAGACTCCGTCGGGGTTCATACATTCTGTGGTCTGTGTTCCTGTGGTGGAGGAGCGAGCCTGCCCTGTCCCTGGGCATGGGGAGCCCTGTGCCTTGCCCCCCTGCACGCATGGAGGGCTCCCCTGGGGGGATGCTGCTTCGGGGTCTCTAGGGGCAGCTGCCCACAGAAGCCAAACCCGTTGCTCCATAAAACCTGGCTGCAAGCTGTGTGCCTGGTGGGATCCCTGCCTGTGTTTGTGGTACATGTGGCCTTATCCATGTGCCATGGCCAGGCCAGCATGTCTGAAGCAGGGCCCTGGAGGAGGAAGAGGGGGCTGCTCAGGCTGAAGGTTCATCTGACACTGCCTTCTGTCTCCATCTGCATCCAGTGCCATGTTCACAGGGAAAAGTGCATGCAGTGTGAGCTGTGCTTCCCACTGGGATTTGGGCCAATGCACTGAGTGATGCTTCCCTGGTGTACTCTCGCATCTCCCAGTAACTCTCCATGTAACAAGTCAGTAACTGGTTTCTCTGTATGAAACAGCTCCTCGGGCTTCATTTTCTCTGGAAATGTGAGTGTACTGTGTGCCCTGTGTGAGCCTTTGTGCTCTGCAGCAAGAGCTGCTGAGCTCTGCCTCTTGGGAGGATGCCTCTCTGCTGGGGAAAAGGGAAGGAGGAAACAGATTTGCTGTGAGGGGACTTGAGAGCCTCCCTCCAAGCGAGCAGGACTCTTGAGGGTGTCCTCCAGGGTGGCTGGTTGCTTTGAGGACCTTGGGCGAGGCAGGATGCTGCATGCAGGGATGCAGCAGCTTTGCTGTAGCCATAGCAACCGCTGGGGATGTGATGGTAACTGCTGGCATCCCTGGACCAATGGGCCTGGAGGAGAGGTAGAAATGAGTGTGGCTTCAAGGCCAGGCAGTGAATTACCCCACAGTCATTTGGGTGAATGGGGCAGACGTGGCCCCAGCCCAGATGGACGGATGCCCAGCACCAGACTCCCCTCACTGGGAGATGTCCTCTCTTGTTAACTTTTTTCCCAGATTTACTGAACTGCTCCTTGGTGCCCATCGGCCCCAGTCCAGGTGGGCTGACAGGTGCTGGGTTTGCTCTGCTCCTCTTTGGGAGAGCACCCTGGAGCCAGGTCTGGAGGCTCTGCTACAGCAGTGTGGGGGCAGCCCCCCCAAAGCTGAGGGATTGGTAAGGACAGGTTGGAGAGCAGTAGTCAGAGGAGTGCAGATAAATTCCATCACATAAACCATGTCTTGAAATGAGATTGTCTAACAACTTCTGAGCCTGAGGCTCCTGTGGGGTAATGCTGAACCTCCCCTTCTCCCCCATCCCTGGTAATCAGGATTACAGATTTAATCAGGATGCAGGAGCAGACAAATACTTGGACTGGGTGATGGAAAGTTCCACTGAGCCACCACTGCTCGGGTGCTGGAAGAAGCTGGCAGTGGGGGAGTCAAGCTGTTCATGGAGCCTCCATGTTTCAGTAAATTTTATGTTCTGCTTGCACTTTGATTCCTCCTTGGGACATGTCCTTCCTCGCTCCCTCTTTTCTTAAAAACATTTCCAAGTGAAACTTGAAAGCCAGTGTGTCTCCTGCCCTACCTGCACTGCACCTGTGCTGAATGGTTTGGGTTGGAACACTCTCTCCTGGGAAAGACTTGCAGAGACATTTCACTGGCCTTCAGTACAGAATCAATAAAGAGGTGAACACGCAGGAAGGTGAGGGGACCCAGTGGTTTGCAGCTGAGTCCCGTGGTGCGTGGTTATCTGTGATCTGCTTGGCCGAGTTTCCTCGAAGCCTTTGGTAGTGCTCAGGGATTGCTGCAGACAGACCTGGGTGCACTGTGTAAGGCCCGTTTCCTCTGCAGAGCACGTGGAACTGCTGTGCCCACCGAGTGACAGCGGATGTGATTGACGTTTCCCTGGCACATTTTCCATCTAGGAAATTCCCTGCTGCTTCAAGCCTATAAATCAGGATCGGATGGCCTTTTAAGGCAGTGTGCTGTCAGTCAGTGTTTCCCATCCTATTCTGATTTTGCAGATGCTTGCCATGTTCCCAGGGAGGTGCAGACTTGCCTGCAGCCAGCTGGACTAGGAGAAGGCGTGCTCACTTTCTCTCCTTATCCCAGCCCGGTGGTGCTGGTGTTCCCACAGAGCCTCTCCAGGTGACACCGCTCCTGGCAGAAGCTGGGGTGTCACCCGAGGGGACAGAGCTGGCGCTGTCCCCCCCTCCTGCAAGTGGGGTGCTGCCAATCCCACTGGAGCTTGGGCAAGCAGGGGGCTGGTGGGCTTAAAGCAGAGCCTGTTGCCTAATTTCAGAGGGAGGTTTGCAAGCAGACCAGACTTAATTTACTGTCTTATTTTTCTGCTGCCACAAGACTCGTGGAAGAAACATGTCCTTTGTAGTTTATCAGTAAAACTTTAAAAATTAGGTGAACTGTTAAACTGATGTTGCTGTGAACAATTAGCGTGTGGAAAACTGAAACAAAGGGGAGGTTGGTGCTTGGTGCTGGGAAGGTGACAGGCTGTGTGCCTTGTCAGGTGCAAATTGCAGAGGAGGGAGGTTCTGTAGTGTGCAGTCCGGTGGTGTAGGGTTCCCCTTCTGGGCAGGGTGGGCTGTGGGAGGCTCAGGAATGGTTCAGGGTTGTGTTGCCTGTCTGACAAGCTGCACCACACAGCAGCAAGGGCTGAGGTGCTCAGGTCTGTAAGAATGAGCTTGGCTGAGATCCAGGGTAAACAGAAACTACCTGGGCGGTTCTGTACGGAACCTCAGGTGTGGCTGTCACGGCAAATGCATCTTTATTTCTTGATGTGCTTAACAGCAGGCACACTGGGACAGTCCTCAGAGTGCTGACACAGGCAAACACGCTCTAGTATGGCATGTAAATGGGTGCACACTGTTTCTGTAGGGGCGAAAATAGTTACAGGAAAGTCAAAATAAATAGTTTCCAGTTACCTTTACCTTTTTCTTTTTTTTTTTTTTTAAGTTTCATTGCTCTTCTGTGTTATACTGTTTTGTTATCAAATTTACTGGAATTTTAAACAGAGTAGTTTCACCTGCTTTATAATTTTTGGATAAAAATACTTGAAATCCTCGTCTTGACCCGCCCGTTTCAGTGTGTAGGCGTGTGTGTGCGGGTGTGTTTGTGCCAGGTACGATGCACCCTCCTCCCGGCCCAGAGTGTTTGCTCAGGGGGCTCGGGGTGAGCTCCAGGCCTTGGAGCAGTGCCCCAGCTCCAGGTCCTGCTGGGATGGCTGAGGAGGAAGCCGTGCTGTTCCAGCTCTCCCGGGCGCTGCCCGTGCGGGCGCAGGGCAGGCAGCGCGCTCTGAGGCTGCTGGGGGTGGGGACACATCCATCACAGGTTTTGGACAGCAGTGCTTTCCTTCTAACGTTGGCAGCAGGGAACAACATTGGAGAAGCATTAAATCCTGAAGCAATTAAATGTATCAGCAAAGTGGGATTTTTTTTTTCCTTTTGTGAGGTACTTTGCCAGCTGTTGTTTATGGGAAAAAAAAAAATCTAAATCTTTTTTATGAGAACTGTTTTTAGGTTTCTTTGTGTTCAGGGCTGATTTATACATTATGCATTAGCGTGGGAAGGCAAAATATTTATTTGCTAGTATGAATATTTAGAGGAAGAATAAGTGGGATTCAGTCTGTATCGATAGCTTAGCCAGAGATCCAGGAGGATGTTACCAGTGTTAAAAATGGCACAATTAAATTGTAAGGGAACAGCAAGACAATAAGTTGACCTTCCCCTGCCTGTGTCTGGGTCACCCCTCTGCCTGCACAACCTCATCCTCCTTGCCAGGCTCCACTGCTAGTGCACAAAGACATCAGAACCCCTCTCCCTGCTGGATCGTCAGGACTAACAGGAGTCGGTAACTTCTCTGTTGCTGGAGATGCTGGTTTCATGGAGCCCAAAGAAAGCAGGGATGTGTGGAATGGTTCCTGATTGGGTTGTCTGCCTTTGGGAGAAACTGAGGAGAGGAGTGGGTTTTCCTTGCTTTAGTTTGCTGAATGATATTTGGGAGAGGCTTCTTTTCTACAGCACCGTTCTGAGAAATACACAGTTCTTTATGCTGTTCCCTCTCCTTTTTGCTGGTGATGAAAGAATGTTGATTAGAGCTCTGGGTAAGCAGAGTGCCATTGTTTGGGATGAGGCATGCCATAGGAATAATACTGCTATAGGAAAGAGGCCCCAGACTCGATGTTAATTATATTGCTTGTTGATTGCAAAAAATTGCACCAAATGGCAGTTTATGAGAGCTGGGCTATCTTAGGAACAAATGGTGTCAGTGGGTTGGAGCTTTGCAGAAAATAAACAATGTGGGGGAAAACGTGTCCTTATGGTTCAGACCATCAACTTGAAAACAAGGGTCACTGGGAAGTGACTTCCCTGGGATTGGGAGGAGGTGGCGTGCCTTCTTGAGCTGCAGCTGACCGGAAAGATGTGGGAGAATACCCCAAAACACTTCCTGCTGTAAAAATGGAGCTCAGTAAATGCAGGGTCACTTGCAATGGCAGGCACGAGGGTAACTTGAGAGACCCCGGGTACCTTGTGCTCCAAAGCCTGTGTGTTTTCATCACACACTAGAGATTACAAAGTTTCATTGTTTGAAAAAAAACAAGGATGTTTCTCCACTGATGTCCAGAAAACAAACAAAACCAGAACCTCCGGACTTGGCTGGAAATTATAACATGAATTTGAATGAAATGCAACTACCAGCAAGCAAACCAAGCTGAGACCTGTGAGCAGTGTTTCAACTCAGTGGTGTTAGACAGAGAAGCTGCAAACCTTGCTGGTCAGCGTTGCTGTGGAAATGAGGGCTGACCTTTAGCAGTGGTGGGGTAACACTGCGTCCCGTTCCCTGCTGGAACACGCCGTGAACAGCCGTAAATAGAGGATCACAGACACGGAGACTTGCCGAGGTTCTGCAGCACTCTGTTCGGCTGGTTGATGTCTCCAGGGGGGGAGGAGTTGGAAGCAGAAGCGTGTGCCCCTGGGCAGAATGGTCACACGGGACAGACTCCTGTGGGCTGCCTGCCAGAGATGTCCCTGTTGTGCTTGGTCGTGCTTGGCCATTTCGTTGCTTTTCCAGGCAGGTTGTGGGAGGTTGGGAGGTGGCTGCTCTTGTGTCTGACTGTTGTGGCCGTTTTGTGTCTGACTGGCTTCACTCGTCCTCTTCTCCCACTGAATAACGATAAAAATACCTGCAGAGCTGCACTTGGTCTGGCAGAGAAAGTGGGGCAGAAAGCAAAGCAAAACCCCCCTGGGCTTTGTGTCCCAGTGGAAAATAGAGTGTTGCTCAGTTCTCTGAGGAAGACTCAAGTGAATTGTGTCTGGTTGGCAGGAAGCACACGGGCCAAAGCAGCCAGCCCCAAATGCAGAAGGGTTTGTGATTGTGCCTCCAGAAAGCATTACTTGCCCCACAGCATGCCCTGAAATAGTAATGTTTGCATAATGTTTTGGGGGTAACTAAGCTGGAACATGTGTATAACTGTTAAAATCATGAATGCCAAAAAAGGAAATCCATGCTAAGCTCAAAAAAATGAACTCATCATTTAATTCGGATAAATGTTACCATTGTAATTTGGTTTTGTTGCATTGTGCTATAGGCTTTTTGGCAGGCATTTCATGGGAGATGGGGAAACAGCAGCCTGATGCTTCCCTCAAGCCTTTTGGAGACTATTCTCTTAGTTTTGCCAAAGTGTATGTGATACATTCTTCAAGAATCCATCTTGGGTTCCTCAGCCTCCCGCTGGAAACTGCTCTGGAGGGTAAATGTGGGACAAAGCAGATCTCGGATGCCCCTGCCCCCTGACTGTGCACCAGGGAGTTCTCCCCGGGGCTGGGGCTTTGCCTCTGAAAAGCAGGGCGAGGGGCTGCACTTAAACCCAGCAAGGAAGGGTTGGGCCCCTCTGCTCAGCTGGACCTTGCATTGCAGGAGGAAAGGGAAGTTCTGGCTGAGTGTGCTCCAGGGGACATCATTTGTGTGATCTGTAGTAGAGTCATAATTAGCTGGGCTGGTCTTCGAGGTTGGGGCCGAGCAAACACTCCCAGGGCTTTCTTACTTTTTTAAACGTGGGCACCAAACCCAGACAGAGCCACTGCACATCTCTGAGCACACGAAATCGGTTTATAGTCCTTACGTAAGGGCGTGTCAGAAATGTCCTGGCCGGAGAGGACGATTAAAAATGCAGAACCCTTTGATTGGGGCAGTTTCTCCATTTATTTGAGGGAAATAAATCTCTTTGCTTGGAACTGATATTAACACAAAGTTTAGTTTGTTACACTTGTTTTAGTTTATCAGCTGGGCAAGGGTGAACTTGGATGGAGATAATGTCAGAAAATTAAGCTTAACCCCTTAGGAAAAACCACAAAGGCTTTCAGATGCCATTGTGCAAGAATTGCAAGGTCGGAGAAGGAAGGGGGGCCAGGGAAAGGCAATTTTTAAAGCCAGTAGACTGGTTCTTTTTATTTACTTTCAGGTTTGGGAAACCTTTTGAAGCACTTTTCTGCAACTGTGAGGACTCAAGAATGTTTTTTCATTGTCCGATTGCCTTTCTGGTTTTGGTTTTTAACTTCCTTGTGATGGAAAGGGGTCTGACCCTCCAGTTGTGTGAGATGGCACTGGACAAAGGCTGCTGGTCTGTCCTGTGGGGCAGCTGCCACGTGGCCCTGCCGCTGCCCGGGGTGGGAGCTGGGGATGAGGATGTGCCTCGGCACTGGGCTGAAGGGAGCCAGGAGTGTGTCCCCTGGGGAGCTGTGCCGAGCTGTGCCAGAGCTGCTGGAGGTTCGCTCCTGCCTGTCCTCAGGGCCGGCTCTTGGGGGGTTCCGTTGGGGGGTAGGACTCTTGGCTGCTGATGGCTTTTACTGTGCCGGGGGAAGGAGCCGCGTTCACGGCTCGGCTGCTGCACCTGTGTGGCAGGATGAGGGGCACGGGGAGCTGAGTGGCACCCGGGAGTCCTTTGCCGTTTTCTCCACGTTCTCCCAAATTTTGGTGTCGGGGGCAATGTGCAGAGGATGCTGTGCTGTGGTGCTGAGAGCCACAGGCATATGGCAGTGGTAGGAGTGGTTACCATGGAAACCTTCCAGCAGCATGACATCACCAGCGCTGTCACATTTAAGCTTTTCAAGGCTTTTTGGATTTCAGGAATTACATAACTTTGGAGGGGTTAGGCTGGGACTTGGATCTAATCAGTATTCAGCATCTTAGTTGAATTACATTTTTAAAAAAGCCAAATGCCCCAATCCAGAAGTGCCTGGCTGCACTGGCAGTGGTGGTTGCAGCAGCAGTTGCTGGTAGGGATGCTGGTAATGGAGGCTTTACTCCTCTCCTCTGCCTAACAGCTCATACCTGCCCTGTTGTGACCCTCCCAGAGCTGGGCACAGCTTTGCTGCTCCTGAGGAATGCAGGAAGGGAGCACAGGATGCCCCTGGGAATTGAAGCAAGGGAGCATGTTCATTTGGGGGTTGGACAAGCTTTGTGCTGTCCCAGAGGTGCTGAAGATTTCCTATGGAGATCCCTTTGGGGCCAAGACACCAGGAGGGCCCTCATTCAGCCATGCTGGGGGTCAGGAAGTAATTTGAATTCACACAAAGCTGGCTTTATGCGTAAGGGTGTACGTGGGCATCACTGCCTCCCCTCCTCCAGCGTGCCGTGCTCTGGCAGCGTTGGTGCTCTTATGGTGGCCACAAACTAAAACATCCCCGCCGGGGCTGGGTACCGTTTTGACCGTGGTGTAGATGTGCAGTGAACCCAGTCGGGTCCTGTGTGCTTGAAGTGCAAGCTTCAAGGCTTTCTGGTCAGCTTGGACAGGGTCTGCAGGCCCTGGAGCCACTCTGGGCTGGGGGCAGCAGGAACTGCTGGCCCAGCTGGGCTCGGGCGGCTGCGTCAGCCGCTCACACTCACGGCAGTAACAGCAGCACAGAAATAGCTCTCTGGAAAACAATTCCAGGGATTCATCCTGCTGCCTCTAGGTGCTCTGTGCAGTTTTGTGCACACCTTTTGATTTAAGCCTTCTGGCAGAAGGAAATGTTTCAATAAGAAGAAAAAGCCAGAAGTTTTGTGCAGTCCCTTTTCCCTCTGGCCGGCATCTGTGCCAGCGTCCCTGAAACAGGTACCCAGTTGGGGCTCCTAATGATTATTGTGACAGAGTGTTCCTGCGTGATTAACTCTTAATTTTTACATTTATCCTGCTGGGAAGTTCTGTGCAGGGAAGACAGCAGCATTCAGTATCTCCCAGCTGCTGGTTTACTTGGAAATCTGTTCTGGGAGTCAGTAAAGTGAAATATGTGAGTTAATCGGGTATTAGCAATGATAGTAGTGTTTCTCGTCTTCTCAAGAAGTTTTTCTTACCTAATTCGTGGTTCTGATTGAAGTGATGGGTCTGCAGCAAACACCCACCTTTAGAAATGATTGTGTAGCTCGCGTATGGATCCGACTGCCTGTGAGTGTTGGCATGGCTGGAATCTGCAGTGGTGTGGGGAAAAGAGGAAGGATGAGCACCTTCTTCATATTTGCTTTTTCACCCAGTTTGTGCATGAGCACTTCCACAGTTCGTGTCAGCTCACGGTCTTCTCAGCAGGGACACATATTTGTGATAGCAAGGCCTTAAACTTCAGTATCCGAAGTGCCAGATAGGCATGAAAACTAAACAGGCGTGCTGAGCACCTGGATGCTCAGCAGCGAGGGGCTGCAGTGCCCAGCCAGGGGTTTAGAAGCCTGATGTTCTTTCCCCATTGGTGCTCAGCTGTGGGCAGCCCAGACTTGCCCTGCAGATGCTCAGCACCACAAGTGAAAGAAGATTTCTGTTCCCGACTGTGCAGAACGATGGATCCGCACCTGAGAGCGTAGGGGGTGGTTTTCCTGTCCTGGAGGTACCAGGCAGAGGCAGGGCAGTGGTTTTCACCTGTGGTTGGGTGGTTTGGCTGGGGGGGGTCCTCACCTCTTTCAGAATATGGGGGTTTGTCCTTTCCATGTTACTTTTCTCCTGAGGCTTTCCTGTCTGCTTGTCTCTCTGGGAGATTCCCTCTGTCCTGATGGTGGCTGGGAGAGCCCTAAGAGTGCTAATGAAGGACTTGGTTCATCTTGTTCTGTAATTTCTGAATTGGATGACAGCTGGCTGCTGAGCCAAGGTTTTTTTTGCCTGGAGCAGAAGAAGAATCTTCATTTTGTTTCTGGCTTTCTGTATTAATTTCCTAGTAGTTGTTTGCGTTCACCATTCTGCCCGGTAATTTTTCATGTGTGTGAACTTAAGTAAAGTACTCAGTGGTTTTCTGTTAAATGCAACTTAGTGTTTTTCTGAGACATTCAAGACTGAAGCTCCTTGCAGGAGGTTTTGAAATAACATAATAGTGAGGCAATAAACCCTGAAGGTAGTGCAGAGAAATTCTTGAAAGATGCTGGATTTGTTTTTAACAACAGTACAACTGCTCCAGACTTGGGGTTCCCGATTCAGCATTCCTGATCATAACGATTTTCAGCAGTGAAAGGCAAGTTAGTTCTGGGATTCTCTGGAACAAAAGACTGCTTGGGCCTGAAAGGAGTGACTTATCTTGCAGTCTGACTGAGGGGAGGTACGGCATGAAAATGAGGGGAAAAACTGAAATCCAGTGTAAACCAGCATGTCATATTCACAGTAGTGGCTGGAAGGTTGTCTTGGGAAGCAGTACCCTGCTGACAGTTCTCAGCTGGCACAGTTAAATGTTTCCTGTGGGGAAGGGCACAAATCCCGCTGCAGCCACGGAGAATCCCTCGGTGCCAGTGTGCAACATTGAGACCAAGGAACTGCTCGCTTGGCCGCAGCGAGCAGGACACTATAAAGACCCCTCTCAGTGTCGTTTCTTCCACCTGGGTCCGTAAGCTCTTCTGCCTTCTGGGACGTCAGGGCCAGCTCTGCCTCTGAGCCACCGAAGCCAGTGCCTGACAGGGCTTAGAATCTCAGACTGGTTTGCTCCAAGCCCCATCCAACCTGGCTTTGAACACTGTGGTAAAGCAGAAAGGGAGTAAATGAATCCCCGAGGTAGGGTCTGTACCACCCAACTGTGTGGCCCTAAAGTGTTGTGATCCTGCAGAAGCAGGCAGCCTGGAAACAATTTACTAGAGGAGTTCATCAAGATCTGGGTCTTGGGATTGGCCATTTGTTAGTGGCTTGTGTACAGAAGTCAGGAGGCACGCAGCTGGGAGCTGGGCTCAGAGGAGGATCAGGCTGACTTAGGGATGAGCACAACAGCCATGCCTCCGAGACAAGGTTCACAGCACAGCTTCTGCGCCGAGGGAAGCCCGTTCCTGAGCTCTGGCCTATGAAGAGTTCCCAGCAGAGGTCAGAAAATGTTCCTGCTCCAACACACCATTCTACTGAGAGCTTGTTAAGACTGCTCACTGCAGCGGTGTCAGCACACTGACGAAGTAATCCTGGCTGGAGCAGGGAAATGAAAAATACTGGGATCATCAAGAGACTCAAAGGCTCAAAATAAGAAACCAACATCTTGGTCTTGTTTAGTGCAGCCTAGTAAAGTAAATGCTATTTGTACATTGACGGGGGTAAGCGCTAAGCTGGTGGACAGGGCTGGCATAAGAACCAGGGAATAGAAATTGGCAAGGAATAAATACAGGCTGGAAACCAGAAACTTCTAGCCATAAGATGGGCAGTCTGGCATAGCTTCCAAGGGAAAACCAGAGCAGCCCCAAAGCGGGACGAGTGAGGTCCCTGCTCAAATCCAGAGGCATGCAGGAAGGCTCTAGAGGACTGGCCTCGCACAGTACCACGGGGTGATGATGTTTGTGTAGGTGCCAGGAGACCAGAGCCCCAGTGTGGAGCAGCCTGCTTGGGCACGTGGTTGGAGGAGTCCCTGCCTCAGAAGCAGAGGGTTCTCAGGGACCATATGGATGCTCTGCCATGTTTCATCCTTGAGCTGAAAGGCATTCTTGGGGCAGCAGAAGAGAGCACCAGCATCCCAGCATTTGGGGGGGAACGTGTTTCTCCTCTGTTTGCTGAACTGCCATGAGACAACAGAGATGAGCACAGCTCCAAGTACCCCTATCACTCCGGGCTGGTCGCTTTGTGTGCTGCATGTGCTCCATCTCCAAGAAAAAACATTCCTTTTGCTTGCAGTCCAGGGTCCCATGTGCTCACCCACGTGTTGAGAAACAGCTTGCAGATCATTATCTGATTGGCATCCAGCCACTAAACTTCCAGTGACCTGCCTGCTGATATTATTTTGTGCGCTGCGTTCTCCTGACATATCTCTGTTGAGCACGTTGTGTTGTTTTTGGAATAAATATGAGGGTAAACAATAAAAACTGAAAACAGCCACCAAGGATGGAGGTGAAACATAGACTGTGTGGCTGGTGTTGGAAATAGGATCTTTGGTCTGGCTGCCCTCTCTGGAAAGGGGCAGGTGTGTTTGAGCAGTGCCAAAACAAAGTGACTTGACCTTTGCCATCTCTTGGTGCCAGCTCGAAAGGTGTTGTATGTGGAATCCGGCTATTTTTGGATCTTGCCCCACAGAGCAAGTGCTGCAGGTGAGTGTCTTAGTATATTTAGGAGATACAGAGAGTTTCTGCAGTGGGCCAGGCAGCATGATCCAGATCTGGGCCCCTTGACCCTTTCCTGAGCAGTAAGATTGTTAACTGTGTGTGTTTTGTGTCCTCATGGAGCATCAGGCCTGTCCTGGGTGCAGGAAGGTGTCTGACCTTTAAAATGCAGCGAGCAGGTGTGGCTGGCTCCGAGGGGATCAGCAATCCCTGCAAGGGCTGCAAGGTGACAGAAAAGGGCACACTGGTGTCACTGACTGTGTGCTCCTGTGGCAGGGGAGGGTGGGCATGGTGTTAAACTCTAGATTGCAAGATAGGCAGGAAAGCATCAGACAGAGGTGTGACTCGTGAGTGGGTTTGTGTTCCTGGGGTTTTTCTGTGGTTTGTGATCTGTTAATTTTTTCTGTTGGCAGTGACAGGACCCTAGCAGAGAGTCTGAGGATTCCCTCCACGGCCTGGTGCCAGGGAGCTGCTTGAAGGTTTGGCTCATTAGAGAGCTTGACAAGCACTGCAGTACTGCTTGAATGTAAATTTCAGTGTTAGGGAATTGGGTTGGTTCTTCCTTCTGTTTTAAACAAACGTGTTGTTAGAGACACTTCAGCCAGATCTGCTCACTGACATCTCCAACATGGGAACAGCTAAAACTTCTCAGATCCCTTGCTAGTGTGTCCAGTCCCAGTTTAAATGAACACATTATGTTTGAGCTTGGCAGCAATAAGAGGAACAATGGGGAAGAGAGAAAAATCTCGGAGTTAAGAGATTTCAAAAACACCTTAGGAAATGTTCCCAAACAACCACAAACCTTCCCTGGGGGTCCTCTCCACGTATTAGAGCTCCAACTGCATATATCAAACAGTTCAAAAAGGAAAACTTGGCCTGTGCAGCTCCCGATGGAGAGAAAGTGGTGATGGAGTGCCAGAGAGTCTCATCCAGTGCAGGAAAAGCCACCCCTCTGTGGGGCTGTCCTGTCATGAGTCGGGAAGCCTTTCAGGAAACTAATAGGAAAATGCATTAGGTGGGGATGGTAATGCTTTCCCCATGCATCATCCAAGGGTTTTCTGCTTTACAGAGTGATTCTTTCCCCATGGCTGTGGGAAAAACATTCTGCTTCGCTGAGCAATCCAGCCTTGCTGGGGGAAAACGGCGTTTTCAAGTCCGTGGCAGTGCCAGCCCGTGCTTTGGGGGCAGCGTTTGCTGGGTGTGATCCCTGCTGCTGCAGGTGCACATGGCTCTGTTGCAGCCACCTGGAGATACCTGCACAGTGTGCTGGGGGAAAAATCAGGCACAGTAAGGGAAGAGGGAGAACTGCTGCCTTGCACAGACGGGGATTGCATGGTGACAGCTGAGGTGGAAAGCAGAGGATGAAGGTTTTGAAGGCAGGGCTTGTGCTTTGTAGCGAGCCTGACAATGCTGGGGTTTCTCTCTGAAATAGCAATGGGCTTGGGTTGTGGTGAAAGCAGCCACGGCCATCCAGTCAGACAAACACTGACAGCTCTTTGTGTAATTGTTGAGTGCTCTCTCAGGGGGAGAACTGCCTCTGAAAAGCCTGGGAGGAGGCTCGAGCTAAAGACACTCTGTGGAGCCACTAAGGTTTGGAAACATGTGCGAACTTGATCTGGAAGCCAGGCTGGACTCTGACTCTGTACGTTCTTTTTGGCACCTGTGCTGCAGTTTGCCTTCCCTCGGGCACCTGCAGGGATAACTCCTTGCACCAGAACGTTCTTGAGCTGGTTTGGTTAGCAGTGGGGCAGGAAACTTTCTTCTGTCCAGTCACTGCATACAAATTGAGATGACTTTGAGTAGTTAGAGGGGCCAGGTCCTGCTCTCAGTCTTAATGCTAAATTATGGCATCGACAGCGAGCCCAGGTGTTGGTCCCAGATTTCCATCCAAGTAAGCAAGCACTGGGATGGGGTGTATCCTCCATCCTTTAATGTGTGGCTTGTATTCCGTGTCCCAGGTCCCCTGCAGGGGGTCTGGAGCTCTGAAGCTGTGATATGTCCAGCTTGCAAGGTCTCTTGCAAGAGACCAGCCCTGTGTTGCTGTGCCTGACAGCATCTGTACTGCTGGGGCTGCAGGTGCTCCAAAGGGAGGGAACACCATTCCCAGCCACTCCTTGCCCTCTTTGTGCCCTCCAGCAGGCAGCTGTCTGCCATAAGGGACTTCCTTGCTGGAAATTTTTTCAAACCAGCTCATCTGGTAAAGAGATGTGCTCTGATGTCAGTCCAGTGGTGGTAATTTTTTCCAGGGAGTGAGTACCTGGGAGTGGTAACCTGGTCACGAGCTGCAGCAAGGTGTATATTCAGGGCTTCAGGCATATTAGAGGCAGCCAGGAGAAAAACTTTCCCTGGTTTTGGTTCGCTCTGGCTGAGCCAAGTTGAGAGGGAAATTCAAAGGCAGAGAGCTGAACAAAATCAGGGCTTTCGGAGGTGGGAGGGAGGTATTTAACAAAATCATTTGCTCTTCCGTAAAAACGGTGTGGTTTGAGTCCCATAAAATCAGGCTTTGAGGTATTTCTTGGGGGTTTGGAAGGGGTAGGGTGGTTTCTGGTCTGATGCTAAACCTGGTGGAAACGTGAGAAGGTTATTTTGGTGTGTGAGTCTGAAAGGCAGTCCCTCGGTTCCTGCTGCCTTGGTATCTGAGACGCTTCACCTCCCCGCATCTCCTGTGCTGCTCAGTGAAGTGACAGCAGTGAGGTCTGTGTTGTGAGGGTGCTGTGGGGATTAGTCAATTCTTTGCAGTAGTTTTGGGAAAGCTCATGGAAGGGAGCCTTAGAAGCGGAACAAATTAGTACTTGTGATCCAAATACTTTGTCCCTTCTTGCCCAATTCCAAATTCGCATCCTGCCAGCAGTTGTGCTGTCTGTGGGAAAGGGTGTTTGGGTCCGTGACCCAGGAATGCTCCTGTTTTCCAGCCCACGAGCTGCTGTGCCTCCTTCAGGAAGGGACCAGAGGATCAGAGCTGGCAGGCTCCTCTGCCCAGGACTGCTTTCCTCTCTTGTTTGCTGCAGGAAACTAACAGTGCAGAGAAATAAAGCAGATACTTTATCTGGCCATGTTTATCTTGTTCCACAAAATAGCCGGGGGGATTTTCCTGGCTGAGGAGCTGTGGCTTCTGGTCTCGTTATTATTCAGCTGCTCTTTGGTGATATTTTGCTTCTCTGAGACCTGCCTTAGAAGTATTGCTGGTTGTTTTATGAGGGCCCATAGCAAAGGTACTGTAAATCTCTAGTGTTAGGTGCCTGGCAATATTTGTGCAATATTTTACTTTTCGACCAGGCCATAAGAAGCACGTTCACTGTGGCTGGTTATTAGGCATTGGTCAGGCACATGCCAGATTTAGGGCTGTGTCATCTGGAAGGACAGGGATTGTGTCTGTAATGAATCTGCCATTCAACAGTGCTGTAGTTTCAGCTGGCAGAGCCCAGGGATGGCCAGCGATGGTGCTGGGGCTGTTTCAAGGGCCACTGGAGTTTTGCTGTCATTAGGGCTGTGTTTGTTTCAACAGCCTCTTTACAGTTTGTTGATACTGATGTTTGCACTCTGCTGAGGGTGACACTGCTCCTGCTGTTCCTGGCTTTGAGGTGTTTGTGATTTTCTCCAAAAGCAGATACTGAAGGAATCTAGAGAGAAGGTGCGAGAGCTTCCATGTTCATTGAAAAATGTAGCCTTGCATCACCAGAGAAAAGCTTTCCTGCACATCGTGTCCCCAGTTCATTTTAGCAATTATTTCTTTACCAGTGCTCTCTGCAAGCAGTTCTGCACTCACCCCCTTGCAGCAGCACGGATCCCATTCACGCTCTCCGTGCGGAGGTTTCCGTATTGTGTGTGCCACAAAGCGTGTCTCCTTCGAGTGCTGTGGCTGCTGGCAGCGGGAGACTCGGAGATGCCAATTTTAATCAAAGCCTTTCACTGCAAACCCAACTTCTGGTGTATTTGGGAGGATGGGAGTTCCTGACCACGTGAACTTTCTGAAGGCAGCCCTGAGCAAAGGGGGAAGGGGTTGGGACTCGTGGCCATCGCCCCCTGTTATTCGGGGCTTTTTCCTTTCTTACCTGCCATACCGTGGGCAGCTGTGCAGCCGCTGGGCAGGAGGGAGGCAGAGGGGATGCTCACTTTGCCCAGGCCATCAGCAGAGACACCTCGGCAGAGGAATAGGTGTCCTGGAGCTGTGAGGGAGGGGAAAGAAAGTGTCAAGAGGCAGAAGGGCAAAGGAGAATTCTTGTTTTTATTTGCTGCCTGGGTTGCAGGAGGGGCAGCAGGGTTATGGCTCTGCTCAGAGGTTACACAGCCTGCCTGGACTCGAGCAGACCCCGCTCCCAGACCGCTGGGGTTTAACCAGCACACAGATCCACACAGCAGCAAACTGCACAACGATGGCATCGGCTTGACAGACCCCTTCTCAGCCACTGTTTTCAACCCTATTACCCTGTGATAACTTTTTCTGTGTGAGTAATGTGGAATGATAACCAGGGCAAGGAAACTGGCTGCATTTTGAATGTCTCATGTGTCCAGTTTTTGTGTCTTCAGCTGTCAAGGGAAGGATGCCTATTGACCCAGGGGGGATCTGATGGAATTAGCAGTGGCTCAAATCTGGCAGGAAGCAGCACTGGAAGATGCAAGTGCATGATCTGGTTTCTATAGGCCCGATTTGTGCACTGGCACCTCCCTCTGCTCACAGAGGGGGAGAACTGCCCCGGTGCTCGTGATTCCTTGCCTCTGCCTTCTGCCTGCGCCCACTCTGCTTCCTGGCAAGCCAAATGGATTGAATACAGAGTGGTTGTAGCTTGCTGGCTTTTTAAGCCTTTAAAAATTCAGGCTATGTTTTGGAGACAGAGCAGGAGACTGCCAAGCACTATGGTGTCACCTTGGTTTCTCTGAAGCGTCCCTGCATTGTACCTGTGCAACGGTGAACTCTTGCTGTCCCCTGTGCTGTAGGAAATCTGGGCTAGCCCCAGAGATGGCAATACCAGTCCTGTAGAGAAAACGTTGTAGATCATCTTTTCCTTCCTTCACCACAAAACTTGTCTGAGTTGGGATCTGTTTGGTTACTGCTTTTTTCTTGTCTTGGATATCGCAGCTGTGCTTGCTGTGATTTGTCCTCCACTCTCCTTGGCAGGGGCTAGAGGGGTGTAAGGTTCAAGGAAGAACCTTGGATGTGACGCTGTGATTACAAAGAAGCTGCTCTGGAGAGTACCCTGAGCCACGTGTGAGTGGGAAGGGCGTGGCAGAGCTGCCAGCCAGGGTGCTGGGTGTCCATGCTGGAGGCATTCAGGAGCAGGCTGCTGAAGTTGATTCCAGTTTCACCAGTCACTCCAGCGAGAACAGAGCCGGTCCAGGAGCTGATCATCTCACCTTCCTGTGGGCAGCCCTGTGGTGCAAGCCCTGCCCCAAGCAGCTCTGCCAGCTGCTCTGCAGGTATTGCTCTGGGCTGGCCTGGCTGGTGGCAGAGGCTGGCATTCAGCCACCTGCAGTTCCCTGGGATGAATCTGCTCCAAGCTCCCAAGGAACCCTCTTGCCTTTCAGTAAGGCTGTTCCTTGGACGCTGCTCTGGAGAGTCCTGCTGTCCGGCAGGTTGTTAGCATGCACGGGCATGCCTTGCCTGGCTCTCAGCAGTCCCCTTTGCCCAGACCGCTGCAGCCTCACAGTTCCACTGTTCCGTGCCCGTTTCCCCATGGCAGCCGAGTGCTGCAGCCTCACAGTTCCACTGTTCCGTGCCCGTTTCCCCATGGCAGCCGAGTGCTGCAGCCTCACAGTTTCAGTGTTCCGTGCCCGTTTCCCCATGGCAGCCGAGTGCTGCAGCCTCACAGTTTCAGTGTTCCGTGCCCGTTTCCCCATGGCAGCCGAGTGCTGCAGCCTCACAGTTCCACTGTTCCATGCCTGTTTCCCCATGGCAGCCGAGTGCTGCAGCCTCACAGTTCCACTGTTCCGTGCCCGTTTCCCCATGGCAGCCGAGTGCTGCAGCCTCACAGTTTCACTGTTCCGTGCCCGTTTCCCCATGGCAGCCGAGTGCTGCAGCCTCACAGTTCCACTGTTCCGTGCCCGTTTCCCCATGGCAGCCGAGTGCTGCAGCCCTGTGCCCCAGCGCTCGGCAGTGTCCTGTTGGGCCCTTGGTCTTCCACAAACACCTGGAGTTTCTGCTGCCAGCAGGACTTCCAGTCGCTGTGCACACACCTCTCTGCCTGCCCTCTGCATCCCTGCCCCGGTTCAGAGGGGTAACCCAGCAGAAAGAGGTGCTATGCCTGGGCTGCTGAATGGCTGGAATGACACCTGGAAACATGCTGTTGGAGACTGTGTGGGGGTGCACAGGATTTTTTAGCAGGTGCACCCTTGGAATGGGAGTGTTCATGCAGGAGAGAGTGAGAGGCTTTTTTAGGGCTGTTTGCAGATGATTCGCTGCAGGGAAGTGTAACAGCTATGCAAAGGTTATGCCGCCATGGGGTATGTGGTATTTAGCCGTGTGATTGCCACTGAAATCCATTGCTCTTCTGGCTAAACCTCCCCAAAGCTCTTTGAAAGTGCCTGGCATGTGTTCCCTGAACGTGACACAGCAGCGTGCAGGTCAGCAGAGGAAACGAGCCTTCCTCCTTGTGGGGCTGAGGCGAGCCTCCTCCTGACACGATGAATCCCCAGGAGCAGCTCACAGCCTGGCCTGCTCACCACAGCTGGTCACAGGGTGTTATATCTCCAAATTCACGTCCCTTGCTGGGCTGTTCCTGCTCCCTGTGCCTTTGCAGCCAGCCCACTGCCAGG
Organism: Pyrocephalus nanus; assembly: GCA_038380795.1. Taxonomy (NCBI): domain Eukaryota; kingdom Metazoa; phylum Chordata; class Aves; order Passeriformes; family Tyrannidae; genus Pyrocephalus; species Pyrocephalus nanus. Next base: position 115,012,992 of record CM076260.1, read on the forward strand.
CCTCTGGCTTGGCATCCTCAGGGTGCAGTGCTCTGTCTCTAGCCTGGTGAAACGCAGGGAGATGCCCAGCATCCTCCTTGGCTTTGCTTTGAAAAAGTTTTGTACTCCTTACAACCATTAAAACCAAAAGCCATGTGGTATGCGAGTGGATCTTCCCTATATTCATGATTTCAGGTGCTCTGGGTCACTTCTTACTGCAGGGAGTGTGTACGTTGTGAGGAAGTTGTGTTGGACTGATGAGATCCAGTGAATTTGCAGTATGAAATGTCTGAACTTTAAGTGCCTGCACTTTTCCCATGGAGCAGCAAGGTCCCAGTCCCAGCTGAGGAAGAGCAGTGTTGGGGTTTCCACAGTGGATCATAGCAATCAGCACTGTCCTGTACAGCAGGCAACAAGGTACTGCCTCAGTTTTAATGAGTGCCCTCCTAATTGTGTGTTGAGGTGGGATGGATGGATTTCATGTAAGTCAGGGCACAGGCAGTGGCCATGGAATTTTCAGTTGGTGCATAGCAAATATTTGAAAGCAGCAGCTGAAGGTGGTTGATGTCCCTGTGTGGGAGCCTGTTCTGAACCCAGTGGGGTTGCAGGTGGGTACTTCATCCCAGGAGAGCATGCACAGCAGCCAGTGAAGGGTGTGAGCTCGTGGCCCTGCTCTGCACATGCACTTCTTCCAGACTCTGGAATTTGCTCGGTGGGAAGCATTGTGCAGTGGGAGATTCTTCTAGAATGTGTCCCTTCCCCAGCTCCAGCCCTACCAAGAACAGGCAGGGGCTGTACAAAATGTGTGCATCATGTCTCATTTCTTCAGGGATCAGTCCTTCACACAGACTTTTCTTGTGGATAGGAGTGCTGCTTTCTTGTTTTTCCATACAACCTCTGCCTATCTTTTGGGAAAATGCTGGGGATAGATGTTGATTGGCCAGTATCATTAGTGTTGTGGAAACTGGTGGTGGATGAAGCTCTGGAGGGACACCAGAGCACTGTTCTGGCATGCTCAGGGAAAAACAGGCCAGAGGAGGCACTTTTTCTGAACTTGTGTGCCGTCACGTAAATGCTTCTCATTTGTTGCCCCATAAACGTAGCCTCTTCAGAGTAATGAAGTTGTAAGCATATCCTCTGGAATTGATTGAAAGACTAGTTCGCTGTTGTAAGGTATAATCCCACTTTAAAGACTCTCTCATTTAAAAAGATAATCTTATTTTAAGACTCTTGATAGTACTGCAGCAATGCTTCCACTTAGGGAGGAGGGGGAGGAAAAGAATATAATTGGGATAAAAGAGAAAATGAAAAAAGAGCCTAGTAGTACCTTCATAAAACAGATGGTCCATTCTCCAGCCACATGTAAAATAGAGTTCTGCCTGTATGGGGATTTACATGTAATTACAGCTGCCCTTGTAGCTTCCTCTGATGTTCTCTAAGGAAGGAGGAAGTGAATTGTGTGCCTGCTGTTGTCCCTCTCATATAGGCCTTAAAGGCATCATAGTGTGGAGACTGCACACATCCATGTCCTGGGATTTCTGATGCTCCAACCAGCATTCAGCCAGGAAAAGGCACTGAGGAAGGAAAGCCCGGCCCTCTTGAAAGGAGGACACGTTGCTAAATGACCTGTGTTTGGACTGAACTGCAACATGCCAGGCACAACTGCAGTGTGGGAAACAAAAGGGATGGTGCCTGGTCAAAGAGCAGAGCGAGATCCATAAATTGGATCTGACCAGGGCAGATGGGGGTGGGTGCTCCTGGTGGGAGGCACAACATCAGGGGCTGTGTGGATGGCTGGGATGTCTGAGCATCCCCTGGCTCAGGGGGACGGGCAGGCTGGGGGAAGCCCCCAGTGCACCCCTAGAATGAGGTGAAGGTCAGGAAAACATGTAAAAACCTCGTGGTGTGGGTTTGTTCAGGCTGGAAAAAGACAGGGACAAAGAGTGGAGGAGAACAAGGGCCATGTGGATGGAGACCACAGGAAAAGGCTCCCTGTGTAAAAGATTAAGCTGCCATCATGTGTTCTCTGAGCAGGTTAGGGCAAGAAAAAGCCCATCTACACTTGCAGGATGACAGCTGTTGGTCAAGTTACCTCAAGAACCCTTTGGGGAATAAAAAATTCTCAGAGATCTACTGAAATCAAACCATTTTCACATCCAGCTTTCTCATGTTGTGTGAGGGAGGTGAAAGAGCTCCTCCTTCCTCTCTGCCTTTCCTTTCTGCCATCCCAGCAGACAGCAACGCGTGCTTTTCCCACATCGGCACAGCAGGTGTATAAAAGTTGCCATATATAAAAGAGATAAAAAACTTACACCATCACAGAGGGAAGCAGTTCTGCCTCTTCTGCGTGGAAGTAAGGCTGTATTCTGATTGAACCCCTGAGGTGTAGTGACTGTGAGTGGGGGTGACAGGAGCTGCCGCTGATGAAGGCAGTGTCCCAGTCAGCATTGTCACCAGCCGTGGGGCCATCGCCTGTGATGCCGTCACTGCTTGCTGACGGTGCTGCCTGGCTGCAGTGAGCTCTGCCCCTCTGCCACGTGGCCTTGCTCTGGCAAGAGCATCCGGTGAACTGGAGGAAGGGGTCAGTGTAAGTGTGGTCTGGGGCACGGTTTGTGGAGGGGAGCACCACGGCACCGCCCCACCTCCGGGACGCAGCGCCTGGCCCTTCCCGGCAGCCTGGCGCGGTCAGGCTCCACAAAGCTGGCATCAGCATCCTCGTTTGGGAGCTAATGAGCGTGAGGCATCCAGATGGCAGAAACGCTGTGTGTGTTGCAGCAAAGCTAATGCTAACGCCTGGTGATAATGCGGCGTTCCTTGGGTATCGGTAGCGATGTTCTGTTCCAAAATGGTAATAAAGGGCACATTTGCTTATTAGTAATGAATGTCAAGCCATTCACCATCATGGAAATATCCTATTTCCATGACTTTGATAAATAGCTGCTGAAGCTCATGAATTTTTAACAGTAGTCCTATATTTAGGGGCTTTCAGTTTCTGAGAGAGATAAAAGGCTCTTTGGAGATGGAGTTCTGGAAGCGCCTTGTCTTCTGCAACCGCTGGTACCTATTTAAAGCTAGTGTTGTCTTTCTGATGCATGAACAGTGTGTTGACATTGACTGATATGATTTTTATGCCGGAGATTGGGCTCTAAGCCTGCCTGTCACCACAAAGCAAAATGTGTAACTGCAGAGGGACCTGCCACGTACTTTGCTTCATCTGCATGTGGTGCGTGTTCACTTTTCCCCACGGTTAGAGTTTAAACCCAACTGCACAGACTCCCTGCTGTCACGAGGCTCTCCCGTTTCAGACAGATAAATGTGTGCAGCGTTGTGTGTGTACAGAGGTGAGTACCTGTCTGTCCATGTGTGCGCGTGGCCCCTGTAAGGCCCGCTCAGAGGCACGCGTGTGAAGCTCAGGTGGCAGTGTGTGTTTTGGTGCTGGGTGGGGAGTGATGTGCACACGCAGAGTGAGCACGTGTGAGCAGGGCACCTGCACCGCCACGGCACTGTCCCCTCCCCTGCCAGCACCCAGGGTCCCAGGGGCTGTGCTGCTCCTCCAGCTTGGTATAATTCATCAGGGAATAAATGCAGTTAGCCAGTGGTAAAACCCCAGAAATCACTGAAGTGTCTTCTGTGTTGTGTAGAAACAAGCTAGGAGGAAAACAAAAGCAAAAGTGAAATCCATCAGTGGAACCCTAGAGGAAAGGGCAGGACCCAGCTCTGCCATGTGCTGGAGGATAGGCCTTGGCTGTCTGTCCTGCCTGGGCTACTGGGAGCTCAGAGCAAAGCCTGTGCATAGGCTTTCCAAGGATCTGGACCCTGATGGCAGGAAAGTGATTTATCAAGCTTCATGGGACAGCATGTGTATCAGTATCCTCTGAGATGGTTGTTGGCAAGTGTGTGATTAATGCCTGTCACACTGAGAAAAATGGTGAAATCTCAGTCTGGAGTAAGGGAATTGCTGGTGGCAGGGTAAATCTTAGGCTCAGAAGCCTCCCAGTTGAGCCTGGCCATGATGAACGTTGCAGTGTGGTAGCTGAAGGATTTAATTAAATAATGGCCAGTCTGTTAGCAGGTAATAGTGGGGACGTGTCAGCAGTGCAGGTGAAGCACTGAGGGTCCTGGATACATGTGGAGGAGCAGACAGACATTCAGAAATCCTGATAAACTGAAAAAGGGGCTTGAGGAGACCTGAAGATGTTCGAAGGGCACAAATAAGTGCCTGGTGCTCTGGGTGCTCCCCAGGGTGACAGGATGGGGGCTCTGTCACGGCGGGGCTGCCCTGCCTTGCCAACCAACTCTTCACTGTACAAGAGACGGGCCATGTGGCCTCATTATCCAGAATTAATCTCCAAATAATGGTAAACACTGATTACATCAAAGTAAGAAAATAGTTAATGGGATGCCTAATGTAAAATAACAAAGAGATTGTAATAGCTTTAAGCATTTAGACATTCGAGGGAGCTTAAAGCGTATTAGAGTTGCTCTGCAGATGAGCCCGGACAGTTTAAATGCTGAAACTCATTTGCAGGCAGTAAATCCCTGCCCTGACAGCATGAGAGGCAGAGCCCACGGCGGCCTCCAGGCTCGACTCTGCTCTCCAGAGGCTGGAGGGCTGGGGTAGCCCAGAGCGGAGCTCACCTTGGCCAGGCTTTGCTGGGTGCCCTTACAGGAGGGCAGGGCTGGACTCGATGACCTTTGAGGTCTTTTCCAGATGGTTCTGGGACTGTAGGACCTCACTGTCCCTGTGCCACGCTCCAGGTGTGAGCACTCTCCATCCTCGTGCTGCTCACCGGGCAGGGCTGGCTTTGACTGCCCAATGTTGAAGCTGCCTCCATGCCTGGACCACACGTTTAGGCCACCCTTTTGACGTATTTTGGGCCAAGTCCAAAAGTTTGATTCTTTGAAGGTGTTTTGTTTGTTTGTTTTCCCGCAGTCCAGGTTCCCAGCCATCCCTGTAAAGGGGGTAAGGCTGAAGCGTACAAGGGGAATTTGCTCCCCTTCTTTAATGACATCCCTGCACCCAGTACTTGGGATGCTGAGAGATTAAGTCATCCCTCCCTTTTCTCCCCAAGAGAAGAAGAGAGGTGATAGCAGCATCTCTTCCTTACCAGGTGGCTTTATAAAAGTGCTTCTTGAAACAAATTGCCCTTTTTGATTAGCCTACCCACGGATATGAAGTGTAAATATTTGTTCCCCAAAATAAAGCTAATGAAAGGGGGACTGTATTCAGTTCCAAATCAAAAGAAGTTTGGGAACTTCAGAAGAGCTGAATTAAGCCAGTAAGTTATTAGGAATTTCTGGCAGTTCATATGAGGACAGGAGCCAGCCATGGATTTGTTCTTTTCTTGCTGTGGCTTTGCTAAGAACCTACCTCGTGCCAGCTATTTCTGACCACAGTGTGTGGCTGATAATGGATCACTTTGCAGAAGTATTGCATTTGTCAAAGGAAATGTCTTGATCCAACACCAGCGGTCCTTGGGTCTGTAAAGGTTATAGCATTGGCAATTCTGTTAATACCTCCATGCATTTCCTTCTGCAGGCAGGAATTGATGCTTCTAATGGGGAACCTGGGGACACAAAGCAGAACAAAAACTGCTGCAGAATCCCAGAAAGCTTTGGGTTAGAAGAGACCTCACAGACCGCCTCGTTCTGACCTCCTGCCAGGGGCAGGGGCACCTTCCACCAGCCCAGACTGTTCCAAGCCCTGTCCAACCTGGCCTTGGACACTTCCAGGGCTTGGGGCAGCCACAGCTTCTCTGGGCAACCTGTGACAGGGCCTCCCCATCCTCACAGGGAAGAATGTCTTTCTCATATCCCATCTAACCCTGCTCTCTGTCAGTTTAAGCATGCAATTTAACTATAGCATAACGAAGCACAGGAATATAAAAGCTCAGAGGTCCTGGGAAACAGTTGCCAGATTCTTACTGTAACAGAAATTGGTCTTGTACTGAACAAAGGAAAGAATAAACTTCTCTCTAAAGGTCACTTGCTGTTGTTATTTGACTTAAACTCTCTCTGAACTATATGCTGTTGCATATTGTTTATTATTTCTGATTTCTTCCCTGTTTGTGTTGAGATATATTTACTTGCTGTCCTAGGATCTCAATGCATCTCTGACCTTGCAAGTGATTCTTTGCACTGAAGCCAAGGCAGAACCTTTTTGACTTCGCAGGAGCTCTGCTTATATGTAGGGTTTTGTTCCCTTGAGGCTTTACTTCCTGCAGCCGAGCAAAGTGCTGGTTTCAGGGAAACCTACTTTGGTGTGTGTACTCTGGGCACAGCAGAACAGCCCCGTGGTGGAGCAGGAGTGGGGCCTGGGAGCACAGTGTCACGCAACACACAGCCAGGAGAGTCTGGAGAAACGGGGGACAACAGGACATGGGGAGTGCAGGGTGGGGCACTTCACGTGCCTCGTTTGGAAGGAAATGCACTTGGCAATTTCTGTACAACTCTGAACATTTGAAATGCTAAAGAAGTGACAGATGTGCACGGAATGGCAAACAGCTCAGCTGCTGGGGATGCTCACAGAGCCACTCACATTGTGTATATGTGCATGTTTACACCCGGAAAAACCACCCCTGCAGTCTAAACCCACGAGCCTGGCCAGAGCTCCCCTTCCTAGAATTGGTGCTGGAAGGCAGAAATGGGGCTTCCCAGAGCTGTAATGCCAGTTGTTCCGTAGAAGGGTGGAAAGGGAAGCTTGCTCTTCAGTGTTTTCAGGCAGTGATTTCTCTCTAGTGCTTCTTCCAGAGTGGGAAGGAGTGATGTTTGTTCTCACTTCCCATGCAAATGAGCTGCCAGTTCTGAATTCCCCGTGGTGCATCTCGTATTCCCATTCTTCCATCTTCTCCCTCCTTTCTTTCCCCCAGCCCGTGCATTACTTACTCGATAGAAATGCAGACCTCTCCCATTTTATTCACACCTTGTCTGCTCTGTCTGGCTCATCCCACCGAGAGGCACCTGTTAACAGGTACAAGGCTCAGTAGCTTCAGCAGGGATGCTCCCACCACTCTGCCTCTTGCTGCTGTCTCGTGCAGAGTACCTGTGGGGTAAGTGCTGTGTGTCATGGAATTGTGCCTTGGACTGGGCTGTTAGTATCCCATTGGTAAGGAAAGCTAAAGGTCAGTGAGGGGTAAAACCCCATCTGGTGTGGTGTGAGATGACAACCCCAGCTTGTTTTAACCTGCCAGGCTGCCACCCAAAGCTGCCAAGCCCATGGGCATGTCTGTCTGGCTCCTTCTGCCTGGCCCCCAGAGGGGTCTGCTCATGGGGGGCTCAGACAGAGCCTGGGAACGGCACCCTGAGGTGTGGGATGGTGCCCCTGGGGGTGCTGTATGATTTACAGTGGGGTGCTGTACCCCTGTGCTGCTTCAGCCACTTGTTTGCAGCAGCTAAGTGGAGACATGAGTAAAACATTAGCTAAATGTTTTATTATTGATGTGTCAGCATATTTGGGCACTCTTTGCATTTTAGATCATGCCACTGTAATGCAAACGCCGTTTTCACTTGGCAGACAGTAAAACATTTATGTATCTATAAAAGGTACTCCCCCTCCCCTCAGAGAGAATTTGACTGATCTTATTGGTTTTAAAGATAGCTGAAGATGTTCACGGTCCCTTGCCTCTCTGGTACCACGTGGTTTAGCGGTGTTCCAGTGGGAACAGGGACTGGTGTGCTGTGCAGCGTGGGGCTGTCTGAGCTGCTCTCCAGACAGTGGTAGCCGTGAGGCTGAGCAGATGCAGCGGTTCCTGAGCCCCCTCACCTCCCTGTGCCTGCAGGTCCACCAGGTCCCTGCTCCCTGTCAGGGACAGACCTCGGGGATGCAGGGGCTGCTCACCTGTACAGCTGGGGCTGTCAGAGCTGGTACTGTGCAGGGATGCTGCTGGAGGTCAGGGAACTGGGTGAGACACCGTGCAGGAAGGTGCTGAATGTGATACTGTTGCTTATCCCGAACCAGGCAATAATCTTGAGCTCGAGTTTAAAATAATGATTCTGAGGATAGGGGAAAAAAAGGTAACTAATTGTTTCTAAGTTTCTTATTTCCCTGTGTAAAAAAGCTGTTAGCATGGATGCAAAAAATGTTATCTTATCACATCACAAGATCTGCTCCACTAACATCTGTCCCTCATAGGTGACAACAGAAGTCATAAAGACCCACTGAACAAACATATGGGGATGTTCTTTGATGCCCTTTCCTTGCTGTCCAGTCCAACCTGGCCTTGGACACTTCCAGCTTCTCTGGGCAACCTGTGTTGCCAGGGCCTCCCCACCGTCACAGGGAAGAATTTCTTTCCAATATCCCATCTAACCCCGCCCTCTACCAGTTTTAAGCCATAATGATGTTCCCTTTGGTTCTCTGTTCCTGTTGTGTTGCTGCCAGTGATGCATTTGCTGGCATGCTCTGAGCACCCTGAGCTGGGCACGGAAGCAAACGCTCTGTCATCTGGGCTCTGATGAGAGCTTGCACCCAGCTGCCTGGCACAGCCCCGTGGCTGGGTGTTTCTCCAGCTGCAGAAGGGCAGTTGTCCCTGGGACTTTTCTTGACAGTTGTAGTAGTGTGGGTACTGTGAATGCCAGTGGTCCCTGTATGAAGATGTGTATCTAAATCCTGGTTTCTAATCCAGCCCGCTCCTGTCACTTTTGCAAGTCACGACTTTCCATAGCTGTAGTTCTGCCCGGTGCTGGGAAGTGCAGCCCACTTTGGAAGAGCTCTTTGGGGAGCAGCAGGCAAACAGGGGCCACTGAGCAGACCACTTACCTACAAAGCTGTGTGCAGGTACAGGCTGGGCCTCTACCCACTGGGTAGTTGGATGCACTGGGATAGAGGAGCCTAGCACTCCTGAGACTTACCTCTGCCACGAAAGAATTATGGGGACAGCAGGAAAAAATGAACCAAGGTTGTAAATTTTTGAGTTTTCTTTGCTGGTAATTCATTGGCCAGGATGAACATCCTTCACTGTGAAAGCAGTGGCAATTTCCCAAGGGTTTTCTTGTCCCCAGAGTAGGTACAGTGGCTAGCAACATAAAGACTTCTTTAAAAATAAGTGGATGTTGCAGCTTTGAGAACTATTGATCCAGTACAGTGTTGGGTTTTTCAATAAAGAATCCTTTTGTAGAGGTGGAAACTTGAAATAGGAGAGAGAAGAGAGTAGCAGGGAGGAGGGCTGTGAAAGGTGGCTCTCCTTGAGGGATGGTGCAGCAGTACTCCCTGCACACCTGGCCGGGGCAGGGCATGAGCAGGGCTGGGGAGCTCACTGGCAGTGTAGGACAGAGGCAGATTCCTGTTGTGCCAGCAAATCCTTGGAGTGCAGTGGTAATGCGGATCATTCTGTAAGTCAGCTAAAGCCAGTGCTGAACAGGGCTCCAATTGGAGTGAATCGCATGCTGATTGGGAATGAAAGGACAAGAATTCATTCCACTCATTGTATTGTGACTAAAATAACTTTTCTTTGGTGAGTATGGATACAGACTTTTCCTCTGGATCTGGCGATCCCCTTGTGATGGCTCTGCTGGGAGGGAGCAGCAGCAGGGCCCCCCTGCTTTGTGGTGCCTGGAGTTGTGCTGTGGCTGTGCTGTGTCCTGTGCCCTGCTCTGGAAGGCGTGGGCTCCCTGTCCTGCAGCAGCTGCTGCCTGTCTGAACACCTGAAGTCCCGTGTCAGCTTCTTGGCTGATGCAAAAGAGCACAGCTTCTCACACCTAATGCTCCCCTGCCCCTGGAATGCTTAGCCTCCTTTCCAAGGCTAATCCACACCTTCCCAATAGTCATCTAGTTCCAATTACTTCCAAATGCTAATAATCCTAATATTTATTCATAGTTCTACAAGTTGCCAGCACGAGGTAGGACTGCCCCCTAGAAGGAGTGTTGTGTTGAGCTGCAGACTCCTGTGCTGGGTTTTCTGGGAAGGTGCCCCTCACTGAGTGCAAACTGAAACCCAGCCGTGTGTGCTGAGGGCTGCAGTGCCCGGCCTGTGGTGGGAACGTGGTGGGATCGTGCCTAGTGCCTGCACAGCAGGTGTGTGTGGAGGTACTGAGCTCTTGGAAGATCCTGCCCTTCTCCTGCTTGCAGGCTGATACCTGCCACGTCTGCTGGGCCAGAGCAGCCTGCTAGGCAGAAATCTTTAATTCTCTGAGTTTAGGTTCGTTGGCAGCGCGGTTGGGGTTTTTTTCTGTGCAATTAAAATAAGCTTGGCAAAATCTGCCTCTATTTTCTGTACAAAGGCTGAGGACTCTTTTAAGAGCAAAATAACAAACTGTCTGAGCTTTTATGACCGGCTAAATAGGGCAGCTGTTGTTGGAGTGGTGTTCCAGCAACACCCTTTATTTCTTCTTAGAAAGGAGCTCCTGTGTTTTGCAAAGCTCTCCTCTTATCTGTACTCATCTGCACCTGATGTAGCTAATAAAAATGCAGCAGATTTCAGATTTGCATATATTAGTTTATAATTGCATGCTTTCAAGTGTAACCCACTGAAAGTGTTTGTGTTCAGATGATGTCACAGAGAATGTGGTGATGGACACTTGGATTTTGTCCCATAAAGAGGTGCATTTCCCCACACCTGAACTTGAGGGAGGACTAGTCATTTCTGCTGTGCACAGAAAGGAGGGCCAGGATTCCCAGTCACTGCAACTAGTGGCAGCTTATGCTGGTTTTGTACTGTTTTTCCCCTGTATGCCTTTACCTTAGGTGCACTTCGGGCTCCTTGAACCTTCTCAAGACTCCTGATGAAAGGATTGGATTTTTATCATCTGTCTGTAATGAATGTAAAATCTCGGAGGCAGCTGCAGGAGGGAGGGGGAAGCACACACACGAGAGTGTGTTAGCAAAGCATTTTGAACATTGCTGCAGGCAGACCTCCCTCTGTTTCCTTCGCTTGTGGTCTGGGGAGCGGTCAGGAGCGTTTCTTAAGGCTGTGATGTCAGCATTTGGTTTTCACACAGTGAAGTTTTGCTGAGGAAAGATGAATCCTTTCCACCTGATTTAACCTGTCTTCCAGCTTCCACAGTGTTTTGTGTTGCTTGCTGGGGTTTTTCTAACACCCATCCGTGTGCTGGTACCTGCCTGACTAGTTCCTTAGGCTGCACACCTCAAGGTGGTTTTGGCAGCCTTTGCCAGCTCTGGCACAGCACACGTGCTGCGGTGGGAGGGTGAGGGCAGCCTGGCAGTAATAGTTCTGCCTCAGAAGGAAGGAGTTACAGCTCCTGGCAGGTGAATCCTGGCTGGTGATAAAAAGTCAAAGGTATTGCTGGCTCTCATAAAGGACGAAGGTATTGCTGATGTTCCTTCATTATATATATTTTAAAATATATATATGCCAGCTGTCCTGCTCCAGTAGCTGCTGCTAGTTTGTTAGGACTCATTATAACATTTATCAATCCAGAGGAATACAATTAACAGTATTAAGCGAAGCCTTTGGGCAAATTACTGTATGTAAAAAAGAGTGCTTTCCTCCTCAGGTGCATTGCCTGTGTAGAGCTGTTGCTTGCATGAGTAACAAAATTAAGATGTAGCTCCCTTTTGCTCAGTTATTGCTTCAGAGGCAGCAAAACTGAGAGAGAGGGCTGGGTTGTTTTTCCATTTAATCATCTATGGAATAGCTAATTAAATTCCAATTGCTGGAGCTTTATTAATGATGTGAAAGCCAGGAAAAACACAGTTTCGTTTTTTTTTTCCAGCTGAAGGCTGAATGTGCAGAACTGACCATTAGCAGAAAGCCGTTATTTCGGTTGTTGTTGGGTAATTAAGATCTGGAATTTCTGGGGAGCACTTGGGTGCCAGAGCATTGTCTTCGTACTCGCTCCTCAGTTTTTAACCAAAAGCCATTCCTGCAGCCTAATTGGCAGGCTGTCCTTCAGCGCTTTATAATCCAATTAATGTCCAGAGCAGTAATAAAGCATTTGAGTAAATGGAGGGAATTTGTCTTTAAATTACTTGCGACACCGTATTTGCAGCCAAGGTTATGGACTGCGTCGCGTGCTCTTCTCCACGGCTGTACCGATGCTTGGCTGTGGGAAGAGAACTGCTGCTGCAGCCCAGACACGTGGCTCTTGGTGCAGGCCCACTGCCACCTGCCCTGAACAGCACTGGCTGCCTCCCTCTGCTCCGGACAGAGCCGTGCTGTGCTCTCAGGATGTGTCTGTCCCCCGCTCGAGGCGTCTCTGGGTGGTGGCCACAGGAGCAAATTGCACAGGAAACACGTGGGGAAAGGTAGATTCCCAAGGACAAGGTAAGCTGAGCTACAGGGAGGTGGAACAGAGCCTCTGGCGTGGTCACTGCAGCACTTGGTTGGGCAACTTCTCGCTGTGTTACTTCACAGCAGGTGTGGTGGTTTTGAGTAGCTGATTAAACATCTGAGCTTTCTTTCCCCCCCACCCCGCTTTTTGCAGCTCTCCATGAGTTCCCCAATGACATCTTCACGAACGAGGACAGGAGACATGGAGCTGTGGTCCTGCACGTCCTTTGTGTAAGTGTTGTGACTTTGCCTTTCTTCTCCTGTTGGCGTGGACAGGGCTCAGTGTGCTCCAGTGTTTTGATTGAAGTTCTTTTCTCCTTGGTGCATTTTGGTGTCCTGTATGGACTGTGCAGTCAGGTATGTGATACTTTGTCCTCATGGGATCTTCTGGTAAAAAGGAGTCATCTTAATAATGGGAGAATAGTTTGAATTTGTTTCCTGTTTCATTTCTTCTCTAGCCACTGTCAGTCCATAGGAAAGAGAAAGTTGTCTCTGAAAATGGGAGAATTCGGTATCCGTAAGATGAAAACCAAATGTCAGAGAGCTAAAAGATTTCTGCAAGGCACAGCTCTGGAACTCTCTGTAAATGAGATAGTAATACTGGCATAGAGATATCCATGGGATTACATGAACTGGAAAGCTTTCTTTGTCAGCTCTACCAGCTGTGTTCTTCCAGCCAGACTGGCTTTGCTGAGGCCGGGGGGCAGCTCTGGTCCCCTGCCCTCTGCCCCTGAGCAGGAGGACATTCCTGGCCAGTCAAGGGAGGACACTCGTGTCATTGCCTTCAAAAAGAAGTGAAGTCTTACCCCCAGAAAGCCTCGTGGCATCCCCTATGACAGAGTTGTAGGAGAAAGACATTAGAGGCAGTTTTCTGTTTAAAAGATTATAAACTACATAAATATATCCAAAACAAACAAAAAACCCAAAAAAGTTTGTTTATCTGGAATTCCCCTTAGGACACAGGTTTTTAAAGTGAGCTTTTCTTCCTGAATATGTTAAAGAAAATATTGCAACTCCTCATTTATCAGCTGTAGGGTGGGAATTCTGGAGGACCTTGGGTGGGCAAGGGATTTGCCTCAAAGTTCAGAAATGGGCCAAGAAGACTCGAATACTTGCTATTTTAAAGACCTTACTAACACCATAAATCTGTGCAATTTTGGGCTTGTAGTTTTCGTGATCTCTGCCCCAGAGAAGTGAGTGTAATTGGTGTGCATGGGTAAGGCCAAAATTAAAGATACTCAAGATAAACTTATTTAAATATCCCTGGTCTGTCAGTCCGTTGGACACTTAGCAGGTGTTAGAGGACTTGTGGTCAGCAGCTACAGTGCTCTGACAGAGGGGAGCAGTGTCCCTCCAAATCCCTGCCTTGACTCTCAGGGGGATGAAGACAATTCTTTTCTTTTTTTCATGTTGTTTGTGTTCAGGAAGGACTTCCAAGTCTGTACATCTTGGGGGTTAGAGGCATTCTTAAACAGCCGAGAAAATACCCACTTCTAGAGAATGTTTAAAAGCTTTTAATAATTCTCAGCTGAAATGAGCAGTCACCATTAGCTGTGTGCAGCAATTCATGATTTCTTTTAAAGTATGAAATAGGTTGTTTTGTTTGTTGTAATGTGAGCCCTCTGTGTTAGGATTTTATTTTGGCTAACTGGCTGCAAAAATTTGTTGAATAACGTTGCTATTGACTGTGCCTGGCAAGCTCAAGAATCCCAAGTTTCCATGGGAACATTGAGCTTTGAGATGTTTTGGAAAGTGAGCACTGGACCGGAGCTGGATTTTTTAGCACCCACAAGAATACTCCCAAAAATTCGTATATGAATTCCATTCTGAATAAGCTGAACGTGCCTTTAACATGTGTCAAAATGGAGTCTGGAGGAGTGAAATTTTTGATGAACCATCTACTTCAGAGTAAAAAGAAAAATCTGTTTTTAATGAGAAGTAGATGTAGGCATCTGCTGTCCCATCAGAAATGCCCACTCAAGTTCTCCCCCAAGCAGCAAGGCAGCTGCCTCACTCCACCAGTGCTCCGTCATTCTCCATGGCAGTTTCGTTGACTTAAGAACATTTACTGACCCTACTCTGTCTTATGTGTCCCTGAGGTGCAGGACCCAGCTGCATTCAGCCTCTCTAGCACTGTAGTAGTTGGGGACAACCTTTTGTCGAAGAAAAAAAAATGATACGTGTAGAAAATAGACAACTGTCAGCATTTAGCAACCTGCCTCTAGTCTGTGTTGAAAGGGGATGTCTTTGTATTGGGGCGATGAACCTCTAAATCTGTCTTTTACCTCCCAGCAGTACAGTTACCAAACATGTGATGAAATCAGAGCATGTGCAGAAATGCCCTTTTTGGAGAAAAAGGAGGACGCAGACACAGAGTTTCATTGTCTCCATTGAGATTTCTCAGTGGGTTTGAGGAAATCAGCCTGTAAAAGGGGCTCTGTAGTGGTAGGGAGAACAATGCAGTGATGATTAGAGGTCATCATCATGCTTCTCATGTTTATTGACCTCCCCTTAAACAGTTTCTATTCATTTCAGTAAAAACTTGCTCTTTCTCCTCTGCCCCTTTGCCCATACTTTCATGTTTCTTTCTGAAAGGCATCAATGCAAAGCTGTTTAATGGAAGCCAGAGAAACGAGACAAAGCTATCACTGGGGCCTTGGGTCTCTCTGCTGTTTAATAAAGTGAAAACACAAAGACCCAGCAGATCTCAGGGTGGGGCTGCGTGAATTACTAAATGTGATCTAACGCTTCACAAAGATGAAAGTAAATCCCTAAACACTTGAAAAAATCCAGGAAAAACTAGACAGTTCAGCAATAGTTCTAGGGCTGAGCTGAAAATACTTCGGTTTAAAGAAAAAGTGGGACCAGTGAGGACATATTACAGGTTTGGACCCATGGCGTTTAATTTCTCCTGGATACTTCTTCAGAGCTCATTAACTGATTGCTTCACTGCTCTTCATTATTTCCATGTCCCCTCTGAGAAGAGGGTGTGCTGCCACAGGCAGTAACTCCCTGCTAAGTCACTGGTTTGGGTCGTTCAGTTTGGAGAGGCCAGGACCTGGATTTTGAGAGTCTGGTGCTGATGTGCACTGATGCCCATGTGGACCTTTCAGCCCTGCCACGCTCATGGCACCTTTTACCTCCTCGAGACGGGGAGGGGAAATGGCTTCACTGAGAAATTCCTAAGGTTTTTGCTGACAGCCAGGAATGGAGGGTTTGGATCTGTGTGCTGCCCTGGTGTTTTTAACAGTATGGTGTTGCTCCCCCTTTTCCCATCTGGCAAATCTGGAATGTGGTGCCAGGGTATGTTCCGTTGCCAGTGTGAGGGGGCCTGTGTGTGGTCAGGGTCGAGCCTGGCCCTGGGCAGAGCTGTGCCCTCCTTGCTGAGGGGGTGGAGTGAGGAGCAGTGTCTGTGCTCCGCGGTCCCTCCTGCTCCGGGTTTGCCCTGGCTCTGTGTAGCCATGGGAACGGGGTGCTCCAACAGGCACCTGCCTCCCTCCTTGTGGAAAATGTAGGTCGCCCTGGATGCATCCTGTCTTTATCTATCTCTGCACTGAGTCAAAGCCCAGCCCACGTCACTTGGACAGCACGGAGCTGTCTCATTCGGCCGGTGATTTTCCTGCGCCTGGCCGTCCGTGCCGTGGCAGCGCTGTGCTGTCACAGCTCGCTGCTGCCCTGAGTGAACCTGGGCTCTGGGGGATCCTGTTTGAATGGGTTTTTTAAATTTCTCTCCAGCAGTGGAGTTTTAGGTATCTTTGTAATGTAGTCAGAGTTGAGGAAAGCCCTGTGCTTGGTTTCTGAGGTGGCCCCTGGCTGGGCCTGCCCTCTGGGGCAGTGGGGTTGTGGGGCAGCAGCAGGGAAGGTCACCTCGGCCTTTCCCAGTGCTCTGGGCAGAAGGCAGGGCTGTGGGGATTGCTGGCTTCTACAGCATTACCCTTTCTTGTGAAAAGCTGCTTATTTAACTTAGTGAAGCAAGTTTTAGTTCAGCTATGAAGACTGCTGTGGGAAGGTGAAGCACTACTGGACCAAGGTGAAAAATGTCCATTTCATCCTGTGCGATGGAACAGGTATTTCGAGCCAGGTACTTAAGCTCCTTTGATGCAGAGATTGCAATTACTCTCTGATGCTTTTTTGTTAGAATCATATTTTAAAATCATTCCTAATGTAATACTTAACTGGGCATTTGTAATCCTTTTACCCAGGGCCATTTCATTTTCCTAATTTTTTAATGTCCTTCTGGGGAGGAAGAGTGTCTTTTTAGTATGTTGCCCGGCTAAAGACTTCCATATCATCACTTGGAGCCAAACACAAGTGAATGATGCTGGGGCTGAGCCTTATTTCGAGTGTTGTGCCCATCACATTGTCCTCTGTTGCCACTGCACAGGCCACGTTCCAGCTCTGCCCACAGCAACCCCTTGTCCCCTGACTGCTGCCTTTGTTCCTGCTGGCTGTTGCAGGTGGAACAGGCTTCAGCCCATGCTGCCCTGCTTCTTTCCACCCCAATCCTGCTGCTCCCACAGTGCCTGTGAGGACGGGGTGGGGGGTGCCGAAGGAAGAAGCCACGAGACTCCCTGTTGGAATCTCATGTTAACTTAGATGGAAGCTGCCAAGCATCGCAGCCATCCTGCTTGGCCTTTGCCACATGGGTCATACAGCGCAGACTGGCCTGTCCTGGTGCTGGCTGCCTTTTCCTCCTTTTCATGTGAAATAGCCTGGATTGGTCTCAGGGCTGCCTCTTTGCGAACCTGACTTGATATGACATTAAATGTTTTGGTTGTGTTCCTGCTGGCCCAAACTCTAAACACCGCTTTGTTTTGTTTGTTTAAAAAGCAAACAAACAAGAAAAGCCCCACCAAAAAAACCCAAAGAACTTCCAAGAAAGTAGCACTTACTGTCCTTGTGTTCACTGATGGGGGGTAGCTGCCAGTGGTTTCCTCTGTGAACAAGCCTGGGTTTTAGCCAGATACTCCTTAGACTCTAACACTTTACTCTGTCTTGCACTCGAGCCACTTTAGTAAAATTAGGGAGGACTCACAGCCAAGGCCAGGTTTGTGACAGCAGTGAGGTCATTGCAGTAAATGCTCCAGTGTACAGTCAGCGTGGGCTCAGCCTGGTCAGTGCTCTCAGCCCGGTGCTGAAGTCACCCAGGCTGCTCTCGAGGAGTGCAGTGGGTTTGGCTCCATGCTCCCAGCGGCTGCAACAGCTGCCATTCCCTGCTCCTCCAGGAGGGCTACCAAGAGCAGCAGTCTTTGAGTTCCTTACTCATTTCACTCCCCTTTTTGCCTTTTCTCTTGTACCTGATCCTACAAATGCGAAAGCATGGGTGGGGAAGAATTGCCTTGTCACCCTTTAGGGTTGTGGTTGTGCCTTCTAATAAGCAGAATGCCATGAGAAGCCACTTTGTACCTGCTCCCTGGATGTAGGTTGTGCCAGAGGTGGAGGACGTGCTCAACTTACAGGGATGATGGACAGATTAGTGTTCTTGAAAGGCATTACTGTGTATTGGGGAAGGAAAAACAGTGGCATGACCCACTGCAGATTAATATGATTAGCAGATCAAAAATCCAGGCATGCACTATCCATTGTATTTCTATGGGAATTGGCCACACAACTCTCTGGGGCCATTTCTGATCCTTCTTCCTATGATGCCCAATGCCTGCGAGCCATTTGCTTCACACAGCTGACATTGTGTCAGCAGCTGGTGCTCCCTCTGCAAGATCAGGGTCTTTGCTGCATCCAGCAGAGTTGGAGACCTGGAATTTTGCTTACATCTGTGGTCCTCGGGAGCATTTTGCAGTGTAAGCGTTTCAAAAAGCCTAAGTTACATTTATTCATGTTCATGAGAAGTGACTGAGAAGCACAGAAACTGTCCTAAGTGACAGTCTAGTGCCCATTCTTCAAGATGGTATCAAAATAATTTGTTGTGATGAAATTCCCATCTCTAATCCTGAAAAAAATGCACTTGAATTATTTTTGAGCTTGAAAAGTTTTCATGGATGAGATTTACCATAATTACTGGCTTTTTGCAGCCAAACTGTAATTCTAGCAAGTTAGAATCTGGATGTTTGGTGGGTTGGGAGATATACACCTGTTCCTTGAAAACTAAAACAAGAAAAAATCT
Organism: Pyrocephalus nanus; assembly: GCA_038380795.1. Classification (NCBI taxonomy): domain Eukaryota; kingdom Metazoa; phylum Chordata; class Aves; order Passeriformes; family Tyrannidae; genus Pyrocephalus; species Pyrocephalus nanus. The sequence continues at coordinate 115,031,319 of CM076260.1, forward strand.
GCAGGGCATTTTTATTGCTGCTTTCCCTCTAGAAAAAAAAGTATTCTGGTCTCCTCCCACTATCTGAGCTTCTGCAGGACTTCAACAACGAGCAGAGCTGGAGGATCTGTTGGTGATGTGCTTATAACTGTGGTTCCGTGGGATTAAGACAGTGATTTTTCTACAACTATTGTCCCCTTCTCTCAGCTGTAGTTACTCACTGGAGCTGCACTGCTTGTAAAAGTAATCCCGTGGTGGTACATGGCAGGTGTTACAAAAAGGTGGAGCCATCTTTGAACGTTTGAGCAGTCCCCTCTGTTTGGACATGTGTGGTTTGTGCACATCCTGTGGGATGAAGGCCTTGCTCCTCTGCCTCTCTGTTTTCCTGGCTCCATTTCTCTGCCTGTTTGTGGGAGGGGGCGCAGTGGCCTTGGATGTGTCCATGGCAGTAAAGCAGAGTGGGCTGGGAGGCGCTGCCTGGCTGTGGGGCTGTGCTCTGTCAGTACCTGACATGCTTTTCATCTGTTTGCCCCTGTGCCAGCGAGCATTCTCCTGCCCAATGGCAGGGTGTGTGCTGAGTGGGGACAGAGATCCTTCCCCTTATGGACTCCCATGGGGGAGGACGGGGCTTTGCTGCATGGATGGGAGCCACACTGTGCCATCTGCCTCTTGGGGCAGAGATCAGGCCCCAGCATGTTCTGTTTACAACACAGAAACATGGATTAAATGCTTCTGGAATGGAACTGGAGAGCTGATTGGTTCGGTGTCCTTTTGAGTCTTCTGTTCTCCCTTGGGTTTTGTTTGTTCCTGTATGAAGTTTAGCAAGATTTACCACTGGGACCCAGGTGACATGGCAGAGCATTTTAATCACAGAAAACAAGCTCCTTTCCCCTTTTTCAGAACACCAGATTTTAAAAATTACTCCTCCAGGGTTTGGGTTTTCACAGAACACAATGATAAAAAAAAGCCTTGCATTGTGCAGTGGGGAAAAAAAGGAAGGCAAAAATATTTCAGTGTGGCTTAGCAATGTCCAGCCAATTTTTGGTCTCCAGACTCAGCCTTTTCTCTCCTCTTTTGCAGGCCGTGTACATGTTTTACGCCTTGGCAATCGTCTGCGATGATTTCTTTGTCCCTTCCCTGGAAAAGATTTGCGAAGTAAGTATGAGAAGATGTTCCTTCTGCTCACGTGCTGCTCGTGCAGCAGCTCTGGAGGGCCTCAGGATGTGATGATGGTGTATTTACTGTTGTCCTGCAGCGTCCCTCGTGTTGCTTGTTTAGTTGCTCAGTACAGCCTGTGTGCGTTGGCTGACAGGCTCTCCAGGTGCTCCAACCATTCACACTGTGGTAGTTGCTGTTGCTTCGTTTGTGTGTCTTTTTGGATGTCTCTGCAGAAACACCAGGCCCTGCCCTTATCTGACACAAATTAAAACCTGTGGTGATCTACCCCAGTAGAAGTCACAGACCTTGTACCTTGTGCTCGAAGGCCTGAGTCTCACACCATGTGTTGTGTGGGTGTAAGTTGTAAAGCAACTGGGACAGCCAGGTCAGCTGTAAAGAAGCGTATGAATGCTTCCAGCAATTGCAAGGGACTCTGTCCCTCCTTTGCTAAGGTTGGCATGCTGAAATTTTAGAAGACAAGGAATACATTTTAGCCTAAATCAGGTCAGACAGCTACAAAGAGAACACAGACCGTGTGCCTGCAGCGACCGCGAGCCTTCTCTGTAGTCAGTTCCAGGCAATGAAATCTTTGCATGTAGAAATATGGTTTGGTCTTGGCAGTGAGATGTCTGTGTCATCTGGAGGAGAGCCTGCCCGTGTTCCTGGCAATGAGTGCCACTCGTCAGGGCACGGGCTGTGCCTAGCCCTGGGAGAGGTGTCGGCAATGGCAGGAGAAGTCATCTGTGCTGACAGCTCTGATGGAAGTCATCTCTAAACTAACCTGATATTTGTAGTTCAGTTCCCTGCTGTGAGAGCCTTTTTTGCACCTGGGCCCTAGAAGGCAGTTTTCATTTGCCTAGATCTTTGAATTTTGGTTATTTGTTATCTTCTCAATGGTACATAACAATTCCTCATGTGCTTTAGTGGCTCTGAACCATTCTGTTACCCAGCACTGCCAATAAGATGATAATAACAAGTTCTATTTAATTATGTGTGAAAGAGAAGGCTTTGCAATTGAACATCAGATCTGGACTACTTGTATTTAAAGTTACTGTGAGGTGAAAGGTGCTGTGTCACTAAAGATTATCAAAATGGGTCATATAAATGGATCAGACTTTTACTGTTCCTGTTGCTCCTGTTTGATTCTCTCCCAAAAGTTTTTTCTCACCCTGACCTTTGGGGGCATTCAAGTCCTTTTGTGTAGATTATGCGTAATTAAACCCTTCTGTAATTAAATGATAGCAAAAGGAATGTGCAGTCCTGTTTCCTGGTCCAACTACTTTTGATTTCATTAGTCCAGAATGGCTTGTCTGCAAAATGTCCAGCTTTCCATGGATTGTCCTTGATGTGAGCACTCAAGAATGCTTGGGAAAAGGCATGGGGCACTTTGCAAAGGCTGATTGTCTTTGCTTTCAAAAGACACCGTGAGTTGCAGCAGCTCTTGTAGGGTGGCTGTCTCCACAGTTCCATATTACATCCCTCAGAAGAACCTGGCCTTTGGGGAATCTGCTTCTGGTCTCATGAACTTCTTCCCCAGTGGGTTTGATCCTGTTTAAAATAATTTCCCATAAAGCTGTGTTTAATCTGGTTCCACAAGCTTTTATAGCACTGCAGCAATGCCATCGTCTTCTACTTTAAAAGCATTCCTGGTGAGGGCACATCCTGTCCTTTCGCCTTGTCCCCAAAACTTACATACAAAGTGTTACTGGTGTATGGTGAGTGGATAGATTTACCTTTCCCTAGGGGCCAGGATTACCCTTGTGGGATCTTCAGTCCAGATAAGGCTGGTGGGAGGATTTCTGCAGTCTTGTCTCTCTGCAAAGGTAATGATAAAGTTGCAGAGAAGCCCTGCAGCACTGCGGAGGGACAAGGGGAGAGGGAGATTTCCTCTCTGCTGCCAGGCTGGGGGCGCTGCCTCCAGGAGCCAGCTCTGCTGGGGACACCTCCCACCACCGTGGGCTCATCCCCATGCTCTGGCGGTTGGTCTTCCCTGTGCTCACAGCGGCAGCTGCTGACTCACACCCCAGCTTGGTGTAGTAACAGCTCAGAGCTGGTGGCTGTTTGGGAGGGCTGGTTTTAGCTCCACGTTGATCGGGGGAAGGTGCCAGTGAGCCATGTGGTCCTCAGCAGCCTCGTGGTGTCTGCTGAGCAGCCACTGGTGCAGATGGAGCAGACAACATCAAGAGCGTAATTAACCAATTGAATCTTTGGAAGCAGCATATGTTGATGAAGTTTTTATAGAACAGTGAACCCTTTCCCTTCCAGAAGCCCCTGTTTTAGACAGTCCGTGGGTACTGCTGGGGCACAGGTGTAGGAGGTAAGTGATGGTGATCCCAGAGAAAGGAGGTGAGGGGAAGGTAAATGGCCAAGGCTTAAGTGATGCTAGGGAAGGTGGCTGGGGGTGAGCCAAAACTGAGCTGCAGCCCTGCCCTTTAAGGGCCAAAGTGGATAAGGTGTGTATTGCTGGGACTGTGGAGCAGACAGAGTGGTGAAGCTGCTGGAGTGCTGTCTAGAGTGCTGCCCTTCCTGTCCTCTGCGAAGGGCAGCACAAGCACAACCTGCCCTCTCTGCCAGGGGATGCTGACTTACGTAGCCAATGACTGTGATGACTTTTCCCTTGTACTTAACCTTTTGTTAACATAAACCTTTACACGAGTTTCCACTCTGGGCAGACAGTTTGACGTTTGCAGAGGAGTCCCTTCAGCCGCTCAGTGTTGTAACCAGTGCCTCTGTTTCTCTGCAGCGCTTGCATCTTAGCGAAGATGTGGCTGGGGCAACTTTCATGGCAGCGGGAAGCTCCGCTCCTGAGCTGTTTACATCTGTCATAGGTAACTAACCTGCTGCTGCTTCCCCAAACCTTCGCCTTGCCCTGGCTGCTTTTCAGAGTTGAATTGAGATTGCTACGTGCCTGTACAGTTTGTTACAATGCCAGGCCCTTCCCTCGTGGGCTCACCTGGGACTAATTGCGGGGAGTCCTCACTAGGTGAAGTCCTTCCACAGCCGTGAGCTGAGAGGGGCCTGCGGTCAGTGTTTATAAAACGGTGCTGTTCCGTGCAGTTTTACTCATCCACATCTCTGTTGGCAGGGGATCGTCAGGGCAGCGGCTGGGAGGGTATGGAGGGCTCTCCATCACCAAGGAGAACTTGCTCTCAGCTTAGATACTTTCTCCGGGAGACACTCCTGTTTCAGTCACAGCTGTCAGATGCAGAGCATAAGTTAATTCACGCAAAGCTGCATGCTCTGCAGAGAGGTCTGATTACACAAGCAAAGCCATAACATTTGGGAACTTATACTGGACAAAGTTGGGGCTGTATTTCAGTTAAGGGGAGTGCAGTAGCAGGGTGAAAATAAAACCAGATTCCTTCAGACAACTTAGAAAAACCCTAACAGTCAGATCATTATCCCACTGTGGTGTAATCCAGATGCATGTCACTTGACAGGTGAGTGCTTCTGTGTTTCTGAGAAAAGGATAAAGTTGGAAAACATACCTAAACTGCACTGGCCAGATAAGTACTGTCGGAACCTTAAACACAAGTGATGAATTTAAACAGACTGACAGCTAGCAGGAGATGGAGTGTTATTTTTAGGCTGGCTTCCTAAGGAAAGGATTTTGTGCAGCACTATGATGCATGTGTCTGTCAGTTCATCTTCCTCACCTTTAACCTCATTGGCCAATTTTAACCAAACTTGACAGAAGAGCTCTGTAAAGAGCCCCATAACTCATCCTGAGAGGCATCATTCAGCTTGGAGGTAACTAATGGCCAGACAGCTCTGAATCAGCTCCAGCTTCTACTGAAGCTCATCCCTGCTGAAGCCTGTTGGGATAGGGATACGAGGAGTACTGGGGAAGGAATGTCTTATGGGAGACAGTTCCCTGCAAATTTGTGTCCAACCAGCTGCTGCCACAGAGCTTACAGTGTTTATGGTGAGTATTGCCATAATGTTGGATCACAACACCAGGAGGCTGGTAACTTAGACATGACTAAGGTACTTGGTTTCCATCAGGCAATCTATCCAGGTCCCCTCAGAAAGCAAGACTCTGCAGGTTGCCCTATTAAATATAAGAAAAAGCGGCAGAACCAGTGCCTGCCTTTAGATTTATTAATGGGGTTGTGAGGTCTACAGTTTTATTGTGAAAAAATTCTGTTCTTTTCAATTTACACAGCTTCTCTTGAACTTGTTTTTCAGGTGTTTTTATCACAAAAGGAGACGTAGGCGTTGGAACCATTGTAGGCTCGGCTGTATTTAACATTCTCTGTATTATTGGCGTGTGTGGGCTTTTTGCAGGACAGGTAAGAGCATTTAATGATTCCTAACAGTTCTTGCTGCACCCTGTGCTGTGAAATCAGATGCCAAGTTCACAACCTTGCCACAAATTTCTCTGGCTTTGTTCTTTTTAATAGAGCCCTGTGCTGTTCCTCTTGCACTTCTGAAATGAAAAGCAGAACAGCAAACGTCAGCGCTGGCGTTTTAAGCTGCCCAAGACGTGGGTGGTCAAAGGAATAAAAGTTGGTTATTTAACACCTTCTCTTGATAGCTGTTGAAAACCACATGGTGATGGCTGTACTGGGCCCTTTTAGGCTGAAGGAGCCAGGAGGTGTCGGTGCTTCTGGAGGGTAAATCAGGGTGGGGAGCCCTGTGAGGCAACTCCAGGGAAAGATGGTGCTCCTGGAGCATCTCCAAAGATGCTGCCTTTGTGCAAGATAGCTTGGGGTGCATGTGGGTGATTGGCAGGGCTCAGGAAGTTGTGTGATTAAGATGCAGTTTTGCCTGTGGTTTATCTGGTTGTTTGTATCCATAGGCACAGAGTGGGCTATGTGGGAACAGACCTGGGGGTCTCTAATCCAAAGCGCTCACACCCTGACTCCCCCAGTTCTTAGCAGGGCTCATTTCAAAGCTGGATCAGGTTTCTCAGAGTCTGATCCAGTCAGTTTTGAATACTTCCACAGATGCTCAAATTTTGTTCCTCCTTAGCTGTCAGGCGATCAGTTCCTAGTGCCGCTTCTGACTGTTTTCCACCCTGTCAAACTGCTTATGACAACACAAGCTATTAATCTGAAATTAAAGTCATTAAGTTTTGAGATCTGAGCTGCATTCTGAATTGCAGACATGATTGACTGTATAATTAAATATCTGAATCTGCATTCACCTTCACACTTGCCAACTTGCCCAGTATTTTACAACCTCATAAATGTTCTTTGACATGTTATTGTGCAGAATTACTTGTAAAGAGGAGAAGCAGGGTGACGTTATCAACACAGGGCAGTGGGATAATTAGCTCTGGGAGAAGAGCTGGGACTTGTATAACTTGGTCAGTACGAGAAAGCATGCAGAGAGATTGGGCTTTCCTGGGAAAGCTTGTGATCCAATTTTATTTTTTCATTAGCAGTGAACTTTTACAGGATGAAGGTGAACATTTTCCCTGTGAGGAGGCTTCAGGATAAGGCCACTATAATACCTTTTAACCATCTAAGTGTTCTTATTTGCATAGGAACATGCAGCTGGAAGCTACAGATGCTCGAGGTGTTGGTGGCTCTGCTGTAACTCTATGAAAGCCCAGTTGATTGAGGTCAATTTTTAATGACCAAAGCCTTCCAGGGACATGAAGCTGTGTTCCCCAGAGGTGTCATCAGTAGGACTTCCTGCTCAGGCTGCTTTTTTCAAGCAAATGAAGGTGATTACCTGTTTAGCACAGTGGCAGAGGAGTCAATTCTTCTGATTTTTAGTCTCCACAGTGTAGACTGCATGCCTCAAACCTGCTAAAAGTACTGGCTCCAGATCACAGCTTTCAGTGGAAAAGGCTTGCTAGAGTTTGGGGGTTGGCAGACAATGTCAGTCTTCTTGAGAGACCGTTTTGAGGCAGGAGATGATTCTGAAGGATGGAACACAGCTCAGGTGCTCTCGGAAACGCTTTCAGCTTGCAGGCGTGGTAGCGTTCAGGAGTCCGAGGTGAGGACTGGCTGCTGGGAGTCATCCCAAGTGTGGTCTGCGTGTCTCTTTCAAGCCAAGAACAGATTCTGACAGATGTGTCCCAGCGTTGTTTTCCTTGACTCTAGGGGTGATGTGTGCATGGTTTGGTCAACTCACTTAACACCTGTTTGCCGCAGCTTAACCCTCAGAGGGTGGGTGAGCACTGGATTGATTTGGAACTGTGATTTTAATGAGCAAATAAGAAACCTCGGTGTCAATAATTTCAGTGTTCTAGATGAACTCTGGTTTGCTTTATTATTTATATTTTTTCCCACTCACAGTCTTTCACCAGGAAGTCGTTCCCTTTTATTGTTGTGATTCATCTCTTTGTTTTGTGTTAATGTTAACAGGAATTTGGTTTTATTATCAACAGCGTCTCTACAGAGGCACTAACATAGGTGCTAAATTTGTTTGGTGGTTGCATTTCTGTTCAGCTGGGGACCTGGATCTCAGTGCTGAGTTGCCAGGTGAGCCTGGAGTCTGGTCATTGGTCGAAGCTGCCTGCTGTGTTCCAGGGCTTTTTCTTTGGACTCAGGCCTGTAGAGTCAGCAGCTGGAGCCCTCAGGTTTTCAGGTGTATTGTCCGTGGAATGGGAATGCCAGAGCTCAGACCTGCAGGGGCTCTCTGCAGCATTACCATCAGCACTCTTTTAGAAAGCCTTCTTTTGGTTTGGTTTTTGTGGCTTTTTGACTGGTAAATGGTTGAGTTGTAAAATACTCGCCAACTCTCTCTGGGATGTGTTTTATTTTTAAATTAGGTTGTAGTTCATGCGTGCTCTGTTTGGATGTATTATTCTTTGGTTTAAGAAAATACTGGGTTTGGTTACCTTGAATAGAAAAAGAAACAAGCCCACGGCCCCAAAAAGCTGGTATGTATTTGCTTGAGTACCAACTCTAATTGTCTATTCTTCTAAGCCTTTAATGGCTGCAAGTGCCCACTTTTCAGAATAAATCAGAATAGACATCCCACTGCTGGAACAGGAGAAGGAAAGTGTGATACCCACACCTCTGTATGACAGTGCACACCTAAAAAAGGCATTGAAAGAGCATTGTTAGGGTTGAAAGTCAAACACCAAAAAGTTAGAAAATAGCAGCGTTAGGGTTCCCTGTGCACTGTAATTTGCCCCCCCGGTGTGTGTTCATTATTATCCAGCCTTTAATTACAGGGTCCCCTGCCGAGTTCGCCGCTGGGGTCCCTGCCTCCCTCAGGCACAGAATGGACTTTGCTCACTTAATGAGAAGCTATTCAGGATTTTGTTTTCTCTTTATTGTTCACTCTGTGCCCTTCTGCCTTATTTACCAGGCTCTATTCAAGCCCTGTTTCAGAGGCAGAATTATTAATTTCCTCTTGAACGTCTGCCGATCTCATTGCCATTGTATCTGAGAAGTTGATGAGCAATTAATTAATTTTCCCCAAACCTCTGTGAGATGAAGGGATGTTTTAAAGATGGGGAAACAAAGCACAGAGAGATTAAATAGAAAAGAATAACTTGTCATTTTAGGGGCCAATTAGAGCTGGCACAGGCCTGTTCTTTCCCTGTTGCATAGCATCCTGTGGCACACTCTTTGGTTCTGGCTTCAGGTGCTGCTCCTGCTGCTCCATGCTCCACAGGGATTTCCTTGCTGAGCTGGCCTTGGTTTGAGTGGCCACATCAGTGTCCACACAGCCCACACAGTGTCCATTTCTTGAGGCTTGAGAGAAAAAAAGCTTGCACTGGCCAGATTCTTCCCCGGGATCATGGATCTACCCCTAACTGTCTCTTGAGCATCCGGCTTTCCCACAGTGGTCTCGATCCCTGCTCCTCTGCCCACACCCCTGCTCTGTGTCTCCTTGCCTGACTTCTCCTGGCTCATGTTATCCTAGCACACCTGCTGATGTAGTGCAGGTTGGATGTGCCTGTAGCTGTTTCCTAACTTGTCTGTACACCCGGGACACCAGTGTGGCTCCTTTCTGCCGCTAAATCACACAGCCCAAATGTTGTTTCTGTAGCTGCTGTGTCTGCTTTGCTTCCTTCTGGCTCAGGGGGAACGAGGAAGTCAGAGAAGGCTGTGAGATGAAATGGTAGCAGGTGCTTCAGACACGAGTTCAGCAGCGTTCTCGGAGACACGTGGGATAGCAGGGGGAGATGCCGCCATGGACGCTGCCGTCTGTGTTGGTGTGGATTGTATCAGGTTTTCTCTGTGAGTGTGGAGCCTGGCCTCAGCCTGGGGTCCTCCCAAGCCTCTGTTGCTCTGTCCTGTCTCCTTGCACGCTCATCTTCGTGCTTCCCAAATTCTCCCCTCCTTCCACAGCCCTCTCTCCATCCTTGGTGGCAAGGACACGGGGTTCTTGGAAGCAGTCCTTGCTTAATTTGGCTCTTGTTCAAGCCAGCACAAGCAGAGCTTGTTTGGTTTTGGACATACCCCCATCCAGATTTGTCTCAGTTTTGCAGCTCTGCTGCTCTGCCCTGCACGCTGTCCTGTCTTCATCTGTCCTCACCCAGCACTGACTCGCCTTTTGCAGTGCTGCAGAGGAGGATGGAGGGGGAGAAGTGCTTAAGGGAGAGCAACGTAGCCATGAGCTGTAAGTCATCTGAGTCTAGCGCTGAACTGTAATTTTGAATCTGCAGGGCTTGATCTGTTAATTAGTATTTAACTGCTGTGTTTTTCATTAGAGTTCAACTTCTTCTATTTTGCCTTTTCACATGAAAATACAGGCTGCTCTGGGTGGAGCAGGGGACCAAGAATGCTGGGTTGTGCTACAGATGTTCTTCCAATTATTTGTTCCCTCAAAGGGTCTAGTAGGTGGCATCATTCCTCAATATACTGAGTGAAGAAGGACTATCCAGACTGTCTGATCTGCCTCCTTCTGCTTCAGTGGGATTCTTTTACCTGAGGAGATAAACCAAATTCAGAAGGTTCTCCTCTGTTCAGGTCAGGGAACCCTTATGCCAGCTGAGTCGCCTCTTGGAATCATCTGCTGCCCTGCGCTCCGGGTTATGCCAGTGGGAAAACACGCCTGAGAAACAGGTGTTACACAGTGACAAGGAAACTGAACGGAGTTTAATAGCCCGCTGCAACACTGCTTAATGAAGGGCCTGGGACTTCTGTGATCTCTTGTACCCCACTTCTGCCACACAGCCAGCTTGCATGCATCTTAATCTTTTAAGCTTTAATTTCACTCACAACTCAGACGGCAGTCGTTCCTGACCTTTGGCTGAGTGACTGCATTCATGCGCTTTTTTATTTTCTTCTCTTGGGCTGTGGAGGAGTTTTAGGAGGGGAGAGTCAAAATGCTGTTGCTGTTTCTTCATTGATCTGTGACCATCAGTGGAAAACATGTAAAACCCTGGAGAAGTAGTTAAGCAGGACTTAATGCCAGCTCTTGGGACTGTACACTGCTCTCGTGGCCCAAGGCACCGTGAGGTTTGGTGCAGCATTTTATAGTGACTGTGGGCCTGCTCTTTCACTGATGGGTGTGTTGCAGACAAGGGGCAGACTAATAAGACAGAACTAGTCCTAGAAGCCGAGGCAGGGGTCCTTGGGAACATAGGGCTGCTGGTAGTGCTGTGATGTGTGAAACCCCCGATATGGGAAAAGCGGAGGGAGGATGCTGGCAGTGTCCTTCCTGCTGTCCTGTGGAACGTCAGGCGGTCGGTAAATGGTGCAGCCAGGGCAGAAAGGTGTCAGTGGAGTTTCAGGATAGAGAGGCACATTAATTCAGAGGTGCTGCCCAAGGGTCCTCAACGCTGAGAGGCTGCAGCCTCTCTGTAGGTCGTGGTCAGAACAAACAGGGGCCTCCCGGCCAGCAGCAGGAGTTACCTGCTGCCTCTGTTCCTGCCCTGCTGCTGCCTAGGCAGGCAGTGGGTGGGCTCCTCGGGCCGCCCTGTGTGTGCTATCAGAGCCATATCTGCTGTAGGCAGTGGAACGCTCCCTTTCCCTGGGGTTTTCCTGCTGGGATGTTTGGCACAGACAGACAGCAGAGTGACTCTGAGCGATAATGCAAATTAGATCCTTTCTGGCTTCCTTTAACACAAGTGGGGTTACCTTAGGAATTAGGGGCTTCTGGATTTACAGCAAACTTGTAGCCACTGTATGAGCCAACATGGTTTGCATTCACCAGGCGGTGTGGTTGGTAACAGGAAAGGTGTCCGTCCTCTTCGTCAGTGTCATGCCTTGTCTCCGTGGTGCTGCTAATCCACAGCACTGACCTGTACGTGGTGAATAAGCTCTGTCAGAGGTTCCTGTTAAACCATAACCCTTTGGGTCTCTTCTGGGAGAGCTCTGATGAGCTTGGCAAGCATTTTGTCATTCCTGCAGTAATTGTCTTTCCCAGAACTGGACTAACAGCATGCATGAAATTGGTGCCAGTTCAGTGCTAGCGGCTGATAAATGCATAACATGAAGGTCCAGGACTGGTCTGGCCTTCATAGAAGCTGCTGTGATTTTTTTTATATTAGCATTTCAACACCCTGATTGCAGAGTTGCATTCAATAGTGGGATACAAATAGGGAAGAAAATCAGAAGAGTTGAAAATGGATTCATATCAGCATCAAAACAGTCTAGTTCCTACTTGCCATGAAACACTGTCACCATTTGAGGTTGAGTTTTCTCTCTCAAAATTCACACACAGATCAATAGTGTGGATGTACCATTGGTAGGACTTTTTCTTAAGTCATTTGTAGCGTGAAAGCAAGGGAAATCACAAAATCTGGGGTTTATTTCTGGCAAGGACTGGCCAGTCTGAAGAGACTGGGACATATTTGACCTGTGCACACTGGCCTGTCTACAGCTATCCTTGAATTCTGCTGCAGATCCTGCAGTCCAGCAGACATCTGCAGAATGCAGGTCTCGGGGTCCTGCTGGGAATCTGAGCTAAAGAGACATGCTGGTCCCAGTAACTCACGGATGATTACAAGTACCAGTTGAGCAGGGAAATATTTTTGGCTTTGTCCTGAGGTTTGGAGGGTGTCCACTGTTTCCATTCTGAGAATGTCACAGAGACAGATTGCTGCCGCAGTGATGAAAATATCCAGAGCTGCTTAAAAAAGCAAATATTCTTGGAGAAATAATGAGAATAAATTGAGCTGGTGTGCAATGTACAAACTGAGAGCCGGAGTGACAGCTGAACTCTGCAGAGAACGGTGAACCAGAGGTAAAATTAGGGGGCCGGTAATTGGAAGGAAGCTTTCCTCACAGTGAGTCCGTTAGATCACTGCTGCTTTAACTGTCTGACAGAGCCGTGCATTTTAAGGCCTGGATTTTGTTTTGGTCTGACCTGAGTTCAATTGGTGTTTTGCTGAAGTTGGGAGTGGGTATTGGTCAGAGCCCTGAGCAAGCCTCAATGCTGCATCACGGGACACTGGGGTCTTTGCCCAAGATTATGGTCCAGCGACTGAGCTGGATACTCCTCGTGTCCTGGGATATCGGGCTGTGACAGTGGGGTAGAGAGGGAGGAGTGTCTCTGGCTGCTCCCCAGCCTTGGTCCAGGATGTCCTGCTGCGATGTCAGTCGAGCACAGGGGCCTCTGGCTGCCTACCAGCTTTCCTGGAGTGCTTTCCGTGCAGGAATCTGTCTAAACTGTCTGCTGCGGCAGTGGTTCAGTGTGCCGGGAGGGGATGTGGGACTGGGACTCCTGCTGTGCTGCGGGATGGCCCATCATGTGTTCTCCTGGCAGAGAGGCAGCCAGCCTGGCTGGCCCTTCCCCTGCACCATGGGACTGTCCCAGAGGGAGGAGGAGGCAGCTGCTCCAGCATGGAGAGCTCTCCCATTGCTGCAGTTTCTCGGGCCTCTGCAGCTCTCTGACTCCAGCTCCTCAGGCATCCAGAGGTGTTTACACCTTGCTCTCAGCAGTGTTTCTGTTCCTTCCAGGGACTGTAAAGTGGGAATGAGTGTGATTGACTCACAAGTTCATGTTGAAGTCTAGTGGGTGATCAGTGGAGGAGCAGTAAGGGAGAAAAGTGTACCCTGGGGTCTCTGCTGCATTGGATTTGCAGCTAATAATTATTAGCTGGTGATGGACTGATTGGCTCATTGCAGGAAGGATGTAACATTGCCTAAAACAAGGCAGGTTTTGTGAAAATTACTGTGCAGGTCCTGATGGCCAGGCCGTTCCTCTCTTCCTACACACTGCTAGAAGATGGCAGTAATTATCTTAAGTAATTCCTTCCTTCCTTATCTTCATTACAAATGCTACAGGACTGATGCACTTAGGAGCGAGAGAGAGAGAGCAAGTGTGTGCTGAATATTAAACAGGCATTTGCTGTTTCCCACCTTCTGTTTGGTCATGCCCTTCCCAACAGCACAAAGCCTTGTGGCAGTCTTGAGCCAGAGATGGAGGCTGCAGCCAGGAACGTGTGATGGAGACACCAGGAACAACATCCCACTGGTGAGGGCTGGGAGTTCCAGTGTTTGGGGAGCAAGGGGCAGCCTCTTAGATCCTGCTGGACCTGCTCGGTGGATTCTGTGTCTGAATTACAGATGTGTCAAAGTGCCACCGGGAACCCAGCACCCTCTGAACCGCGCCATGTCCTATGCGTGGCATTTCTAGCCCACGGCTCTGAGCTCAGGCACAACCCCGTGCTTTGCTGTGGGAATAGTGCTGGTGAAATGAGGCCTTCAAGTGCTGTTGGGCAGGCTAAGGAGTGGTTTGCAGCAGCAAACCAACCAAGTGGGTGCTGGTAGTTGATTACATTAGGGCAAAAAAGGCTAAACAGAGAGAAAACCTGTCAGAATGGAGTTGCATGTGAACAAAGTGGCTATGAGTGAGAAATGAATGCAGTACAACATCTCGGGCACTGTGTTTCTGGGGGTCCCCCTTTCCAAAGGATTTGAGCCCCTTGCAGTCCCACATAGATTTATTATCCAGTACTGCTGCTGGAAAAAAAAAGAAAAATCTTGTCTCCTGTCTGAGGAAGGAAGAGTGCTTAATGAACTCGCCTGAACTTGGGCCACAGGACCAGGGGAAGGACAAGAGCTGCACTGCTCCAGTCCCAAGTGAACACCTCTGTTCTTTAGTGTAATAGACGTGGATGTGTCTCCCAGGAAGGGTGCTGAGGCTCTGCAGTGGCTTCTTGCTTACAGTCACAGATCTAACTAGCCCATCCTAAGGCTTCACCATTTATCCTCTGTAATACTGACCCCTCTCTCCTCCTGCTCTTCCAAATTATTTCTCTCACTGAAAGAACTGAGATGTGCATGTCTAGGGAGGTGCCAGAGCTCTGTCTGAGGGACACCATCTCTGTGGTGACCAGCAGCCAGGCTGGCTGCTAGTAAGTCTTTGTGGCAGTGGAAGGGCTTCAAGGAACTGCCTCAGAGGTTTATGTTTCCAAAAAAAAGTTCTGGGATTTTTAAGTGCCACCATTTGTAGGAATTGCAAGAATCTTTTTTTCCTGTCTCTTTTACATATGTGTCTCCTGAATTGCTGTGACCTCAGATTTGAATGAACCTTAGGCTGGATTTAACTGAACAAAAGACAGTGGAACCTGTTAAATTTTACCTGAGCACAGTGAAGTAGATTTTCTTCTTATTTCTTTCTAGCACTGACACAGATGACAAAGTGCTTGTACCTTTGATTTTGCAAATTAAGTACAGCTTTATCTTTAACAGCAATGTCTGGCAAACTAGGGTCCATCCTTGTAGGCAGGTTTTGCTCTGTCTACTCAAGTAATTTCCCTCTCTCACAGAGAAAGCATCTTGGTCGTCTCATGGAGGATATTTTAATTTTCTGCTTGGCTTGGCTGAGCAGCTGTGACTTCAGGATGATTGGTTGGATTTGGTTAAGGTCATTAAGAGCCAATAGTGAAGTTTATTGCTAAGACATCTGCCACTTATATTCATGCAGAGCAAGTAAAATTAAACCTCAACTAACGTCACGGTTATTACCAATGCAGTTAATGCCAGCAATAACGTTTTCAATAGGTGAAGATTTCACAGTGGACTGTAGGTAAGAACCTCTTGAAACTCTGGCCCCTCTGGAGAGATGGTAGGCAGTGTGAGCCCAGCAGGCTCTCTTTAAGCAAATCCTGATTGGGTTGTTCCTGGGGTTGTGTTTGGACAGAAGAGGGAGCAGGAGCCACACAGTACCACTGCGGCATCCAGGAGCTGTGCATGTGTTGCCTCTGGCTGGGAGAGCAGCACAATGTGTGTGTGTGTCCTGAAGCTTCTCCTATCCTGGTTCTCTTCAGCTGTGGCTCAGGTACTTCAGCTGATGGGTTCTGCTGTGACCTGTCTCTCTGTAGATGTGGCACCTGGGACATGGGTTAGTAGTGACCTTGGCAGTGCTGGGGTGATGGTTGGACTCAATGATCTCAGAGGGCTTTTGCTACCTAAACAATTCTTTGATTCTTCAGTGGGTTGCAGCAGTGCTTGGGTTTGGTTGCTGTGAGATAAAACCGGGGCTTTGCTGGACTGAACTTTGCAAACCACAAGGAAGTATAGTGCTGCTGGTTTTTATGTTCCTGTCCTCATCAGGGATGACAGCTGGTACGTGAGGTGGAGCCCATTTTATTTTTTTATAATTCCAAAAGCATAAGACATGTATTAACTCCAAACTACGGCCAGTCCGATTCCCTGAAAATCTGTCCCTGACCTCCACCCGAGTTTCTGCTTGCTGTACCAGTGGCCAGCAGTTAGTCATTTGCTCTGGCGTGAGATCCTGGGGTGTTATCATGGGGCTGATTTGAAGTTGTGTCAAGGAGTTGCTGAACAATAGTGTCAGGAGGGCAGCCCCTTCTGGAGGGGCCCCCAGCAGGCTGTAAGAGCTGCCCCTCAGCTCAAGGGTAGCTCCTGCAAACCAGGGCAGTGTGTGAGGAGGTTCCCACTGCGCGTCTCACTGCAGCTGATGGAAGGGGCTGACACAGCCCCTGGCAGCTGCTTGTTGTGGCTCGGGGGCTTGCAAGGGGTCACAGTGAGCAGGAGTTTTGCCAGTCAGCACAGACAAGCATTCCAAAGCCTCTGCTAGGGTGGGGAAGAGCTTTCTAAATCCCCTCTGTGCAGTCCACATCAAAGAGGAGCATGAAGTGCGACCTGGATTTTCTGCTTCTGGATGCCTTTGGACAAGTGGGGGATTCACTGCTGGCACATCTGTGTTGACCTCCGTAGACTCTTAAAGCTAATTGCTGAAGGGATTGCCTTTAATCTTTTGACACCCTCGTCCAAGCATTCCTGCCTCTCCACATTAACCAATTAAGTTATTAGCTCTTAATACCTAGAAATCTAGACCTTCTGTGCCAGAGGGTAACAGAGAAACAAGATTAGGGAGATTGCTTCCAAAGCCTAGCATTTCCCAGCAGTGTTTGTAGCTGATCAGAGCCTGAGAATGTAAAGCAAAGAATGGGCCGTGAGAGGAGGAAAACCCCTGAAACAATTCAGAGTGAAAAAGATCCCTGAAGAAGATGGAGGTGATTAGGTAATGTTCAACATACTTCTCCTGTAAGTTGAGCAGAGAAAATACCCAGGAGTGCGTACCCCTCTGGACTCTGCAGCAGGAGCACAAGCATCCTGGTTCTGGGAGCAGCAGCCCTGTTGTGTGACGTGTGCTTTGTCTGGGGCCCATGGCCGTTGTGGGCAGAGCAGGCTGGAAAGCAGCCAGCTGGATGGCCTCTGTGAGGTGTATCTCCTGGATGGGAGAAGAGCTGCCATGCTGCTTAAGTGAGAGAAACAATTTGGAAGAGCAGGAGGACAGAGGGGTCAGTATTACAGAGGATAAATGGTGAAGCCTTAGGATGGGCTAGAAGTATAGGATAGGGCATGGTGTATATTGCACTTCAGTGCTAAGGGCAGCAGGTGCCAGTGTCTAATTTTTGGGGATTTTCTCTCTGGTGGCTGAACTCCATGTATGTGCTAGATGGAGGAGATCGTGTGTGCTGTGTGGGGTTGCAGCTTCAGGAGTTGAAAACGGCAGAAGTCAAGCTAGAACCGATAAAATATTGATTTTTCTGCTCTCCAGCCATTTAAAAAGGGAAATAAGCATTCTGAGTAGTAAATGTTGCATGTAAGAGGCTGCAGGGTGAAAGTTTACCAATGAGAAACCTCGTGTCTGACATGGGTCATTTTAACCCCAGGAGTGATGCTGTAGTGTGCAGGGGAGCAGGCACTGTCAGTCTTGTGGACTCGTTGGGGGGATGCTCTCATTTAAGCCTGGACTTCAGAGCTCTTCTTTTCAGCTTAGGGTGCTGGATTCAGTCCCCACTGAGTGGTCAGGAGACAGCTGATGGGCACTTGTCTGGGGTTTGGATTCCAGGTACTTCCTTCAAACAGAGAAGACATCACCTGACTGACAATCAGTGTTTTTACAGCTGCCTCCTTATGCTCAGCTCCCACAGGACCAGCTCGATGCTGGGTTACAGTATTACAGTGTTGCTGATTTAGAACTGAAATTTTATCCTGTTTTTACCCCAGCTGGTTGCTTCCCTGATTTCTTTTCTGCCATGCTAATCTGTAATTTAAATGGTTTCCAGTGTGTTAAAATTTTTGTGGAGTCTTTGGTGGCTGCAAGAGTGTACAGCACAACTTGGACCTTCAGGGCCTTGCCAGTTCTACCTTGAGACATGATCTGTACCACGATTCTGAGAGCTGCCATTGCCCTCAGTGCTAATGAGCTCCTTTTCCCCTCGGTGCAGGGTTACCTTATGTGCATGGCTTCCCTATCCCACACGGATCAAATAATTTGAAAACTTCAGCTAAGCGGCTCGGGCCCTGAGGACGTCTTAGATTTAATTGCCCCACAGTTAGTCATCGGGGAGGCCTACTCGGGTGTCTGTGCAGGTGCCAGGCGTGAGCATGTTCCTTTCAATCCGACCTGAAATCAGCACAAGAGTCCTTATAATTCCCACAGTACCTTGGTCTATCAGCTTTGTGCATTGGGTCCCTGCTAGAGAACTGTATTCCAGCATCTGGATCTTAATGCGCTCATTCGGGTGTCTGAGGAAAATTCCTTGGAAAAATATTGCAGGCTGCCTTCAAGATTATTGTGGAATACCAGAGAATAGGAGAGATACTACCTTGCTGTGACAGGTGTGCTGTGCTGCACAGTGACACCCCTGTTCCTGTGTTTTGGAATGTGACTTGTGTATGCAGAGCTGAAGTTCCCAGCTCTAAAATCCCCACCAGCATCCACGCTGAGCAAAGTGCAGAGGACCTTAAGCAGCATCCTGAAAACTGAGCGGAATAATGTCAAAGTATTTTATAAACTCTCCCACAAAAATTGCTCAGTCAGAATGAAGGGGCACACTGCCTATAAATGTGAGATTTAATTAAGGATCTCTGAATGGAATTATGAACCCATCTCCATGTTTCTACATTTGGAAATTTTCATCAGAAGGTGTCTCCATTCATCTATCTCTGTGTCCCTTGAAATGTACTGTCAGCTGGTATAAATCTCATCTGACTCAAGGGCTTTAAAGGCCTGCTTTTTTATTTCAGGTTGGAGTTCCTAATATGTCAATGGTTGCATAAAGAGACTTTACACTGGGTAGAATTTACATCCACTTAAAGAGCCATAGTATTAAGAGGCTGCAGAGATTTTTGAAGTATAATGGTCAGTATCTTTTCACAGCATTTGTTTTCCTAGCACTTGTGGAAAATTCCAATACTGTAAGAGTTAATACAAAGAGAATTTTGGGAAACTGGTTTTGCTACCACTCTGAAATAGAACCTTTCTTCAGCTATCGTAGAAATGAAAATGAAGTTACTGTTCATTTGAATTCATGCACAAGCATGACTGGAGGATATGGTCAGAAAATTCATTTATATGTTCAGATCCAAATCAGTGTAAATGAAGCATCTATCATCTGCCTCCTTGAGCTTTACACCAGTAAAGGATGTGACCCACAGCGTTTGAAATGCACTCCAGAAATGGGAAATACAGATTTGAGGAGAAGCTTCTACGTGAGGGGACTTCCTAGATTCAAAAGATAGACTCATACTGAAGATGTTACCACCACTTAACTGCTTTAATCTGCCCTTTTGAATACTATTTATGAAGTTAAAGACTAACTTACTGACTGATATTTTTTCTTCTAAGTTCTGAATTGTGAGCTTGTTCAGCCTGCAGTGACAATTCCTCCTCATTTCTGTGGCTTTCGAAGGCGTCAAGTAACATGAACTGCATAACAATGCCATTTTATTCTCCATTGCATATAAATTACTCGTTTTTGTTTGTTACACTTTGCTGGAGTGTTAATGTGTTTGTCCCCCAACCTGTGGAGGTGCACCCAGAGCTGTAGTGATACCAATCTGTGTGTTTGTGCTGGTAAAGCTGAGCCCCTTCCTGCTGCCCTGGTAGACTCCTTGGAGGCTGACTGCCCTGGGAACACACAGCCTTGACCTGGGGGATAGCTGAGTCTGTAGGAGCTTCAGATTTGGCCATGTCCATGTCCCTCACAGGTGTTCCAGCAGCCCCAGAAGGCGTTGCCTGTCCCGGGTCTCCCCCTGGAGTCCACTCACCCCGAGGGTCAGTTGGAATGTGGCACACGCTGCTGTCGTGGCAGTCGTGCTGGCGAGAGCCTGGCTGACGTCCTCTCTTTGCCTGTTTTCCCAGGTTGTTGCACTGTCGTCGTGGAGCCTCCTGAGAGATTCAATCTACTACACCCTGTCTGTTGTTGCACTCATTGTGGTAAGTTTTTGGAGGTTATTCTTCTGTGGGAGCCCATTTCTACTGCCACCTGTAAAGGGAACCTGCTATGGAATCATAGGCTTGTAGCTAAAATCCTAGCTCCAGCAGTCACATGGATATGTGCTTGTGGAAAACTGCTTGTAGTGTCCGTGGATCTGTAGGAACGCTTGGCCCAAGGGTAGGACATGGAGTGTCCAGAGCCATAGTTGGTGTGGGCTGCAGCAGCCCAGTGCAGACACAGGCTGCAGAGCTAAAACCGTGTGCTGAGCCCCAGTGCAGCGGATGGTTCAGTGATCTCCGGCAACCACCTTTGTGGTTCCCTAAAAAATGTGTACTCATCTGTAAGGAGGCAGTATTTGTGCCCAGAGGAAAGAGATCCTGAACAACTACAAAATGTTAGTTTTTCCACACATAACTGGGTCAGGTCTGTTCAGTGCACGCTGGCAGCAAGTCCTTTAACAAAGGCCACAGTTGCAGCAATTCTTAGTGCTGTGCATATTCCAGTGTTAATCAGGCTCAGTAAATGCTCCAGATGCCTCTGAACTGGGCTACACAGTGTAAAAGTGTTAGCACAAATTTTAGATAAGGACACTGCTGTCAGTTTAGCAATACCTTTGCAACTAATATCAAACAATGTGAGGAAATGTAAAAATTTAGTTTCCCAATAACAGTTGCTTTTCATTTTTCCCCAGCCTAGTCTAGTACCCTAAGATTCCCTAAAGAAGGAAAGAGTGATTTTGTGAGGTTAACTTTGATCTGTAAGCAAGAGGGGCACTTTAGAGTCTGAAGAGGGTCTTGCATTTCTCAATTTGGGTTACTTTGATTAGTGTGTTTCAACAGTCTGCTTCCTCCCACACACGCGTGTCAGACATGCCCTGGAGGTGCAAAGACCTGTATCTGCCTTGTCACAAACAGAGGGTCTGCCTCAACCCATTTGTAGTTCTGTTCCCCAGGCTACAAGGTCAGCCTTTTTTGCACCTGGTGAAAAGTAACTTTCCTACATGATTACCAGCAGTGAGCTGCAAAGCAAAAAACGTTTATTTTGTTTTTGCTTTGAGAGCCTGACAGTGACCTCATACCAAAAAGTGTTGCTAAACAACAAACATGGCCACACGTACTAATTGCAGTGAATTCCTCTGCACAAGCTTAAAGACATCCAGCAGGTATTCTCTTAGTTTACTCCACAGGAAGCACAGATGTGGGCAGCTGCCTGGCATTTACCCTCCTGGTGCTTGGATCGGGCATTTCATTTATTTTGGTGTTACTCCTTAGCAATCGTTGCAAATAACTTTAACACCCGTTAGGGAAAAACAGAGAACAATGGGAGGAAGGGAAAACATTTTAAGTGGTTAAAGTTTTAACTTCTCTCCAGCTGATTTACCAACCCTTTTTTATGCAATATTGCTCCCCAGTTGATGGTACGTGAGGATTTCTCCTTTCAGAGTCAAACACTGCTTCAGTTAAAGAAGTTTCTCCTCCCCTTTGCTCACCAGGGAACTCCTGGCTTCTCAGTGGCTTTCATCTTTCCTGTCCTTTTAAGGCAGAATCAAATTGAGGTGGCAGGACATTTTTACTCAAATTCTGACTCTTCAGTCCCCCTTGGCTCATCTGGGAGATGAGCCACAGGCTCCATAACCTGCCTGTGGTTTTCTCTTCCTGAGATTTGTGTGCTCCTTTCAAAAAATACTTCTGAGCTTTGTATGCAGGGATAATTTGTCATATCAGGGCATTGGGACTTCTCTGCAGCTGGAATAGAATCATCAATTTTGAAGAATGATATTGCTTGTAGAAGGTTGCTCTTGTGGCATTGTAAGCAGCAGCCTGTGGTGCTGTGTTATGAGTTGCACTCCACTAGTGTCTTCACTAATCATAAATAGACCTGAGGGGTAATGAATATATTCCTGCCAATGCTGAGATACAGCAACTTTAAAAAACTTGATACTGTGCTGGTTAAATCAGTGTAACTTTGCTTCCATTTGCACTAGGAAAGGAAGTGCAATGCTGATTTAAGAAATAGCAGAGCAGTATAGATTCACCTGTGTTTGCTACTCCAGGCCATTTGGTAAGAGTGAGTGAACTCTAAACCACAGAGGTTAGAATTGGATAAACCACACTTAACTGTACTTATTTCACCTTGATTCAGCCCTGGGTTTGTTTTACCTTATAATAATATTGCAGTGCTACCTTGTCTTCTTGTAGAGCTAGGCAAAACTTACTCTTTATTTCCCTTGAATGGAAAAAGATGTCTGTGTATCTTAACTTGAAGGGACATGGTCAGAGTCATTAGTGGCAAAAGTGGGATTGGTGCTGTTTTTAGTCACAAAGGTCAATGCACATGCTTATGTCCCATCACACCAACACATTTTGACCTAAAACAGGCCTTGTCAGATTAGATCACGGTGACTGGGAGCTGTAATTTACAATGTTTTGTGGTCATGTTTTCTTTTAGTTACTACCAGTGTAAGTTGCCTGGTGCCAGCTGTCACACAGGAGTTGCTATTTATGGCTGTATGGCTGAGGGGGAACATTCGCTCTGCTCTTAGGGGCTCATTCCCTTTCCCTCCCGTTACCCTGGGGCACTGCTGTGAATGTGCATCCCTGGTGCAGACTCGGCACTTACCTGCAGGCGCTCTGGGGGGATCCAGCACAGGGGTGCGGCCGCCCCAGGGTACCTCGTCAGCCGTCCTGGTGAGAACCGGCGGCGTGGGGAGCGCAGGCCTGGCAGAGCGCGGCAGCCACCTGCCGGGGCTCAGCCTGCCGGTGCGGGGCTCAGCCTGCCGGTGCGGGGCACAGCCTGCCGGTGCGGGGCTCAGCCTGCCGGTGCGGGGTACAGCCTGCCGGTGCGGGGCTCAGCCTGCCGGTGCGGGGCTCAGCCTGCCGGTGCGGGGCTCAGCCTGCCGGTGCGGGGCTCAGCCTGCCGGTGCGGGGCTCAGCCTGCCGGTGCGGGGCTCAGCCTGCCGGTGCGGGGCTCAGCCTCCTGGTGCAGGGCTGCGGCGCTCATCCTGAGGGGGATCACCCTGCCGGGGTGTGCCCTGTGCCACAGCGCTGCCCCTGCCCTGTCAGCCCTCACCACCACCACCA
The DNA here is from genome assembly GCA_038380795.1 of Pyrocephalus nanus. Classification (NCBI taxonomy): domain Eukaryota; kingdom Metazoa; phylum Chordata; class Aves; order Passeriformes; family Tyrannidae; genus Pyrocephalus; species Pyrocephalus nanus. The sequence goes on from CM076260.1 coordinate 115,054,101, forward strand.
CCACAGAGCCGATCCTTCCCTCAACCCTCACCACGGAGCCGATCCTTCCCTCAGCCCTCACCACGGAGCCATTCCTTCCCTCATCCCTCACCATGGAGCCATTCCTTCCCTCAGCCCTCACCACGGAGCCATTCCTTCCCTCAACCCTCACCACGGAGCCGATCCTTCCCTCAGCCCTCACCACAGAGCCGATCCTTCCCTCAGCCCTCACCGCGGAACCATTCCTTCCCTCAACCCTCACCATGGAGCCCATCCTTCCCTCAGCCCTCATCATGGAGCCAATCCTTCCCTCAGCCCTCACCATGGAGCCATTCCTTCCCTCAGCCCTCACCACGGAGCCATTCCTTCCCTCAGCCCTCACCACGGAGCTATTCCTTCCCTCAGCCCTCACCACGGAGCCGATCCTTCCCTCAGCCCTCACCACGGAGCCATTCCTTCCCTCAGCCCTCACCACGGAGCCATTCCTTCCCTCAGCCCTCACCACGGAGCCATTCCTTCCCTCAGCCCTCACCACGGAGCCATTCCTTCCCTCAGCCCTCACCACGGAGCCATTCCTTCCCTCAGCCCTCACCATGGAGCCATTCCTTCCCTCAGCCCTCACCGCAGGAGCCGATCCTTCCCTCAGCCCTCACCGCAGGAGCCGATCCTTCCCTCAACCCTCACCACGGAGCCATTCCTTCCCTCAGCCCTCACCATGGAGCCGATCCTTCCCTCAACCCTCACCACGGAGCCGATCCTTCCCTCAGCCCTCACCACGGAGCCGATCCTTCCCTCAGCCCTCACCACGGAGCCGATCCTTCCCTCAGCCCTCACCATGGAACCGATCCTTCCCTCAGCCCTCACCACGGAGCCATTCCTTCCCTCAACCCTCACCACGGAGCCGATCCTTCCCTCAGCCCTCACCACGGAGCCGATCCTTCCCTCAGCCCTCACCACAGAGCCGATCCTTCCCTCAGCCCTCACCACGGAGCCGATCCTTCCCTCAGCCCTCACCACGAGCCATTCCTTCCCTCAGCCCTCACCACGGAGCCATTCCTTCCCTCAGCCCTCACCACGGAGCCATTCCTTCCCTCAACCCTCACCACGGAGCCGATCCTTCCCTCAGCCCTCACCATGGAGCCCATCCTTCCCTCAGCCCTCACCGCAGGAGCCGATCCTTCCCTCAGCCCTCACCATGGAACCGATCCTTCCTTCAGCCCTCACCACGGAGCCATTCCTTCCCTCAGCCCTCACCACAGAGCCATTCCTTCCCTCAGCCCTCACCGCAGGAGCCGATCCTTCTCTCAGCCCTCACCATGGAGCCATTCTTTCCCTCAGCCCTCACCGCAGAGCCATTCCTTCCCTCAGCCCTCACCATGGAGCCATTCCTTCCCTCAGCCCTCACCACGGAGCCATTCCTTCCCTCAGCCCGCACCGCAGGAGCCGATCCTTCCCTCAGCCCTCACCACGGAGCCATTCCTTCCCTCAGCCCTCACCACGAGCCATTCCTTCCCTCAGCCCTCACCACGGAGCCGATCCTTCCCTCAGCCCTCACCATGGAGCCAATCCTTCCCTCAGCCCTCACCACGGAGCCGATCCTTCCCTCAGCCCTCACCATGGAGCCAATCCTTCCCTCAGCCCTCACCATGGTGCTGGTCCATCCCTCTTGGAATGGACACATTTCTTGCCTGAGGGGGCTGAGCAGCACTATCGGGAAAGCCACTGAGCCCAACTTGTCATCGGGTGTGCCGGAGGGACGTTCATAGTCACCTGGAGTGGTGGTCACCCCGAGCTGCTGGAAACCCTGGGCCCAGCGTTGAGCCAGCAGAACACAGCAGCAGCAGCGGCAGAGGTGGCTGTGCATCCGCTGGCTGGTCCTTGGCTGCCACCCAGGAGCAGATCCCAGCCAAGTGGGTCAGAGGGGTGCAGCCCCTTCTTGGCTCACAGCTGTTTTCCCTGTAACTGCTGCAATAGTCCTGGTTAACACCAGGATCCATGGCATTCGGGAAGGAGTACCTGCCTGCCTTGACTAGGTGAGAGAAACTAAGGGTTGAGAAGTTCAAAGGCTGAGTAGGAGGGCAGTGCCAAACTACACCTTAGCTTAATGCTATTGCCCCAAGCCCTGGGTTGCTGTACTCTGTCTCCTGCCTCAGATGATGAGCTGTTTTTAGCTATGGGTTTGTGTATAACATGCTATTTTTAAACCTTTTCTCCACAGTTTATTTATGACGAAAGAGTTTCCTGGTAAGTGAATCCCTTTTCATTTTTTCTGGTTATACACTAAAGCTGCCACAATTCGGGTTCCTCAGGAGAGGAGGGGGAATCTAGAAAGCTCTGCAGGGCAGCAGTTTCCTGCTGTGTGAGAAACATCAGCATAAGATGGGCTAGAAAACTAATTTTTTGAGCTAGAAGGGCCAGGAGAGTATTGTTCAGACTGTTCCTGATACAGCAGCACCAGTCAGTGCCCTCTGCCCACCCTGCAGCAGCCCAGGGGTGGCAATGTGCTCAGGAGAGATGTGGTGTGCCAGAAGGGGCCACCCAAGCAGTCCTAAATAATTGTATTCCAATATTTAGATTTTTAATAATTTAAAAACTGAAAGTTCCTAAGGCAATATTAAGGAGTGAATGACCAATTTAAAAAAAAAATAATTAAAAACTTAATATTCCCGTTAATGTGAATTAGTGTGGTGCAGTAGGTGTGGTAGGCTAGGAGTTGCTTTGATCTCGAGATTTTGTTTCCAGTCCCTCTCGGTGCTGGAAGTGCAGTGCAGGTGGCTTTGGTGTCGCTCCCAGCCGCTGTAATTTGGATTACAAGCACTAGGGAGCGTCGGGCCGCTTGGCTCCGTGTTTTCCCTCACTCACTCTCGATGGGGGTTTGTGTTGCATTTCGGAGGCAGGTTCCAAGCACCCTGTCTTGCAATGGCTTGGTTTTCTTTGTTGGTTTTTCTTGTGGTTTGTTTGTTTGTTTGGGGTTTTTTTACTAAAATTGACTTGAGGCCCTATTGTGCTTAACTGTGCTCTTCAACAAAAACGCATCAATGGGGAAGCCCAGTGTTGAATCGCCAGAAGCAGGGCATGAGATATTGATATAACTGTGCAATGTCTCAAAATCCTGGAGGAGAAAGTGGTCCGTGATTTTTAGTATATGGAGTCTAATAATGGCTGGTTTCTACCAGGACTAGCAATTTGCCATGGGGAGCTATGCAGAATACAGTGTTTTGGCCAATGAAAAAGATTACCTAGAAACAAGCTCTAAAAGTCATATTTTGTTTTCACACAAGTTCTGCTATTTCATTAGTTTGACACAGAAACAACAGAGGAAAACACCTGTCGGTATCTAATCAGCAGTTTAAACTGCTGCCTGCTGCATTCTCAGTGCTCATGCAGCAGCAGCAGTGGTGAAGGAGCAGTGGCCTCTTGTTCAGGCTGTGTGATCAGCGTGCTTTAGCTTGCTCACAGAGCCTCACACCCTGCCTTACCCATGCAGGCCGAGCAGGACTGCTCCCCTCCCTCGGCCACAGCCCCATGGTTATTGTCCCTACAGGAGTGTCAGTGGTCCGTGGGTGTGCGATTTGTTTATTGAACTCCTGAGTTTTGTCACTTGTTCTTAGCTGACAAGCCAATTTAGCCAAGTAAAAGCAGAGCAGAAGTCAACAAAACGAGGGAGGCATCATGCATGGATGTGTGAGCCATTTCTTTATGCGTCCCTTTTTTATAAAGGAGTGTTCAGACAGCCCAGGAGGGTCAGGCCTTTCTGCACGTGTGTGGTGTGACAGCGGGGGAGTGGCTGAACTTGGGCAGCTGACTGCCGTGCCCTGCTCTGATGTGTTTGTGTTGCTCTTGTTTTTAGGTGGGAGTCCTTAGTCTTAGTGCTGATGTATGTCATCTACATCATTATAATGAAGTAAGTCAAATGTGCCCTTGGCTTTTTTAAATTCTAAGGCTCCCCACTCCCTTTGCATCACCCAGCCCTCACGACAGAGAAAAGAGGAAACAGCCTCCAGTTCTGCCAGAGGTTGGCTGTTAGGGAAAATTTCTCCACAAAAAGGGTTATTGAGGAAAAGGCTGACCACGCTAGTGGTACTAAGGGACATGACTTAGTGGTGGGCTTGGCAGTTTAATGTTGGACTGGCAGATTAATGTTGGACTTGATCTTAGGGGTCTTTTTCAACCTAAACTGTCCTATGAATCTGCTTTACGGATCTTGCCCTGTGTGAACAGACCAAGGCTAACGCCCAAGTCTGTGACAGAGCAGAGACCTGGATCCATCTTCAAGTCCCACCAAAGCAGGCCTCTTCTGACTTCACTTTAGCATCCCTACTCAGAAATAAACAGGTGTGAGATTGCAGTCTGCTTTTTATGGGTGTGAAGCTCTGCAGTAGCTCTTGCTTGCCTGGAGACCCATGATGAAACTACAGCACAGTCAGCAGTAATTTTCTGAGCATATGACCTGTGGGACTTCTTTCACACAAGTTCCTGCTAGTAGAACTAGTCTGTTCTGCTGTTTGGTTGTCCTCCTCCTGTCTTGTTTTCAAAAGCCGGTGGAAAGGAAACCCAGATTTAAACTGGAACACTGAACAAAACCTACCAGCTGCCAAGCACACCAGTGGTCTTGTCTCAGCAAGTAAGAGTAGAGATTTGTTTTGAAATTATGAGGAGAGTAAATACTCTACTGGGCTGACAGGAACACAAGTCAGAATTCATCTCACTTCTAATAATTAGAAACTTTCACATGGTGGGTAGCTTCACCCTTGCAACAATTAATTGACCAGCAAGACAGTTGTACTGTCTGAATATTGTTTTTTTCCCTGAAAGCAATGCTGTAGTGTGAACAGATGTTTCAGACCTGTTTGCATCTAACTGGAAAGGTCGTTGCCCTGGTTATGTACCTTGGCCAGGTGTTTAGAGGGGTGTACCCTTGCCTTTGAGTACCATGATGAGACCCTTGGCTCATGTTTGTGTCAGCTCCTGGGTACTCTAAGAAACAAGGATTATTCCTCTCCCTGCCAGAGATGAACTGAGCATATGGCCTTGTGTTTCTGTGGGGGGTCATCTCAGGTAAAACAACACATGCTCAGGTGTGATTATGTGATAAAAAATAAGCTTGGATGATGACAAGCAATGAGTACTCATGATACAGAATATTAATCACACCTAATGCATAAGCATACATGTCATTCAGGATTCATGGCTTCTACGTTTCATAGCCTTCTGGGTACAGAGAGATTGCATGGTGTACAATTTGCTATGCTCTGGCATACTCCTTAAAGCCAGAGGAGTTTTCTTCCCTCCCTTAGTTGGACTGCACAGAATACAAGTCTAGGAAAGGAAAACTCATGAAGTAAAAGTACATCCTGAGCTTGTTTCTTTTGTGCAGATACAACTCAACCATACATCACTGCTTTGAGAGAAAGACAAAAAATTCTGCAAATATGGTGAATGGTTTAGCAAATAACACGGAAATGGATGACAACAGCAACTGCGATGCCACGGTGGTGTTACTAAAGAAAGGTAACTGTTCCAGTAAGTCACTCTCTCGCTTGCATCATTCTGAGTGCCCATTGATATCATCTCCCGTTAAATTTAACTCCATTCCAGAGGGGCATCAGCTGAGCAGAGAAAGAGGCCCTGCTTAGACCAGTGTACACTTTTCCCTTAGTGAGGGCAGGGTGGGGACTCTGTGTGGGTCTGGGTAGTGTGCTCTTACTGCACATGCTGTCTTGAATGTGCACAGCTTTGCCATGCAAGTGATCTTTAAGAGTATTTCATTTTGGCTGAAATATGCTCCTGTTTAACTTCAGTATGAGCACATATAAAAATAATTGTGTTTCTTCAACTTAAAAAAAAATCCCCTGTCCCATAGCTCAGCAGCAATATCTGCATTTGCAAGCATGTGTAAAACTGTATTTGAAGTGTGGGTTTTTGGTCTTTGAAACATTCAACAAGCATGTGCAGGGACTGCCTGGGATTTATATGCACCTGTCCTCAGGAATAACATCTCCCCTTGCCCTGAGGCACCAATTTTTAGCCAAAGAAGAAGCTCTGCCGCCGTGTTGAAATCGGTCCCTTTGCTCCCATACCTTGGGCCACCCTGGCACATGCACTTGCTGCTGGGTTTGGTGGCACTTCCCAGCCACGAGCTGCAAGCCCAGGATGCAGCTTTTGTTTGCACTGGTACCTCGCAGGAGGTTTATGATTCTGAAAGCCATATAGGCCAGAGGGAGGAGACTGCTGGAAGAAGACCTCAATTTCTTTTTTTTCCCTGGCTGCAGGAAATTTCCACCGTAAAGCCTCAGTGATCATGGTTGATGAGCTGCTATCTGCCTACCCACACCAGCTTTCGTTTTCCGAGGCTGGGCTTCGGATCATGATAACCAGCCATTTCCCTCCCAAAACACGTCTCTCCATGGCCAGCCGCATGTTAATCAATGAGGTGTGTCTTTTGTCTCCCTCACCAGCCCTTCTCCTTCTGATTTTGCTTTTTCCTGTAGCAGTGTTTGGGTTGAAATGGAATTCTTGTGTTTCTTCTGGATCCCTGATAGCGCTCTCCCATGTTTTATCCTTCTGACATTGACTTTATTAAATCATCCCTTATATCTGTTCCCGTGGAGATTTTAGAAGAACAAGTTTCAGGTTGTTATGGGGTTGTGTTACCTGTAACTGTTGCTCACAGGGGGTGCCCCCTGCATTGATCTGATAACATCACTTGCACTTGTTTAATAATATGGTGCTCCCCCCAGTCTGCATTTAGTCTGTCCCTAGTCTTGGAGTGCTCCTGGAGTCAATTCCACAGCCACTAGTTCTTCTCTTATAAAAGTTGCATATATGAGATTTGTCTAGTGGTCTGCAGACAAGCATCATGTTTTACCTGATTGAAATTCATCCCTTTTGCTTTTAAAGCCAAATTTGTCTCTACTTCTCTGTTCCTCCCTTTCTCTTGAAAAAAAAAAACAAATTTAATAAACCCTATCTTTCAGTAAGACTTTGTGCCTGTATTTACAGAGGCAAAGGCTGATCAACAGCAGGACTTACACCAATGGTGAGTCCGAAGTGGCAATTAAAATCCCTGTCAAGCATGTGGTTGAGAATGGAACAGGCCCCAGCAACTCGGCCGAGCGGGGCATGAACGGCACCCGGCGGGACGAGGATGTGGCCGAGGCCGGGAACGAGACCGAGACTGAGAATGAGGATAACGAGAACAACGAGAACGACGAGGAGGAGGAAGAAGATGACGACGACGATGACCATGAAGGGCCATACACACCTTTTGACCTTCCCAGTAAGAAGCTCCTGGGCTTGCGTTGTGTTTTTTTGGGTATTGCCAGAAAGCATTGCAGATGGAGGTACACGTGTCTCTGAGAGCTCCCATCAGCCTGCCCTTTGCAGTGAGGGTCCTGGTCACAGGGAACAGGTACGAGGAACTGGGAAGCAGCAGGAAGCTCTCAGTGTGCAGGCTCCTGGGGCTGGGCACACCTTTACTGCAGCTCTTGTGTTGGCCCTGTGCTGCTGTCGCAGTCAGAGGGGAGAGGGAGCAGTCTCCACAGGGTGTTTCCTGCCCCCAAAACATAGCTCACCCTCTGGAGAGATGGATCTCTGCTGACTGTGGAGGAAGCTGAGGATGGTGGGGCTGCTGTCGAGGCTGCTGCCTGAGTGCAGGTCAGATGTGTCTGTGGCTAGGACCTACCTTTGCTGGGAAGAGAGGTGGGCTCTTCCCTCAGTGGGATGGTGTAGAGCCAGCCCCTTTCCTTCCTCCCAGGGAGGGAGCACATGTGCTCTGACCCACTGCTTAAACTCTCAGGCAGTCACTTCACGCTCCTGTGCCTCTCTCTGCCCTCCATCTGCCATCACACTGTGGCCTTCTGAATGAGGGATGGTTTGGCATTGTCTGCTTTGCAGTTAGGCTGAGGGGTCCTTGGCATCTTCCTTGGACAGGTTAACAAAATACATAACATCCTGGAATATAGCAGACTAGAATTGTCATTGTTTCCTTTGTGCTGTTGTTTTACAGGTGGAAAGATAGAAATATTGAAGTGGGTGTTCACATGGCCTTTGAGCTTTGTCCTGTACTTCACAGTGCCCAACTGTAACAAACCCCACTTGGAAAAATGGTTCATGGTTACCTTTGCTTCTTCTACCCTCTGGATTGCAGCTTTTTCTTACATGATGGTGTGGATGGTACGTATCAACTAAACCAGAAACCACTGTCCGGGAAAAGAAACAGTAATGGGGTTTGTCAGCCTAGAGGAATGTACAGGAAGTTCTACACACCTGAGTTTTCAGATGAGAAACTTTGTCTGCTTCTATTTCTGCTGAACCTGTCCCCATTCAGAGAAGGAAACACAGAATCACTGTGCTGCTTCTGACTTATGGTTCACATTGCTTGGAGTCTGCTGTAGGGAGTTGAAAAGAGTGATGAAATCTGGAAATTAGGAAATGGATGTCATTAGACAAAGGCACCCAAAATTTAAAAATATTAATCAGTTTGAAGAATGCTAATTTATCATAGGCTGCGTAGCAAAGGGAAGAAGAAATTAAAGGTATCTTTTCTCTGCTAATAGGAATTGTTTGCAGTCACTGCATATAGCATTTTCATAGTATAATGAGCCACAGGGCAGTTTTAGTGTCTGCTTAGCTAGTATTTGTAAATAATAATGCCTGAAAACTTCAGCCAGGATCAGCAGATGGTTACACAGGGTAGTGGGCCACCACTCTTTTCCAGGTTAGTCAGGAAAATTGTGGGTGAAATGTATGAAGCAACTAACCAAAGAGGGTACATAGCAGGTGAGTGCTATCCTCTGCCTATGACACCCCTAAAAATCTTGTCACTGCTTCTCTTTAAAGGTAGTGTCAGTTTGTACTGAGAGATACACTCTTGTCTCACAGCATATTGCAGATTTGGGCTAAGCTGGTCTTGGATGCCAGTCCTTGTAAACAGCTTGACAGTTTTTCTTCTCCTTAGGTGACAATCATTGGGTACACACTGGGAATTCCAGATGTGATCATGGGCATCACGTTCTTGGCAGCTGGAACCAGTGTGCCAGACTGCATGGCAAGCCTTATCGTAGCAAGGCAAGGTAGGTTCATCACAGGGATGTCATACTGCTGTGCAAGTGTTTCCTTATGTTCTCTTTCTGTTTGGGTAGCACAGATGGCTCCTGCGTGTGAAAATATACAGAGCCCTTTTCCTGAGCCTGAAATTTAAAACAAGAACAAAGAGGGATATAAATTGTGTTGCTATTTTAAAGCAGCTAGCAGGTTCTTAATGGCAGTATGGAACAAGTTTAAAAGGTTAAAAGTTGCAAGACTGTTCTGAGACATGTCTGATTGTATGTGGTTTCCACTCCTGCAGGTATGGGGGACATGGCTGTGTCCAACTCCATCGGAAGCAATGTTTTTGATATTTTGATTGGCCTGGGCCTTCCGTGGGCTTTGCAGACCCTGGCAGTGAACTATGGATCATATGTAAGTCCTACATTTGTTCACATTGTTCTAATTTCATTTATTTTTAGTAAACCGTGATGTGCTGGCATCACTGCAGCAGCAGTATGCAACTTGGCAGGTATTAATGGATTTGTTTATTGTCAGATTCCAAAAAACCTATGGGTGGGCATAGCAGGTGCATGCTGAAGCCACTATCTAGTCCCTCCAGCTTCCTGGAGTAGTTTGCTTGTAGTGAGGGTATTTGCTCCCTGGTTTCATGACAAGGATGACTGTGCTGTAGTGTAGAACAAAAGTGTCCTTCCCAAATCTCCAGGCATCACAGGAATTCTCTCCAGTTGTAACCCCTGCATCTCCTGTATGATACCTTGATTGTCCATGTGCAGCATTCCAGGTGGGTACCCTCTGCAAAGTGAATTTTGTGATACAGAACAAACCCAGGATGCTGCTCCCTTAGGAGTCTTAAAAGAGGTTTAAGAAGGAAATTCCACTTAGATATGCAGGAATGCAGCACATGTTTGAAGTTCCAGTTGGTTGAGACCTCTGTCTCATGGCAGGACCTGGGGAATGCAGGATTTAGACTGAATTTCTGCTGCCAGACAGAGGCATTGCAGGAAAAGGATCCCCAGACATACAAAGTACCTGCAAGTTTTTCAGCTGAGGGACTGGAAAGATAGCAGAGTCCTTCTAAAACTCCTTACTGGGGTAATTTCTGTCATATTGGGACCCTGAAGCAAAACGAGTCTGGGTTCTGGCAGTAACTCCTTGTTTCCTCTTCAGCAACTGCCAGAACAGAACTGAAGACTTTTATTTCCATTGTTTTTCCTCTGCTGTTTAGCCTCAACCTGGGTTATTTATTTCCTGCTGCAGCAGCTTGGGTGTGGCTGGAGCTGGTGGCAGCATCTTTGCATTTGCTGCACAGGCAGCACAGAGATCAGTCTGACAGAGGAGACTGGCAATGCACAAACCTCACGTGTGTGATCAGTCAGAACAGCATTCCTCTGGCTCACTTTAGCCCCTAGATACAAGCCAGACCTCAAAGGAGAGTTTGGGAATGTTGATTTTTCTCCCTTGCTGTATATGAGGGAGTGCTTTGTCTGCAGACAATTTTCTCCTGGGGGAGAGGCATGTCCTATTCTTAAAGGAACAGAGAACTGGGTTTTTCCTTCTGTAATGAAGAAGACTCCAGCTAAGGCTCTTTTTCTGGCCTTTGCCAAAACCTGAGATTATCTCCTTTCATACTGCAACTTTTGAATGTTCTGCTGGCCTTGTTTTCCCTGAACTTCCACACTGTCACATATCCTGAGAAAAGGTATTCCATTGCCTCTTGGAGGAAATGCCTCTCTTCTCATGAGAGGGCCTCTTGACTGATTTCTGCTCTGAATTGTCAGATCAAGGATACATTTTTCTTAAGCTTTTGTTCCAGATTTCAGAATCTTCTGAGCTTCTGTGCTCACAGTTAAGTCTATCATGAAATGGAGTAGGCTGCAGCGATCATCACAGAAGTGGAGTAGTTCATCACTTCGGTGTGTGTTTTCAAAGCTGTAGTCTAATGGGACATTTGTGAAACAGCAGCATGTAGTCCAAAGTGAAATGCAGGAAAAGAAGGGGCTTGTCAGGAAGCTCATTTGGCTGAACTGGATACATATCACAGCTGGAATTTCTGGATGAAAAAGTGCAACTGTTTGGGTAAAAAAACCTTGCTAGTGAGCTCAAAGTACTTGAAAAGCTGTGAAGAATTCCACAGATTTTTCAGGAGGTGATGTATGCATGACATCTCCCTGTTGTGGCACAGAACAGGCAGAAAAGGGACAGAAGAGGACAAAGACAGCATGTGAGAAGGGCTATAAAACAATGAGTAGTGAATAAAAAACCCCAGAAAGACAGTTGGAACAGTCAGACATTGATGTTAGACTGTTCCCAGAGCCCTGGGATGGCTGGGAGATGGATTCCACAGGTGGGCGCTGGGTGTAATTCCATAATTCCAGCTGCACTGAATTTGCAGTATACGTGCTGTGGAGTTCCCCTGTGCACACAAATGGATTTGGCTGGCATAGAGCAATGAAGGTGCTGGTGCAGAGCTGCTCCAGCATCACTCCTCTGGCACATGGAGTCTGAGCTCAGCAGACTTTGGCTCGTGTGGAGAATGGAGGGATCCTTTAAGCAAAGGGAGAAGTAAAATGAGAGAACGAAGGCATATGTGAACAGTGGGGATTCAGCCTAGTTTGGATTTAGCTCTTTCAAAACCACATATCAGTACTGTACAAAAACAACTCATGGTTCTGTAGGATCACTTTCTGAAGCAGACAGATGCCTGCTACGTTAGAAAATGTGGAAAGGCTGCCAGGAAAGTTCTTGCTATTTAGGTTAATTAATAGCTCTTTGCTTTGCCCACCAGTGGGAGCTGGGCTAGATCCCAGGCCAGGAATGTTGCTTGTTTGGCCCAAGTTGAGAACTGTTAAGCTGGAGTCAAACTCAAGTGTTTTGATGCAGTAACCCTGCAGAGGGGGAGTTGGTGGTTGCTTTGCCTGCATAGGAACAGCATAAGTTGTGTTGCTGTTACATTTGCACAGCTGCCGTAAATAATTAGCATACGCTTTCTACTTTTGAATAATCTTTAATAGCAACTTTTATTCCCCTGAATGACCTGCAAGGAAGAGCCCTGCAGGTAGTCCAAAGAAAGCAGCCCCAAACATTTCTCTTTGGAAGCACAGTCCCCAGCAAATTAGACACAGAGGCCCTTGGAATGGTCTGCTGGTTTTATGGAGGCTGAAGATGTAACAGAGAAGCAGTGTCTGCACTTCAGGTTGAATTCAGACATTTTCCATGCTAAAATAATTCCATCTTCTTCATTTGCTTCCTTTTCCTGTAGATCCTTTTCCAATTGATACATTTCATACTATGAGTTTTTGCAGATACTGGCACTAGTCAAACAAAATTCCTGACCAAAATCCAGACAGGAATTTATTGCAAAATAGTATCTGTCTTTCCTAGCCAGCTGCTGTTCATTTGGGGTAGCAGGGAAGATGGCTTTAATTTGTGTTTTAGCTACAAAGTTAGTTTGGGATTTTTTTGACCAGTCTCTGGAGTTTTCAGTGGCTGTGGGATCATGACATTTTTCACCTTCAGTTAATGCAGACAGTCCCAAAATTGACCTTCATGCCCTGAAGCAATCCAAATCCTTCATTTCTCTGGACAGTCATAGTGCTAATATTGCATTCTACATGTAATGGTCATAGGAATAGAAATGTCCTGCTGTATATCCATGCCCTTACAGCACATATCCTAAAGAAATCCTGGTATATCTCTGTGAATAAACGATCATCATGGATGTAGCCTTTTTTATTATGCCAAAAATCAGTAAAGAAGGAAAATGTGCCATTTGTGTTAGCCACTATTTTAACATATGTGAAGGAAACAGGAAATCTCAGGCAGCAGCAGAGCTCTGCAAATGGGGGGGGATGTTTGTGAGTGCAAGTGATGGCAAAGCCCATGTAGGAGAAGAACACCTTCAAATGTTGTCAGGTCCTAAGGATGCTCCTCTAATAACGCTTCTTCTTCTTTTACAAAGCAGGGAGTAAGCAAAATAATCTGTGATGTAATGGTTTGACTCGGCATTTATAACTTGCAAGCGAGTGTTTAACAAGTCAGCAGTTTAAGATTTTGAAAATGTCAGCAGAGAGAAATATTGTTGCTTGAAATTGTGAGATGGTTTTAAAAACTTCCTTTTTTTACAGATTCGGTTAAACAGCAGAGGACTTATCTATTCTGTTGGTCTCCTGCTGGCATCTGTTTTTGTCACAGTATGTATATAGTCTTTTGTTCTTTATTTCCAAAAGAGAGCTTTTTATAGACATTTTCTTCACCTGTTCCTTCCTCCACTCCAGCTGAAATGGTGTTTGCAAAGTCTGTGGTTAAGGGATGGGAGCGGTCACTGCTGCTGTAAACTTCCTGAGACCTTGATCTGACACTCTGCAGCAGTCACAGGATGACACTCCTGTACTTGGGTGTCATGGGTGGAGCCTGGGAGATCCATTAGTAATCGTTAGTTATTTTTATGCTAGAGCTGAAGCAGATCCCTTGATGCATGATGAGGTCTATTCTCCTGTGGGACAGGTAGACAAAATGCTGTACAGGGTGCTTGGTCCTCTGTAGGATCCTTCTGCAATATAATGCAGTCCAGGAAAAATAGTGCCTGGACATGACAATGTTTCTATTGAAAGCACGGCTTCATATTCCCTGACCTTTCCCAGAAAAGGTAGAGAGAAGGGGAATGATGTGACATCTTCCAAATCTTGAGACCAGGTGCTATAGAGGGGAGTCCTGTGTGTTACATACCAGAACAATTCCCACGTACACAAGACTTTAATCTTCGGTCAGAGCAAACTGTGCCAAGTCAAGCACAGTCTTAGAGTGTGTGACTCCAGACTGAGATGCAGAAGAGCACATTAAACATTTTGAGTGATGAAAAGGGAATCTGGCCTTTAAATTTCTAATTGAATTAAATGGAATTGTTCTTGCCGAAATGAAATTCATTGCAGAAACTTGAGCTGAAGTGTTGTTAAGTCAGAGTGGTTTCCCTGAGTGCTGTTCTGATTTACTGCAGCTGTGGTCAGCTCACTTGCTGCAGAACTTGGTTTGTGATTGCTCCCAGCCGATCATCATCAGTAAGGGGACAGCCCTCTCCTTGCTCCTGTAGTTGAAGCGTGGATTTACCACTTTATTCAAAATGTTCCTGCTGTGGTGGCTTACTCTGTGTTTGTTGTAGGTTTTTGGTGTCCACATGAACAAATGGAAACTGGATAAGAAGCTAGGGTGTGTGTGCCTTTCCCTTTACGGCATCTTCCTGTGTTTCTCCATCATGACAGAGTTCAATGTTTTCACTTTTGTGAACTTGCCAATGTGCAGAGATCACTAATGCAGGTGGCAGACTGTCAGGAGGAGCTTCCTTCTTACCTGTGCAATACGAGCCACGGCTGGCATCTCCTGAATGCGGTGCACCTCCAAGTCGTGACACACGTCCTGCTCACTGTTCTTAGGACCCGTGGCCCCATCTAGGTTTGCCCTCTCCCTGGCCCCCACAACCTGGAACAATCCTGCATCGATGTGAAGAGGTTTTTTGTCAACATTCATGTGATTTCCTAGCTCAATTTTTTAACAGTGTGACTGGGATTCGATGAACTGGCTGCTAACTGGCGTTAAGCCAGGCAAAACTGGTCTGCTACAATTCCTTCTTTTTTTTTTTTAAGTTATTTGATGGAAGACTAATTAATTTATGACTTAAGACTATTGCTACAATGCAGAAGAGGGTACGTCGTACAGGGGCTGACTCTCATGGAGAATCATGGGAATTTTTTTGGTTGTGGGGCTTTTTTGTTTGTTTGTTTTTAGTTTTGGTTTTGCTGTTTTTTTGTTTGTTTGTTTTGATGGGGGGAGTTGTTCTTGTTGTTCTTCTCTTTACTTGCCAGAGATCAACCTTGCATCTTCTCCTGAGCACTGGGTCTCCTGTAACAATCCAAAGGTCACAGGGGAATGTAAAATGGAAATGCAATTCAAGGTACTCAGCATAAAAATGGATAAAAGAAGTTTGTCAAGGCAATAGCTGATGACTTTTTGCTATAGTGAGTCTTGTACAAGTGTGATGAGGAATGCAAGCTAAATGTGGATACAAAGGGTAAACACTGCTACCGTGTTACTATGAACGTTGGAGTTCTATTACTAGAGTGTTTATGGCGTTTCCAAGCAATAGTTTGATTGCCAGCCCAGGAGGGGCTACCAAGGTGTCCTGGTTTTTAATGGTCTGCACGTGGCCATGGAAGGCCAGAACTTTCTCTGCTTCATCAGATTTCTTGTTTTGGGGGGATTCAATTGTTTCTGTCTTATTCGTTCTGAGAAGGACAAAAGTACGTATTGAAACTTTTCTAAATGAGTTACAGACACTGGTTTCTTTAAGAGGAAAGAGGCATATTTTGCACAGACATAGTTACTGAAGTCATAATTTGCCATTCTTTAAAGAATACACTGGACCTGGCCAGATATTTGTCATCTTAAGCAGTTGAACTTATAACAGATCACGTGGATTCATCAGCCCTCCTTTGGGAGGAAGACACACGTGGAATATCTTCAATGCAGACTTACTCACAGATCTTAAGTTATTGTGAAAGTTTAGCTATTCATTGTTCCAATATCCCAACTAGATTTTGTATAATTCTGTATTAATATGCAGGCAGATTCTACCCCCTGAGAAGCACCATCACAGCTTTGTTTATATGTATTGATACTGTGGATTCTTGCCACTACAACTCTTGTATTTACTTTAAGCACTGATCACTTCTGATCCGTTTTGTATGTTTTTTCCTCTTTCTTGTATATGTTCTACTATGACATGTATTAAGAGACTACCAGCTAGGTGAATGTTTTTGTCTATGGTACAAACAGTGGCAAATATTAATGGTAAAGGTACAGCAAACCCTACATAAAAGAAAGAAAGGAAAAAGAAAACAAAACACCAAACTTTATATCAGCAAAAAAAGAACTCCAACTTATAAGAAAAAAGAAGAGAGTCATGCTCCATTCACAGACAAAAAGCCAATTTTCGTTTCAATTGCACTTTTCGAATTTTCTGTTGGCAAAATGTTGTAAATGAAAATATTTACACCCTTGATTTCCATACAGCTCAGTACCTGATTTTTGTTCTTTCCTTGTTACGCTAAACATTCGGAGGCACTGGCAGCTCCTTGCACCGTGATTGTCAGCGGAGTCCTGTGGAAAGAGCCCTGTCCTGTTGGCCTCGGAGAACAACGTGTGCTGGGGGATCCTTGGCAAGAAGAAGGAAAGATCCAGGGACAGGCGGTAGAGAGAGTCAGTGATGTGTCTGCACTGTCCTTTTTCATTCTGGAAAACAGTTGTGTTGCTACTTGTTGAGCTCTGCAGGTGTTGTTTGAGCAGCCTTTTCGTACCTGTGCCCGCGGGACGTCCTCTTGCATTAGGAAGCCCACTGTACCTTCCTTTGTTGGGTTTTTGTTTTTCTTGTTGTTGTTGATGTTGTTGGTCATGAGATGAATAATAATAATAACCACTAAAATGCCTAAAATACTTCTTTAAATCAAACAATGTTGGCAACTATGTGGCCTGTGTCACTAAAAGCCACCCCACAAACACAGCTTACTCTTGTAGCGAGATGCAGTTGCTCCTAAGCAGAGTGTGTCCTTGCTGACGGAAGGGACAGATTAGCAGAAGGAAAAAAAAGGAGAGAAGTTTCATATCAGGGCCTATTATTACTTCTATTTTGAATATTTATACTGCTGCTCCAATGGAGCCAGTTGGATCTATTTCTACGAAATAGCCATTACCTAACCCACGGCACAAAAACTGCATGAGTGTTTTTTAGGAACTTTTCCTATTGGTGTGCATTAAATACTGTAGTAATCGTAGCTTTGCATTGTGTGTGAAACCTGAAATACCTTGCTTTGATATTTGTGTGTTGTGCTAGAATGTTCTGCAAGTCACTTGTTCTAAGCAGAAGCAAAAGGTACCTTGAACTGCCGTTAGCTGTGCCATAGATGAACTGACACGCACTTCTGAGGTGTGCTTACCAGATCAGCAAGTGCAGGCCTGTTTTGGAACATGACAGACCGACTGAATGTGCACCTTCTTGTTGTGGTTGCTGAAGGAGCCCGCGCCTCTCACTTCTGTTAGCGTAGCCAAAGCCTGTGGGAAAGTCCCCAAAGCAAAAAACCAGCAGTTTTTGCATTCTTCCTGAGGTCTCCAGGGCTCGCACACAGTTCTGTTCGGATGCAGGGCGTATCCATAGCTTTACCGAGTCCGGCAGGGACCTGAGTTGGGAGGGGTTAGACTCTGGAAGTCCCTGGCTGTTGCTGGAGGACATCCAGCACCTGGCTTCAGTCTCCTAGTGGGAAGCTCTGCTGTGCCTATTGCTGCCCAAGCCGTGGGCTATCACTGGCATGTGGGGCCCCAGGAGGCAGCCAGGCTGGCAGAGCCTTTGGGGACTGGGGCAGTGGGTGCTGGGCCAGGGGGTGCTGTCTGGGGGAAGGAGGGAGTTTGAGGGGCTGGGGGGGCTGGGGTTGAGGGGCTGGAGGGAGCCACTAGTGAAGTTGGGCTGGTTTGGGCGGGGGTTCTTAGTGTCACTGTGATTCATTTGCAGTTTTATTCTTCTGAAAGTGAAGGTCACCTTCATGTCCAAGGCTGCTCTGGTCTTTTGACCAGTCCCCTGTTTTTGTTACCATTCCTAGCGGCTTCAGTGGATTCTAAATGAGTATTTCAAAGGGAGACTAAAGCGCCTTTTCCTCAGTGGAGAGGCTTCACTGCAGCTCTGGCTTTGACTTGCTGTAAGTATGTGTGATCCTTGGCTGGCTTCTGCTTGACATGGATGGCCTTTGTCTGACAGCAGCTCAAAGGCACAGTGGTAGGATAGGGTATGATATGAGGTGGTCTTAAGACATGCTGGGAAAACTGCTTTTGTCCCTACCAAAGGTGAATTTTATACTTGCCTTTTTTTTTAATTTAAATTTATTTTTATTTTTTGTGTACTGCACTTTTTGGTAGTTTCTGCAGTAGGAGGACTAATCTGAAATGTGTGCACAGGAGGAGATTTTCACTGTCGTAATTTGTTGTTTTTTGCTGTGATGTCACTTGCCTGTTTAATTTTCAGCTTTCTATCTTCAGCTGTGTCTCTGAAATCGATTGATTAGCTTTGGCTTTATGATAGTGCTTGTGGAGAACGAGATGTGAGACTGGCTTTTGCTCCTGACAAAACAAGTCAGGTAGAACAGCAGTCTAGTTTTAGAAAAAACAATGTTCAAGGTAGGTGGAGTAACCTGTCAGAACAGGAATTTTTATATGGTTTTTTCCAAATAACCATGTTAATACTTGTGAGTAAAACCTATACTGAATACTGTTGAATAACTTTTAGTAAACCATAGGTTTCTGCTGACTGACAAATGTTTCTTATATTAAGATTTTTTGGAAGCCCTAATCCTTTCAATTATAGTTCACAGAGATGCAATAGTGTGAGGTTTATCTATTTTGAAGTTGCACCACCAGAGCTTTAAACTTGTTTAAATATATACTTTAAAAATCAATCTCAACGGACCGTGCTTACCTGGATTTAATTCTGCCCTGTACTCGAGACGTTTCAGTTGCTCGGCGGTCACTGCAAGTTGGTCTAAAATAGACTTGAATCCAGGTAAGGAAGTCCCTTTCAGGTTGGTACAACTGTAACTGAATCAGTTTAAAGCCACATTTTAAGGAAAGCGGTGGAAGTTTGAATTCTTGAAAGATTTCAGCCACTTAATTTCAGATTTAAGGAGCTGCAGAGTCTGGGCATGCCGAATGGATGTACCAAGCAGAATGCAAGGCTTACTTTCAGGAAGAGAGTTTTCAGTATTCAGGGACTTGAGTGAAATGTGACCTTTGTTGAATCAGGGGCAGAACCCCAGTGACTGTTGTAGGTCAGTGATGCGTTTGCAGCAGTGAGTCCTGGAAAAGATGGGGACACTGCATTTTTTAAAAGATGAGTGATTATTTTCTTACCTGAATAGATGAGTGGTTATTAATACCACAAGCACCTTTAAGGGAATTTACATGAATATTCTGTTAGCACTTAGTGGCCTCAGATCTGAAGCGTAGTTCTGAAATGCATCTACTTCTACCCAAACTGCTTGGACTTGTTTGGCTCAGTCTTCCCCAACCAAGCTCTGGTGTGGACAAATCCATGCCTTTTGGAAAAGTTTACTTTATTCACGGGGAAAGCAATGGGGTAAGAAATGACAAGTCTGTTCTGTTGTGCACTGGGAATATAAACTGGCTGTGAAATCAATTATTTGCTAGCCTGAAACAGCCTGAGATCTAGGCCAAGTTATCCAAGTTTGGGCAGAAGCATCTAATTTCAGCAAAGCTTCTAAAAAAGCACAGCTTGTTTAAAACAACAGATTTTAAAATGTATTTATATAGCTAAAATGACTTTATTGTGGTATATTTTAGGTAGGTTTTTGTTTTACTTTTTGTAATAGCCTTGCAGAACAAATTTTAAACCTTCCACACCGAAACAACCTGACAGAAATCTCATCAATATAATCTTTGTCTGCCAGGTAGGATTTGAATGGTGCTAAAAGTCAAGATGATAATTTTACAGCAGCAATTCAACATAACATTTTCATTGCCAGTTGAGGGAACACAAAACATTGTATGCCTGAACCTGTGGGGATTGTTGTAGTTGATTACAGATCTGTATAAATGTTGGGATGTGCCATGACATCTTTTTCAAGAGCAGCCATCCCTGTACACTCTGCAGCCACCTGCTTGCTTCCTCGAGATTTTATCTTGCTCCTTGTGTTGCAAGGATTCAGAATTTTGCTTCCAGTTTCTCATAACCTGAATCCCTCTGGCTTTGAAGGCTGACTCACGTCCTGCTTAACACGGAGGCAGTGTGCTAGGCTGGCAGGAACAGTCTGGAGGTTTGGATCCAGTAAGTTGATGGGAGCAAATGTGAGGAGATCTTTGCTTGGCACACTGATCTCAGCCCCCCAAGGACCCAAGCAGTGCGAGGTGACTGCCTGCCTGGGTCGTGTCCCCAGCCACTGAAATGACCAGTCAGTGCACATACGTGGGGAGGCTGCTTTGGGATGTCTTTTCAGAGGCTCTTTCAAGGGAAATTTGCACCTTATGCAAAGATATGCATTACACAAGAAATAATAATTGATCTAATGAAGGGATTCTAGGTCTGACCTGAGCCTTTTACCCTTGGTGAAGCCACTGTGCTACAGGAGTTTTATGGAGCAACTCAGTCATAAGTTCCTGTAATTCACTGGCAGATTTTTAGCGGTATTTTTTAAAATGTATGAACATAGATTTATATTCAAGCAACATACATATATATATATATACACACACATATATATACTTAGTAAAGTGTATGTGTCCAGTGTTGTTAAATTGAAGCCCTGTGGTAACCAGCTGTCTCTGCATAGGAATAAAGTCTTATCATGGCAACTGCTAAGATGCTGTAAGCGTGAGTATTTAAGATAGACTTACACATGCCTACTTATAAACTCAAGAGATAGTTGCAAGCTTTTCTTTGTTTCCACATTGCATTAGCCAAATTTTGTGAGAGGCACGTGGCAGTCATATCTCTAATACAGCAGGTCAAAAGCTTAAACAGCTTAGCTGTGTCCATTCAGTAATATTTCTAATTGTAATTATTGTTGTTCATTCAAAGTTCTGGGTCTGTTTGCCAAACATAAAGACAGCTTTGAAAAAGCGAAAAGACCATGTGTGAGACACTGAGGAGGTCAGGGAGTTCTATTCTGAAGTATTTATGCATTTTATTTATTTATTTTATCATACACAAAGAGCTGAGCCCCTGGTTCAGGAAAACATTTCTTCGTGGTGGCAGAAGATTTAGGAACCTAATTTCAGGCCCTTCCTAAAGCTAACGCTGGATTTCCCTGGATCGGAGACCAAGCAGACTAAGCCATTAAAAGCATCATTCCATCCTTTTGAGTGTCCATGAAAAGTGGTAAGACCTTCTCAAATGATTCTTGTAACTTAAATTAGTTGACAAGTTTAGGAGTCCTGAGAGATGCAAAGATGTTTGTGCAGTGCTCACCTCTTGATCTCTGAGAGTAGAAATATATAAATAACAAATACTCCCTGCACTCCTAATGTTTTTAATATCACTGTCACTAGGTACCATTTGCAATAATCAAAATTCACATTACATATGATACCCACAAGTAGATTTTATATTTTTATTTTTTAGGATTTTTATTTTCTTAGTTATCTGCTTTCAGTAAGCAAGTAATTTTCCTTTGCCTGGTTTTCCACAGCTCTTTTTAACAGCACATGATTGGCTATGGTTAAATGTGAAGATCTCCCTAAAACAGATGCCATGTGCCAGCAAAGGCTTGGGTGAAGCTGACATTTATTGTCCCAGCTTTTTGACAAGGTTACCATTTACAGCAGGCAAGGACCTTCCGCCTCGAGATCCTGCAGATGAAACAGTCCCGGCACTTGCAGGCACACTTGCCCTTTTGCACTACGTTGGTTTGGTTTCAGGTGGGTCGGTAGATCTGCGGTGCAGAACAACAGTTACATCGTTGCTGTCACTGTGGATTACTGTAGGGCTTGTTAGTGGGAAATACAAGAGCAACGATGGAGACCTTTTAAAATGTATTGGAAGGGACTGGGAACCTGTGTTTTGCCAGCTTCTAAAGACTTAGAGAATGTTCAGGTTAGGAAGGAAATAAAAGGAAGATAAAGGCTGATTGCAAACAGCTCAGTCTCAGTCTTTCATGAAGGTTTATGTAATGTTCAAGCTGTGCATAAAGCAGGCTCCCATATTCTGTCAGGCACAGAGCTCAGCCTAGGTGTTCAGCCCTGGTGCTCAGGAACAGCCTTTTTCTCTCAGCGATTCTCACTGCTGAGTGAGGACCTCTGAGCATAACATACATTTGTGTATCACAGGATTGTCTTGTGAGATTGCTTAGGTGAAGTGAGCAAGCGCAGAGCTAGAACCACAACAAAGAATCCAAAGCAAGATGTTTGTGGAATAACTTTGTTCTGAAGAGTTTTTTTTGTCTAAATGGTTCCAGAATCCAAGGACACAAAGTATGATTCTGTAATTATTCAGCACCCACGGAGAGCAAGCACAAATGACAGTAGTATGGCATCACAAAAAATTGGCTGTTGTGTAACTAGCATACTGGCAAGTTTTGCAGAGATTGCATTTACATGGAGATTTGCCTGGACAGTACTTGATCCTTACAACTCTTGGTCTTTCATCAGGAAAGGTGACTGTCCCTTTGCTAGGGAGAGGGGGAAAGAGATGCCAAAGCAATGTTTTCAACTCTTATCCTAGCTGCACACAGTAGAGTAGCAGTGTGCAAACCTGAGCGGTGAGTTGGTGTGCACTGAAGATTTAGGGACAAATTTTACTTTGTGTCCCCTTGAAGAACTGTGTGATTGACTTCACTGTCTGCCCTTGTAAAGCTGAGAATCCTCACTAGGTCCTTAATGCAGCAGTATGTGTGAGAGATGATGAAAGGAATGATAGGTTACCTTCATCCTCGCATTGATTGATTGTTTTTGAAATTGAAAGCAAACTAGGAAGATGTTTGTATGGTTTTGGGGGGTCTGGGTTTCGTTTGGTGTTTTGCTGTGTGTCAAAGTCCTGTGCAGTCTGAAATCTCTGGACGAGGTCTGGCAGTGGTTTGGATGTTCTTCTCGCTCGTGCATCCATCAGAGCTTCAGCCAGTGGGACATAGGTGAGGACAGGTCCATGGTTCCCCTGGCCCCAGACATGGGTGTGTGTCAAGCAGCCCTGCAGGGGAGAGGTCACTTCTGCCGGGGGCCCCAGCACAAGCCTGGTAATGGGAATTGAGGCACAGGTAAATCAAAGCAAAAAAGTGAGCAGATAGACCTGTTAGTCCTCAAGTATGTTGCACAAGTTTCATGGTCCCCCACCTTCTGGTGTGCCACCCCCTCCTCCCTGGCTCATCCAGCAGCTTTTTGGGCCAGACTTTCATTAGGTAGTGCTCCCCATAGCTCCCATTTATGCACTAGAAGATATGTCTGTGTTCTCAGAGGTGTTAGCTGCTGCTCGCTGCAAAGGGCAGTGCGTGCTGTTGGGTGCAGGCTCTCCTGAGAAGCTTCTCTTGGTTTCTTGTTTCTTGTGAGGCTTTGGCCCAGTGGTGCCCCTGTGTTGGGGTGGTTTGCAGATATGTCCCTGTAGGAGCGCGAGTCGGTTGCTGTGGGGACAGGTGGTTTCTTTGCACAGAGGGGTCACTTTTAGGCACTTCAGCCTTTTCCAGAGCCAAGCCCCGGCTGTTGTGTGTAGGTGGTGCTGTCCCTGTGCCAGTCAGAGCCAGCCCAGCTCTGCACCCTGCAGTCAGCCTGGCATCACTGAGGCACGTGGGGAGAGCCCAGTCCCAGCCCTGTGTATTTGAGGGGGGTTAAATCACCTCATGGCCCAGCAGTCTGCTATTCGGGATCTGCTAATTTGATGGAGCTATAATGGAAAAGTTGGTTTGACACTGTTATTGAAGTCTTAGGCCGTTGAATGCAATACCTACTGTGGCTTGTTCTTAAACAGACTGCTGGGACCGTGCCAGTCTCTGAATCGTGGGTGAGTTCCCTGCTTTGTGGCGCTGTTATGGCATCCAAGCTGCAGGAAGCACAGCAATAAAAGTGAGTGATAGGAGCACCTTTTGTTTGATTGGGGATCAAACGACACTGTCTGGGTTCCTTCTCTGTGGGAAATTCTAACCACAAGGAAGAAAATGTAGGTGGATCTGAGTGCAAATGCACATATAATGTATGTTCATTTACAGCCAGCCAGAAAACAAAATAAGCAGTGGTTTCCAATAATATGGTTCTACTCCAAATAGCTTTTTATTAAGTCAGCTTGAAAGTGTTAAAACGGTGGAGCCATAGACAAAATATTTGTTACCTTTTGAAATGAGTTATAATGGTTTTGTCATATTTGTACAGGTATTATAAGGTCAGTCTTTCTGTATGTTTTATAACTTATTGTAGAATAGTCTTCTATGCATAGCTGTTCCACTTGCCTGTGTAAGTTACAAATCTAACAGAAATGAAAGCATGCATTTTTCTCTGTTTGCTGGTAACCTATGAAATTAGAAACTTGTATTTCTGTGTTTTTAATGTGTTACACTATAAACAAAATTCACAGCACTATTGTCTATGGAATATCAAAAAGTTTTATTAGAATGAATTACTTTAAATGTTTTGTCAATTGATTTAATAATGTGTCAGACATCTACACTAAGACAATATAATGTTTATCAATAAAATTATTCTCTCTTTGTACTAACTTGACACTTCAGGGTGTGCTTGGACGTAGGAGTAGAGCACACCTGTGGGTCTCAATCCCAATGATCTATTCATTTTTTGCATAATTCTGAGAATACTTTGTACCCCTTATTTGACCTCATCTTTGGATTAGGGAGTGAAGGAAGAAGAAAAGAGAGTTTTTGTACTTTGTATTTCCTGTGCCACTGAGTGTGTGTTTGCTGTGGAGGTGTGTGCACCACAGCAGTTCCTGAAGGAGTTGGCCCGCTCGTGGGATGTGTTCATGTTGGAGTCCGTGCAGAAACAAACACTGTGGGAATTTTATTTGCTGTTGTAGGAGTCAAATTTTGCTCTGTTACAACAATACAAATCTGAAATTACTGCACTGACGTTACTGTCCTCCAGCACAGGGAAGTGGGAGTTGATTGTCACTCTCCCAGCTGGAGGATTCTGTGCCTGTGACCGCTCAGCCATTGACAGCCATGGTGATGAGAGCCAGTCCTCTCTCTGAAGCTGTTCCTGGAGTAATATTTTGAGTAATGCTTGGAATAACAAAGAGGGAGAAGTGCTATTATAACAGTTCTGATGTGGTCAGTTTCCATTCGAGTGCTGCAGAGCACTTGTGGACAGGGATGGTTAGAAGCCCATGCTTTGAGAGAGGGAAACACTTGTGCTGCTTTTTACTCTGCAACAGCTGAGAAGAAGCTGCAGTTGCCTCCCTAACTCAGCCTCCCTTGGTGGCTTCTTTCTACCTCACCCCATGAGATGGTTGGGACACTTCAGCTGACCCCCTCCCCTCCCCCTTCCCATTATATTTTCCCTGACAGAAGATTTTGAGATCCTTGAATGAAAAGACACGTAATTGGGTCTGGCTACCTCACCTAAACCCCTTTTGCTTATGTCTTTGTAACAGCTGCTGACAAAATAATCTGTTCTTTCTGAAGTACCCACCGTGGCCACAAGGAGCAGTGGTGTATCTTAGGCGGGGTGTTTACTTACACATCCACAGCTATTTCCAGGTGCAGAGGAGTCATGCAGGGCAGACAAAGCACACATGCTGGTCCTGCACCTCTGTCCAGGAGGGCAGAGATGAGGTGCAGCCTTTGATGTTAATGTAGAAAATGTCTTTCATCAGTGCAAGCCCAGCAGTTGTCTTGAAAATATTTTCCATTGGTGTGATTGTTTGCTTTCCAACTCTGCGTGCTGGCAACCCAGAACATATGTTGGAATCCATACGGATGCTGCATCTCTGTAGATAGTTCCCCATGACTCGTTTTCTGGTTCAAAGATACTCTTGCTTCTTGTCACAATTTGGAACAGTTCCAGTTGGTTGTTGGAATCTGAAGACACTCTCACTCCTTACCCCCTGCCACAATGATATGCCAAATATGCATCCTTTCTGAATCTGCCTTGTGATTACTTCACTTCAGAAAAATTTTGTGTAAGTTGCAGCCTGGAAAGTTAGAGATTGGTTTTCAGAGATCAGGGAGTAATTGAATTTCTAGTCACTTACATTAAAGTTAGGAAAATCCGAGTGTGAAGGCAAGCCATCATTGCTTTCACTGGTGGAAGTATATATTCATGTATTCAAGTATATCTTCATGTATTCACTTTTGCTTTTTTAGAAGCTGTTCTATGTTGTCTTTGCAGTTACTCTTCAGCCATCAGAAACCCTGTCTAAGAAAAGATGTGGATTCTTAGTGCAGAACAAAAGAAAGGAAGCATCAGAGCACAAGTACAAAGTGGTGAAAAGAAAACTAACTGTTCTCTCCCACCTGGCCATCTTTATCCATCATAAAATACAAAACTAGAGCACAAATCATATTTATTTCCCTTTGGAGGTCACTTCTGGCTTGCTTTACAGAGGCCAGACTTGTGTCTTTGCTACCCCAAAAGCTATTTGCTTTGAAATAAGAGATCTGTTTTCTGTAAGTTGCAGATAATAATCTCCCTCCTGGCTCTGCCCAATTGATTTTGACCTGTTTATTCCAACAGAAAGAGTGTGTGATTGCAGGGCAGGACATGGGGCTGCTTGGTGTCCCGAAGCAGTGGGGTTGTGCATCGCAGGAAGGCTGAGGCATTTCTGTACAGCTCTGTCACAGCCCTCAGGATTTGGTTGCAGGCACCTCCCAACTCCAGGTGAGACTTCCCACCTGAGGTTCCTCCCATCCTTGCATGGACATGTTAGGACATGGAATCCTGGACATGTCAGCTGCTCCCTGGAAAACAAATGATTAATAGTTAAAGCTGTTAGTGCCAAAATAAAATTAGCTGGCTGCCTAAAATGGGGCAGCCTTTAAGCTGCTGCTCGGCTGCATAGCTCATGAAACTGCTGCTCCCAGTCCCTGGCACTGGGAGGTGGATGCACACAGGTACTCCCAGCACACTGTGCTTTCCCAAAAGCTGAAGCAGAGGCAGCATGGGGCTGTGCCTTGGAAGGCCAGAACGGAGACCCAGGAGCGGGGAGGAACTGCAGGTACGTAGATTTTGTGCATTTTTTTCTCCCTGTTGCAATGAGGATTGGCCCTCTTGGCACAGTTGAGCATCTGCCTACTTGCTGTCCAGCAGCTTTGAGTAGGCTGCAGCATTCAGAGATGAGGGGGAGGCTGATCTTCAGCCTCTGACTGTCGGTGGCTCTGTGACTGGCGTGAGGCTTTACAGTGCCATCCGAATCGCTAGAGAAGAGTAGCACAGAATAAACAAAAATAATTGAATACCACAGCCTGGAGACAGCAGGTGCAGTGAAAGCACTTCAAACTGCTCACACAAGAAGATCCTACAAGTGAGCCTTTAAAGAATAATGGGAAAAAAAAATAGTGGCATAATTAACATATCGGCTGCAGTAGAAATGTCTTAAGTAACATTTTAAAAAGAGAGCTCTGCTTTGTGTGTGAACTTAAATCAACACTTGTCCTGCCTAAAATTCTTTTGTGCTGACTGCAGGGAGAGCTTGGATTTTCGAAATGTATTTTCTAATGTTGCAGAGCAATGCCATCTAGGGCATAGAGCCTTACAGTTACCAACAGGAATGCTATCCATCCTTAGTGAGAAAGCTTTCTGGACTGAATATTAAAAACTGGTTCATCACATCTGCATTAGGCCTGTTGGGATGTGCTCATTTTCAATATTTGCTTCTAGTTTTCTGAACTATGCTCTTGTCTGTTTTTAATGGATAGTTTTGTCTTAACTGGAACATAATGAATTTCTGTGTATACCTTAGCTCCTCTTGGTGGCTTTCATCTGTGCAGCATAGCAGGGATTATCAATTGTCTCTCTACAGCTACTCGAAGAATCCACCATGGCTGTGATTAGAACCATGATAAATTTAGGCAGTAGATTAAAATATTAAACCTAACAGGCCAGATCTTGTCATCCTTATTCCAAAGCTTCTTAGTGTGTTACTGAGGTTCTCCTGTTCAAACCAAGCTGCTTGTAGAACACTGGTCTGCATTACCTGAAAACATCTCAAGAACCTGGCCCAGCTTCAGCTCTGCCCTCACTCCTGGCTGACACAGCTCTCTTCAGGCTGAAGTGCCGAATACAAGGTAAGAACCTGCTGGCTTTGGTGGACGTCTGTGGCAGTAACAATTTACGAACCCGGACTCACATGGAATACGTTTTACCCACTATCTTGTCTTCCTGCTTCATACCATTTGACCTCATTATGCTTGGCCTTCCTAAGGAATGGTAGCAATATTTAGTGGCACTTTAGGCTTTGCTACCCCCTGGAGAACAGCAAGTGCTTTAACTCTCAAATCAGTCCCAGGACATTTCTTTAAACTCTCAAGGCTGCACACCAGCTTCTGGACCAGCCAGCTTCTTCCCTCTTCTATGTGAGTTACACTTGGAGCTGGTAATCCTCAAGTTACTGGCCTTGTGTGATTTTGTTGTTTCTACAACCAGCTCCAAACTGAAGGCAAAATACTTGATTGTAACTTGAAAACACACTGGGAAATGTTAATACTTTCACTAAGAAAGACGAGCTTTTAACAAAGCTACAGGCATTCTTTCCCCTCCCCTTGACTAATGACGTTGTTGCTATCTGAGCAAAGAGGTGGCCTGATTCTCCTCCAGGTTCATAATGGTCTGGTGTGGCTGCCAAGAGGTTAGAACACTATTGCCTATCAGCACAAAAATGCACGCACGCTCTGGCATAGTGAGGCACTGAAAGTCTGGGGAAGCAAGGGTTAGATGTTAACAGTATTATTTAAGAAGCAGAAAGCACATTAGTAACTAAATTTTTACAGTGTCTGCTTAAGCAGTGTACTGTTTAAACATGATGCTGAAGTGACAAACAATTGCTTCACTGGAGTTCTCCCTAGTGATCTGTTGTCCCATAAATTGGTATGGTGTATGTCCCTTTTCATTGTAACTGGAGATTGGAAGCACAGGTTACTTTATTTAGCAAACAGTTTTACAGCCAGGCTACAAACACTGTCTTTTTATTTCTTTGGTAGTGTAAAGATGAAAGGATGACTCACAATCTTTACTTTCCTGCAAGTTAAGACAGTTGTGCAAGAAGGATGGGGAATGCCAGCCTGTGATTTTTTGAAGGTGATGGGAACATGCTCTCATGTGCCAGGACCCCATCCACCACAGTGAAGGCAGGGGCTGGTTTATTTGGTACCTGGTACTTCCAAGTGCTTTAAAACTGATGTCCAGACATGGATCAGCTCAAGCTGCTATGGTTCAGTGCTGGCTCTGAGACGGCATCAGTGATGCTGAATTGCAGGTGTGCTGAGGAAAGAGTTACCCAAACACAGGCACTACCTCCATTCTCTCCTACCCACACAGTGTCACATAAAAAAAGATATGTGTTCAGTGTTTGGATGAGAACATGGCTCTGATCCTTCCTGAGTTCCGGAGGATTACTCACAGCTAGTGTCTGGCAGTCATTGCCTCCCTGGACAGAGGTCTGTCACTACTCTCATGTTACTTTGGCTCAGGCTGAAGAGAATGGAATAGCTTTTGGCAGATACACAGCTGGAATAAGCTCTCATTGGCATCTGGAGGCTTGTTATTATGTCTGCCTTTCTTGCTCCCTGATCTAGTGAGGCTGCTGATGAGGAGGTGGATCAGATACCATGGCCCTCACATCTTACACGGTGCTCAGAGAGGGCAGGGCATGCGTGGTGCCTTTGCATTACTTGGCCTGCACTCTGCAAGGCTTTCTGCGAAACTCGGGGTTCTGGTCCACACAAGTTCTGGGAGCTGAGATGTCGAAGTGCTCACATATCCCTGTACGGAGATATATTTTATTTAGTAATTGCTTTCAAAAAAGTACTTGAAATTAAAAGAGAAGGCAAAAAGTAAATGCTGCTGAGCTGGAAATGCAGCGTTTCTACTTACTCATTTCCTGGCTGTCAGGAAGACTAGATGCTGTCAGATCTCTCATCAGAGCCCCACCGTAGAGTACTGATGTGAGGGAGTGTTGAAAAGCTGCTGGCCAGATCTACTTTCATGGGACAAAGCTGAGAGAGAGGGAAGAGGTGGAACAAGGCAAGTATGACCTGCCTCACTGTACACGGCAGGTCATACCTGAGCACAGAACAACTCAGGATCCCAATACCAGCCTTGCTATAAAAAATTGGTCTTGCGGAAAAACTAGTTAGTTCAGCTCTGTGGAGTTTTGCTCACTTGCTGGTTAGTGGGTTGGTTTGGTGGTTTTTTCTTTCCATGTGTGTAATTATGTCTCCTCTGCTCACTGGATGAAAAGGTAATTAGAAAAACTAACCTAAATATCTTTGTTTTGCTCTTAAGCAGTTTTTGCTGTGCCTTCCTTCATGCAGTTTGATTCCCATCTCCCTCCTTCCTTGCTATAAAACACAGCTGAGCGCAAATCAGAACAAGAAATGCAGCCTGATGGCCGAAGTGTAATATGCATAATGCTGCCAAGGGTAAGAATTTGAATGTACCAAGTAACTGCTGTCACATGGTATAAGCTGAAACACACATCATGTTTTCAGGTGAGAAGAGAT
Source organism: Pyrocephalus nanus (assembly GCA_038380795.1). Classification (NCBI taxonomy): domain Eukaryota; kingdom Metazoa; phylum Chordata; class Aves; order Passeriformes; family Tyrannidae; genus Pyrocephalus; species Pyrocephalus nanus. The sequence goes on from CM076260.1 coordinate 115,084,325, forward strand.
CGCTCTGAAATCATCAGAGGCTGAGGGGTGGATGCACCTCCATGGCTGGGAGATGGCACAGGTCTACTTGTGGTGCAGCAGCAGTGCGTTCAGCTTGCAGGAGAGAGAGCCCCACAGCTCATCTGTCTTTCCTGTAAAAAAGTGCTCTAGTTTCTCTTCTCACTCCCACAGAGCTCACAGCAGTGTGACAGACATCTAGGGCAGGAGCCAGTGCAAGAGGAAAGTCTCTTGATGTAGGAATCTTGGCTCCCATGAGAGAAGCTAGCTGAAGGAATTAATAGTCGCTGCTCCTTGCTGCAGTTGCCACAGTGTGTCAACAGATAAACACATCTGTTTTCTATCCCCTTGGTATATATACTCAAGACACCGAAGATCCATCCCAGTAACACTGTTTTCCTCTGTACTCATGATGTGATTTTTATAGCTAAAGTACATACTGCCCAGGCCCAGTCAAAACCAAATTACATGAGAAAGCTTCCCTCATCTCTCCAGGGTATATAATACAGCAAAGTAGCAGTCTGGGGAAAGCTATGTGCCAGCCTTGTCCAGACTAGACAAGTGCTCTGGGCCATCCCAGCAGTGCTTAAAGCCTTCTGCCTACACATCGGTCTCTGCCCCACAGCCACATGATGGGAAATAGAGCCCAGCCATTCAGGGCTTGGGAAAAACTGCTGTTCTTCAGGCTTACTGTATGTTTAGAAAATCGTGCCAAGCCCAACTCCAACTCGCAGTTGGATTGAGGGGAGGGGTGCCAGTCAGAGATAAATAAGAAACACAAGCCATAAAACTTGATCCCATACTTTGGGTTCTTCAAAGGCTGTACGTGGCAAAGGCTTTTTTGGTGAATTTCCTCCAGTCCTTAGAGGTCAGTTCTGCTCCAGTTTGGCAGGACTGGCTATATCCTAACCTGCCTCTTGTTTACTGCCTTGTTTGCTCTTGTTTTGCTCTATGACTGGCAGGCTCCTCAGTCAACTGCTCTTAAATGCTTTTGAGGGGCAGCAGTGTCTCCCCCCCTCTCTGTAAGGGTGGCCAAAAGCTCTGATAGCTTTACCAAGCCAGGCACTGCAAAGCTGGACTTCAGTACCAGCTAGGCTACCTGAATAAACACCAGAGGAATAAACCTGAATAAAGTTTCCAGAGGACTGAAAAGTCAGTCACGATATAGTTTATGATAAGTGCACTTTAATGTCACAATTTTGTGTGGTATTTTTGCAGGTAGAGGAAGTTTCAGAGACCTGGACACAGCTTGAAGAACTCACCACTGCTGTCACAACTGGCAAGCAGGATTGCTTCAGATGCCTCTAGCTCATGCCAGAAAAGTTTCCCACCTTTCTGTCAAAAAGCAGCTATAGATTGCATGAAAGCTGCAGCAACAGATCTGTTAGGCCTCAAGATTAATGGCAATTGTCACGGAGGCTGTGGATTTTTAATTTAAGTATCACCCACATGGAAATAAGACAGTATTCCTTCATCCTGCGTCCTCAGCCCTTGGTAAGTATCCACCTTTCATTTTAATGGTCTGGATTCTGGAATTGCTTATACCCCCTTTAAGCAGATTTTTCTACTGCTGCGTGTCTTTGAACATGTTCCTAACCAGGCTTGGCACAGCAGCTGCCTCCTTGTTGTGGTCACTGGCATTTTCAATGGGCACTCTATTTACAGAGAAGGCAGCTGCCAGAATGCAAGGGAAATGTTGTTCTCATTGTTTTGTTACTTAAGTAACTTGCACTGAAATAATTCTAATAAACTTGTGACACACTGAAGTGCGGGGATCCTGGAATGAGCTGTGGAAAATGCGGATTTTAAAGGCATCGATGCTGTGATTTCCCTTATCCAGCTCCTGGCCCAAGTTGGTGAACTGAGCCCGTGGGACGGATCGTGGTGACGGGGAGCGGTCTGTGGGAAGGACACCCCTGCCCCCGAGCAGGTAAGGCTGTGAGGGGCCCGCGGTGGCGATGCCGTCCCGCTGGCCGAGGCTGGGCCTGCCCCCGGCCGGGGTGGCCCCGGCTTTGTCCCCGCTGTGCCCCGGCCCGGGCGGGTCGCGGCCCCGGGCCCGCCCCTGGCGGCGGAGGGCGGTGCGGGAGCGGCGCAGGCGCAGCGCGGGGCCCGGAGCAGCCGGGCGGGGAGGGAGCGGAGCAGAGCGCAGCGGCGGCGCCTCCCGGGCGGCCGGGCCGGCTCCGGACAGCGCTGCCGCCGCCGGCCGGGAGGTGAGCGGGGCTGGGCTGTGGGGTGGGGATCGCGGCCGACCGGGGGTCCGCGGGGACCGAAAGCGCCCCGGGAGCGGCCGGGCCGGGCCCCGACGATCCTGCGGGGCAGCGTCGTCCGCCGCCCCGGCCACAGCCGCTGCTCCCGGCCCCTTCCCCGGGGACCCTCCTCCTGTGCATCCCGCCACCTCCCTGTCCCCTCTGGTGTCACGATCTCGGGAGGGCAGCGCGGCCCCGGCCCCGGGCACTGCCGCGGGCAGGAGTCCAGCCCGGCTCCTCTAGGAGCCCTCGGTCCGAGCACCCGCTCCCCTTGCTGGCTGGAACGGGGGCTCCCGGGGCCCAGAAGAGGGGGGTGCAGTGTGTATCTTGCTGTGATTTCTTCTGAAATACTTTCTTGCAAGTGTTATGTTAAAAGTTTCTTTTGCGTCATACGGATGTGACTTGGTAGATGTCGAAGAGCAGAAGGTGTACTTTTGTTAGCTTTGATTCGTTTTCTCGTCCTTCCAGGCTACTCATCTCCGATTTATTTGCTTCTTTCCTAAAGTATAGCTCTTAAGCCCTTTTAAATAAGCTGTGTTGATGAGGAGCGAGCAAAACATGATTTCCACCAGGTATTTTTGCGAGGGTGAAAGCCCCGGGGGCGAACAGGACTATGCTTGCCGGAGCCCGTTCTCCCATCAGGGGATAGCTTGGGGTAACCGCTGAGGTGCTTGTCAGGCAACTGGAGTTAATGGTACCTGCGGAGGTGTGTGTGGGCTGAAAGGCTGATGGGGCAGTGCTGGAACTGGCAAGGACTCAAGCCATGGCTCTGCCACTCTGCGGCAGCTCTATCTTCAATTCATTTGTGTCTGCACCGACTCTGTGAGTAATTCTGTGTTCTGTTGTGATAAAAGTATGCCAGTATAGCCATGGAACTGAGCTCTTGCCTTTCCTCAGGCCAGATCTATGTTAAGTTTCGTTAGTTTTAGCTCTGTTTAGCTTTAAAAATATTAATTGGTTACTGGAGATCTGAATATTTAATTAGATGAGCAGGAAGAAACGGGATGAGGCCATACTGGCCAGGGGTCTGCTGGCACAGCTGGATAGGGTGTGTCGGGGGATCTTGTGTGTGACTGTGGTGGATCCCTCTGTCACCCTATTGCACTCCCAGCCAGCTCGATGTCTCACTTCACCTCTGAGGCCCCACGGGCTCTTTTACTAAAGTCTCGGGGGCATTTTTGAGTTGTTTGTAAGGTTAGTCCAAGCAGTAGTTACTGAGACACTGAGTGAGCAGCAGGGGGACCGAATTTTTCAGAAGGGACTTACTACTTTCAAACAAACAGGAAAAAAAGGACAGAACAGTGTTGTTACTCTAGCAGTTAAAGTGCTGCTGTTCTGTATCGATGTGGCTGTCAAGTCGTGGGGATAAGTAAGGTAATTCATCTCCCATCAGCAGGATGGGATTGCTGGAGTACTGCGTGAAGTAGATGTGGTCTCAGCTCTTTTTTTAACATCTTAGCAAACCATGGCTTATTAGCCCTGTAGTCACTAAGGGGCTCTGTATGAGGAGAAAGAAAAGGGCTCAACAGCAAAATTATGGTCTTATCTTCCAGATATAGTGACTTCAAACACTGAGTGGAGCAACCTAAGGAAAACTTGTTCTCTGGTCAAACGTATTGCAGGCTCTGTGGTTGTGCAGGACTTGCCTGTGGCTCTAATAAATACTTGGCATACCACACAGAGCTCGAGAATAAGAGGTTTATGTACTTCTGATCTGCAGTTGGAGATTTATCAGGACGTGCCTCAAAAAAACCCTCTAAAATTCCTTAGTGAAGAGTTGTGGGGGGAGAATGCTGAGTAGAATCAAGGGTTGCCAGTTACCATTTGTTTTGTTTAGGTCATTTATCATCCAGTTAGTAGTGCCTATCACAAGAGGGGATGGAAGTATAACTAAATATTTGGAACCCGGTGTTAAATTGAGTCATTGTGTAACAAAGCACAGAGGTGACGTAGTGTGAGTCAGATGGATCCGAGGCTCTAATTTCCAATATGTATCTCAGTTCCGAACACTGGAAATAGATTATTCCTCACACATAAAATGCTGCAGCGAGACACTTAATGCAGTGCAGTTATCCCATGTCTTATGGGGCACCTTACTGGCAATTAGAAAGGATGTCGCATCCACTTCTTGGCATTTATGGTGCTTGTGACCGAGAGCAGGACATTACTGGTGCCCGATATTCTCCACCTGCGGTTACCTGGTCCTGTGGTGCACTAGTTCAGCTTACCATACTTGTTAGGAGTCTTGAACATTTGCAGCTGGAGCAGGACAAAAAGCGCTGGCAGGGGCATGGAATTTTCTTTGTGTCAGCTGCTGTGAGCCATGGCAGGGTTTGTTTGTGGAAGGGCAGCTGCTGCCGCTTCACATTCTTGGCTGTAGGGTCTGAAACGTGTAAGTGGTCTGATCCTGCTTTTGGGTTGGGCCCTGTGTGATACTTACCTGGCAGGGGAGACATGCTGTGCTATAACCCAGCCTGTGTTAATTTGGCTTAGCAGACCTCTTTGTAGATGGACTAAGGAAAACACAGTCCTTCCTCTGCTTCCTAGTTCCACAACACTGCTGCAGAAATCAAAGGAGCTGAAGGGCCTGCCAGGCATCACAGTAGGTCTTGGTACGTGGCCGTCTCCATGCTGAACCTCCTGCCCCAAAAAGCATCTGCTCTCCCAGCTGATGACGTGATGGGCAGGATGGAGGCAGAGGTGCAGTGGGGAAGCACAGGTCCTTTCCTCTCCTGGGCATGGTGCTGCTTTGCCCAGGCACGGCAGCCCCTGTGAGAAGGGTGTGCAAGGTGTGTGTGGCTGCTCTGTGCCTGAGGAGGCAGGGCAAGAATCCCACCATGGAAGTGTTGGTAGCTGTCTGCATTCAGCTGACAGTTGCCTGAAGTTTTCAGGCAAAACAAAAAGCCTAATAAGGTGGTGTAGCATTCCCAGGTTCTTTCTTTGTGAGGATCATTCTTCAGTTGGACGAGGGCAGGCCTAATTCTCCTCCACTGACAGTAAGTTTTATGTTTTATTACCTTCAGGGGAGTTGCTGCTAAATATATGTTTTTTGAATGCTGAATCAAGCCCAAGAGCTTGGTTTTATCCTTGTAAGTTTGGGTTGCTTTTGTAGTTTTTATGAGTCTGTGTATGTAGAGCCCAAGGTTAACTCTTTTAAATAAAACTGAAAATTTTACAGGATGTCTAAAGCCATATTTATGCCTTGAGATTGGCAGAGAGAAACTACTCTTAAAGGAAAAGACACTGTGGAGCTGCAGTCACATTATGTCAGTAATGTCATTCTAGTTTTTTGGAAATGTTGATCTAAACAATTAGTTCAGGTGAAAATTACTGAGCATCAATGCTGTACTGTTCCTTTTGGAGCTAGTAGGGATTTTACCATCAGCATAAATATGGTAGAGAAATATGAAGATCTCAGCATGGTAGAGTGAAAGTAGCAAAGAGAAGTTATTGGAGTCCCACCAGTCCTTTGGCAAGAATAAATATTTTGTGGTGTGTAATTGTCATGTTATTTGGGATTAGTGAGCTCATTTGTGTTGGGTGTTGTGTGAGCAGACAGGCAGTGATGCTGTGCCACGGAGGATTCTGGTCTGTAAAGACTGTGGATAAAAGAGAGTCGGATGAGGCAAGGGAAGGGCAATTTTCCTCCCAGTGGAGGAACAGGGCTTCCAAGACAGCCTTGTAAATGAATGTTCTGGGAAGATGTCTTATCCATGACTTGTCTCTGAAGAGAAGAAGTCCTGCTTTGCACAGAAATAGGTGTTGTCTTCCTGAGCTCTGAAAAGTCTGAAAAGCATTGGATCATTTTGTATGGTATTGAAAAACTAAGAGACAGATCTTTAGCTGCAAATTGCTGTTGCTCCATTACAACCAGCAGAGCACTGAAAATTGACTCTGGTGAGAGATGTTATCTCTCCCAATCTAATGTATACATCTTAGAGGCAGAAATAATTCTATTCTGAGGGGCTTTTCTCAAAAAAAAAAAATCCACAAAAGAAAAAAGCCTAAAACTATTCTTCCTCCTCATTCCACCAGCTCCAGAATGTGAATGTCATCTGGCCACATGCCCAGGACTAAACACAGGGCTCTAAACAAGGTCTCACAAGTGGCTTGTAAGGGAAAAGAAGTCCCATAACAACCCAGAGACTTTTTGGACTTCTAAATGGTTCTCCTTTTTTTTTTTTTTTTTTTTTTTTTTATTTTTTTATTTTTTTTTATTTTTAATCCAAAATGATGTCTTTGGCTTCTACTTTATATTTGCTGAATACAAATCTGTGCTTTCCAGGAATTTAACTCCAGGGCTTCTCAATGCTGACTTTGTTGAAACATAGTTCCAACATGAAAATAACCCAAAGCCTTACTGGTTATGCTTTCACACATGATGTGTATTGCATTTGCTGACATTCCCTTCCTTAACTTACCTGTGGATCTGTAGCCTTGTCTTCATCTAAATCCTTTGGTTAATATTTTCTCTTAATTGGATGGTTTTTGAGCATATGCCAAAACATATTTAAATGCATTTGAGAGAGAGTGTGTGGAGGGTGAGAGGAACATTTACTTGTCTGTGTTCTCACATAGCTCCCTGGTTCAGATGAAGGCTTGGAGCTGTGGAGGACGTGGGGAGGGCAGAAGGCAGGTCTGAGGGAGTGAACAGAGTGCTTGGAGAAAGGTTGTTCACCTGAACAGGTACCACCTTTTATCTTCCTGTCCTGCAGATGCCTGGTCAGGTGCTTGAGGCAAAAAACAAATGTGGTGGCATGGAGTGGTTTCTCCTGTGTGGAGCAGTGGACAGAATTCCCAGCTGTTGTGTTGCAGCCTAACCTGTGTGCCTGAGCCAGTGTGGCTGCCTTTTACCCCAGCTTCTGCTGGCTCTGGAAGTAAGCCTTGTGACGTTTTTAATTTGGGAATTAAAGAAGGCCCATACTGAGGTCTGGGCATGTCTGCTGCCAGTTTTGGATCTGGTTGTGTGGGAAACTGGTCACCACTTTTTTCAAAGAAGCTAAGTTTTTAAACTGAATTTATATTTTTTCAATTTCTTTTATTTCTTTCTTTCTTTTTTTTTTTTTTTTTTAAATTCAACCACAAACCAAAACCATAACCATCACAAAAATAAACATGCATCCTTGTGCCAGCTGGGGCCTTGGCATACTTTTTGCTGCATAATTTGCTGAGACTGTCATTTCTTAGGAAAGCAGTTAGATATTGGCAACTATGAAATGTCAGCCCTCAGTAAATGTTGTAATAAGCTGTTTTAGCTACAGCCAGGGGTTTAAAAAAGAATAATTTACTCACAGTGTCCTTGGTAGTTAATGCAAGATGGAAAATCATACTTTGGACACCCTGAGCAGCTTGGGGGAAGGAATCAGAGGTTCTTGTGGTCTGTTTACTGAGGGCCACAACTGTCTGGTTTGCATGTCTGGGAACCTGCGGGATGCTCTAGGTTATTTAAGTTGTGTCTGCACCTGTGCCACAGCTTTGTACTTGGGTTTTACTAGCATTTGTCTAGAGACAGCTGTGAAAATGATGGTTGTTTTGGAAGTTGAGAAGAATTCAGTTTTGGGAGGTGTGAGTAAAAAATCTGAATATTTTACTGCTGTAGCTTGAACTTGATTGACTTGAATAGTGGTTGTAGTAAAACTTATATGCCAAAGTGTTTCTCCAAACACTTGTTAGACTTGGGAATTGCTGCTTTGTAAACTGCTTTTAAATAATTGGAAATAATTGGAATTTTAGAAAATTATCTTTGAAGAGTAAGGTAGAAAGGCTCAGTTCTAACTTGTGTTGATGGTCTTTATTTATGTAGTATATCTTTATTTGCAAACTGCATTGCTTGGAATTTTCAGCTTGTTTGATCAGAGGAAAAAACGAAGATTCGCCATCAAACGAGGAACTAGTTTTCCTTTGGATAGTTCAGATTTTCTATCTAGTGGTTCCATAAAAATTCTTGATTAACATTTGTTGCACTGATAGATGCGCAGCTTCTCCCTTTTGGCAGGAATTCCCTGCAAAGATATTCTTAGCATCTGTTTTGCAGTACGTCCTCTCAAATGTTTATTGCAAATTTTTTTCCTAAAAGATGTGGTCTGTCAAGGTAAATGTTTGGTTTGTTTTAGTGCAGGCTCACTTCTTGATGTCTGTATGAAAAATGTTATCTCATCCCATGGTATTTCATGAGTGACTGGGCAATCACTTCAGGGGGCATTGTTTGTGTTTGCTTTCTCCAGCAGGCACTGGGATAGGACTTGGCAAGTTGGAGGAGATACGGTACAGCATTCCTGTCCACATGAAGTTACGGTCCACAAACCGTGAAAGATATTTGTTTTCTCCTTGATTTGCCTTTTGGTGCTATGGTTTTAGAACAAAGGCAGACTAGGACTTAAAAAAATTAATTTTAGGGCTGGATTGAGTTCCCCTGGCTCAGTCAAAGAAGGTCAAGTTAGTCAAGAGATTTGTGACTCTCCAGAGACATGGCTTTGTGTTTGTGCAGGGGATACATCATAGCTGAGGTACAGAAGACAGTAATGAACTTGTTGGTGTTTATTTTAAGAGTGGCTGATAGACTTGAAAGTTTTTTTTTCCATGTTGTTGTTGAATTTATACAAAGAAGCTGTGTAAAAATAACTGGTATCAGATGCAGAAGTGATAAAATAGTGCCATGTTAAATCTTGAAGCTGTGGAATATAACCTCAAGAAATATTTTCGCCTATTGGCAGCTTTCTCTTTATTATCTGCAGGAGGAGAACAATGGAATTTATTTGCTGTTAAACAATTTATTTTTCATTTGTAAAAGGACTAAGTAAATGTGTATCCCAATATGCTTAGTCTGTACACAGTAATTGCTAATGTTTGTTAGTCACGGCGGTCACGGGAATCTCTTGGTACCAGTGTGTCAGCAGGAATTAAACCTAGAAAACACCTTGTCATCTGACTGCTGCCTTACTTTCTGGGTTTGATCACGTTTGATTCAGACCAGAAAGGAAAAAGCGACACCAACAGGCCCTTTGTCTGATGTTTGTGCATATCGTAACTGCCCAATGCAGTAAAGCTGTGGAGCCACCAGTGTGTTCGGAATGGTCTGCTGTTGTCAGTACTTTGACCCAGTTTCACCATTGCAGCAAATGAGGCTTACTGTCTTCTAAAACTCTTATTTCAAAACACACTGCCCCAGGAGAGAGAAAACAAACTGTTTACACGATCAAAGTAACAGTGGAGAACTAAACACCCACACTTCCTTCTTCAGGAGTTCCCCTGCTAGGAGTTTCTGTGAACTCATTAATACAGTGAGTAAGCAGAAACTTTTAAGTCGTGATCAAATGGGTCTTGATGTGACTGCTGAGGAGGCAAAGTTTGGCTGTGATCATGTTATCCCCTGTTCAATGGGGGATCAAAAATAAGTTAGAGAAGAAGTGCTAAAGGAGGACCTTCTTTCTTCCTTGCCTGGGAGAGGCTTTAAACCTTTCTCCTTACTGTAAGAGCCAGTAAATGGCTGTGGTGTCAATACTCCCTCTTATCTATGGGCTGATATGTCCTGGTCTTTTGAGGGACTTGAGGAGAAAAGCAGATAGGGGAGTTTTTGGGGTGATGATCTCGGTCCACCTTCTTAAATATCAGTGTGATGGAAGAAGGGGGAGGAATGAGAAGGCTGCTCAAAGCCTGCATAAAATACCAGATCTTGAAGGTGTTGTGGAATGTGCATGGTGTCCACCTTATAGCAGAAAATGTCCCTGCCCAGGACAGGAGGGTTGGAACAGGATGATCTTTAAGGCCCCTTCCAACCTAAACCTTTCTATGAATGTAAAATACTTCTGTCTGTCCGGGATCATTATGCAGATGGCTAGGGAGAAAGGAGCAGAAGAGGAGAAGATCTTCAGTAGGAAGTAGAAAATAGTGAAAACCGAAAAATGTCAGAAGGATTGGGTTAGTGGATGGAAACCTTACAGGTACAGGCAAAAAAGCCGGCAAAGTCATGAGGTTTCATCCCCAGGGGCTCACTGCAAGATTAAAGGCGGGCTGGGGTAGGAGACTTTGGGGCTGGTCAGGATAAGCAGAGTAAGAGGAGAGAGCTGGTGATGGAGTCTGATGGAGAAAGGGAAGAGGGTTAGGATAGCAGTAACCTTTTCATTGTTGATGAATTTGCAAGTCAGCAGTGACAGAAGATGATGGGGTTATCAGAGGGAAAGGTTTCTGGGAGAGGTCAGAGGGAACAATTGTCCTCCGGAGGAGAATCAAGAAGAGCACCACAAGGACAGGAAGGGTGACCTGTGTTTATGTGACTTTGAAGTTACACAGGTTGAGACCCAAACCAGGAAGCTTGGTTGAGGCTAACATTGCCAGTCCCATGGCAATGTACAAAAAACAGGAAGAGGAGTGGAATTAGCTTGAGACTGATATTTCAACAGCCTTCAGCTTTGAATTTCCTGGGTTTCATTGGTGTGTGTCATAACCTTCTTGTTTTCACTATTTAATACTTTTTTTTCACATAAAGAAATAGAATGGGACAAGAAACAATAAACACTTTATCAGAATCGTATGTCACGATTGGCTTTTGTTTGGTGAACATGTATTTAGAAACTAAATTGCAGATTTTAAATATTTGAATATTTGGAACTCCCTTGCCCCTCAAAAAGAAAGAATCTCCAAGATGAATAATGCCCCCCGCCCCAGTCCCCCAAATAAGCGGTAGTTTGTTTGAAAAAAAAGATAATTAATATTTCAGAGTATAGTTGGTAAAAGTTGTGGGAGAATTTTATAAAACATTCACTCTTTATAACTCTTTATAGACCTGATCATTATGAGAAACGTACATATGTCTGAAATGATTTTGAGGATTTAAACATTCCTCCTGATTTTTCCAGATAGGTCAGGTAGTGGCAATACCTTGTGTTTTGCTATCTGCAGACTTTGTCCTGAAGAACTGTTAGATTGCTCTCTTCATACTTCCCCAGATCCTCAAATAGGCAAGAAATAAAGATTGCAAATAAAGTTCATTTTCTCTGCAGGACTTGACTTGTGGGTTTGGGGTTTTTTTAATGCCCTAGTACCATGGAATAAAGTCTAGGCATTCCACCTGCTGCGGTGTGTCTATGGCAGAGCCGAAGGGGCGGGGAGGACGCTGTGCTGGGGGGTTTGCCCCGCTTGCTGTGCTGGACACTCACATGGCAGTCAGCGGGCTCACAGATATGGCTCAGGCTGCTTTGTGCAGTCTGTGCACTCCAGGTGTGGTCAGGAACACCTGGCACATTCTGAGCCTGGTGGTGGCTTTTCCTGGCCGTAATACAGGTCAGCAGTGCTGTGCTGGAGCAGTGCAGGAGGCGTGATGCCTCCAGTGGGGCTAACCCAGGTCACAGGGCTGTCCCTCCAGCCAGGACAAACAACGATACAGGCTTTCTACATCGACTAGCTCATCTGTTCAATCCGAGCTAGGGTAGTCAAGGAAAACTCTCTGGTATAGGCCAAAGTGTTTTGCTGTCTAGTATATTTACATGGGACACCTTTGTGTGACACGTTTTCCAGTGGTAGGTCAATAACAGTTGTGGTTTGTTTGGTACTCTGACATTCATGTTACAGGAGATGGAGAGATGCTTTTTCCAGGTGCCTGAAATTGAAGCTTCAAAACCTTGAAGCTTTTGAAGTTTCTCCAGACCTTGAAGTTATCTTGTAATTCAAGCAATTACTTTTTCTTGTTTCTCCCAGGGAACTGCAGCTCGATGTCAAACATTTTTAGGAGGTTTCTAAACATATTTCTGAATGTTTTTATTTTTATTATTTACTGGTTTTGGCAGGAATAGTAAGTGGAAATTACAGAAATACTGAAAGAGATGCTAGCTTTTGTGAGATTTCCAGGCCAGGGAATTTGGGAAGAGTAGGAACTTTTGAAAGGTTATCCAAACCAGAGCCAATCTTATAAATGTATTTCTCTGACATGTCCAGAAGCAAAACAAGACATGAATGTATCAACAAACAATCATTCTCTTGTAAGAGATTTGGTAGTATCCTCCATGACTAAATGTTGTGCCAAAGGAAATGACTTGGGGTTTTATTCCTTTGCAGTAATGTGGAAAGTATGCCATGAGAGTAAGCAGGAAGAGGTTGTTTAATGGAAGACAGGAGGAAGCAGCTTCGGAAGGGGTACAGAGAGGCAGCACTAGCAGCAAAAACATAATTCTCTTGGTAGTGGCTGTGTTCAGCAATGCTCAAGATTGGATTTTCTGAAGCATTCAGTGTTTGCCTAACTATATGCTCCTGTTGGAAAGAGTGGTGCCTTGTCCGTTAGTGTTGGTGGGACCATAGTCAGGCCAACTCCTGTGCCCTTTTCATATGGGATTTTCAGTTGCTTTCATTTCTGAATGTATGACTTCAGCATAGATAAAAGAAGTGGATAGACAACTGTGAGTGAGACAGAGGATCTGTCCAAGATCTAATGGGACTTAAAACATCTCCTGAGAGTGCTGTGCTGAAACAAGTTCAAAGTAATAATTTCTCTTTATCCTTTAGTTTCTTAAAAGGCTGCCAGGGAGTAGGATCTGGAATCAAGAGGGAAAAATAAGCCTGCAAGCAAAAAGTTGTTTGAGGCAGGAGTGATGACTCGCTGAAACCAGTTGTAGAAAGATCAGTGGATAAGTTTGGCAGTGCTGTTCCTACTTTAGATTAAGTCAGATAATAATACCATGACTGATGCATTGACTGGATCAGAGCCCCTGAAGTTGGAGTCTGTTGAGGTGATAGTTTCTGAAGCAGTGGCTGATACTTTGTGGCTTAATGAATAGTGAAGGAGTCCTTGGAAAGCTGGCTGTGATTTTAACAGTATTATGTTAACCAGGATGAGCAGCATTGATATTTCAGGATGTAAATACCTGTGTCAGAAATGATCAGCCAAGGAAACTGAAAGCAGCCGTGACTTGTAGCAAATACGCAAATTGTCAGTGTTGGGAGCTGAAAAGTAGCCAGTTAGATAGCTAGGAGAACATCACTCTGTAAGCCAAAGCTGTGAATGGGGAGGGTAGTTTGACAGCTGTTTTAGAAAGGAGGACTGCTAGGAAAAGAGCAGCCATACTGCAGGCAGGTGAGGGTCCATCCAGCCTGTTATCCTCAGGTTATGAGGAGGATATGGGGTTACAACCCTGCAAACTCTTCACTGCACCTTCAGGTGGTACATCTTGCTCCTCAAACTCATTTGCTTAGTTTTAAGGCATCACTTCTGCCTCTGGATTCACAGGGCTCGCACAAGCCAAGGCTGGGTTGGGCCCTGGCTAAGTTCTGCCTGTCCCCAGGAAGGTGAGCTTCAGTGCCAGGAGCCCCAGAAACTCATGAATCAATCCGTGATCCAGGAGATCAAGGGACTTCTGCAGGCTTTGGGGTCGCACTGCCCACTCTGGCCTCTCCTGTGCAGGGAAGCACAGACCTACTCTTGTTCTACCCAGACCAAGAAATGAGGCTTAAGAGTGACGGTGCCTGATGCGAGAAATGTAGCAACTGAAAAAACTTAGGAGCGTAAATGGGTATGGCGGCAATTGGGACTTACCTGGGCCTTATTTCCCTGGTCAGAATATTTGCTCATCATTTGTTTCTGCTGATGGCCTTTAACTGCCTTGAAACGTCTTTTCTTTATGGGAAGAGTAATGATTTCCTCGGAGGAATTAGCGAGAGGTGTGTAACTGGTGGTGAATTAAGTAGTGTTGCATTTCAGGTTTTGCAGAATGCATTGAGGGGCACAGTGGGGGAGTGGTAAGCACAGTTCACCTGTCACCTCCTCATTGCCTCTGAGAAGCTTGTGGGTATTGCATATTTGTGCTTCCTTTGTAGTTTTTCAGGAGGGTGTTTGTTCCTGAAAATGATTGCACACAGTCGTTCTGCCCTTCTGCCTACATGTGAAGAGTGTCTATCTTGGTCGGATTTTTATTTTACCTCACAGACAGAAATACTGTTAGTCACTGACCTCATGTTGGTGGCTTTCTTCAGGGGAGTAGCTCACACAGACACATCATGTTCGGGTAGCTGAGATAAAAGTATAATGAGCACTTGAGGTAAAAGGAGGTTAGGGAATTTTTGTTATTTCCAAGTTTTTTTAAACTTTTAATTAAAATGACAAAATACAGAAATGCACTGCTGTGTAAAGAGTGACTTGACATTTTTGCTGTATGCATTTTCTTTTCTAAAAGTAATGAGCCCTTGCATTATTTCAATAATAATAAAGAAAGACTGTAAATCCTTTCTGCAGCCAGAAGAATGATGGAAGTTAGAACCTCTTTCTGCATAATCCCCTTGCCTTTTGCTTGTGGATACAGCTGTGCTAACACAATGCAACATTTGAGTTGAGAGGTCTGCCAAATCCTGGCACCAGTGATAGTTTGCAGACTGAAGGTCTCATTTGATAGATTTTTCAAAGTGATACTGTGCTCAGTTGTATCTGTGTCCCTGGAAGGAGGCTTGCAGTCAACTTCTCAGAGGAAATACTTTCAAAAGGAAAAGTTTCATTTTGCCAAGATTCAGATAAGGTCCGAGTAATTGGACAAACCAGAGCTTTGTAGGTTGGAGATGAACACAACTCGCTCCCTGGGACTGTGCAAATGTGCTGGGAGAACAAGAAAATGAAATGCAGGAGGATGCTTACGTTTGCTGAAAATCTGAAGTTCTGTGTATGTCTCTTGGCATATTGTCAAGTGTAAAATTGCATTTTAGAAGGGTGGGGTTTTTTTACATTTTTAAAATAAGTAAAATGTATTTATTCTTCCTCTTTCTGGTTTGCACTTTAATCCAACAGAAAATGGGTTCACTGAATTAATTTTAGTTGTTTTAATACTATATATTTATAAATTGCCATAATAATTTGATTGCAACACGATGCTAATTCACCATAGGTTTTACAAGTACATCTGGATGAGGTTCTACCGGGCTTCCATGCTTTTCTGTTGAGGGACAGAAGGGATTGTTTTCCAGCTGTACCCCACTGTTGGCTAAGGGGATGGCCAAAGGACTACACTGATGGGTAGCAATCAACATTAGTCTACTGACATCAGCTGACCTTGGCCAGTTTATACTTAAGGTCTGGACTGATATTTTCTCCTGCTCTTCCTTGGCTGCAGAACAGTAAAACCATTTCTTAATTTGCCTGAAGTACTTTCTGTGACAGTCTATGCTCAGTGGTTGCATGGCCTTTGCAGGTTGAGAATGAAAGAGGATTTCTTCAGTGGGATAACTTACACTTAAAAAAAAGTGGGTTCTGCTAATTCTGTTCTGTAGGTCAGCCAGCAAAAGGAAGGTTGGAGATCTCTTCCTTCAGTGGTGACACACATGGAGTCTCTTCCCTCTGTCCTTACTGTTAGACTCTCTTCCTCAGTCAGATCTTTTTAGGTTGGCCAAAAGGTTAAAAATCATAGTTAGGAAGTAAGGAACAGAAAGGCAGTGCAGTTGGATAGCCCTGATTCCTTCGGAAACCGAGCAGAGGTGGAGTAGGGGGGATTGTGGGCAGGGACTTGTAAGTTCCCGAGGTGGCTGTGACCTTTGCTCAGGGGAGGCATACAGGCTCTCATCTTTGCCAGGACTTTTGGCTTAAGAAAATGGGATGTTTTGCTGAGTAAGAGCAAGATTGGAATGAGAGGATTAAAGGGAAGGAACCCGAATAGTCCAGTAAGATGGTCAATGGCCCTATTACATTTAAGTTTAAGGAACATACAAAATGCCAAACAAAATTGCTGGAGGGGGAGTTAAGTAGGAGCTGTTTTGACAAGAAGTCAAAAGTCTCAGTTACATCCAAGCATGTGGACAGTGCTCTGGCATTCCTGTGTGAATGAAAACCCGGAGAAGGGAGTGGAAGAAAGCAGATAAAAAGCACACCTTTTTGAAGCATACAGCTTGCATGGGCATCAGCATCCATGCAGTAGCACTGGATTTCAGGGAAGTTTGCCAGGCAGTCAGATCATTCATTTTCCCTGCTCTGTCTTGTCCTTCCCACACATGAGCTTTGTCCTGGCTGTGAAGAGCTGCGGGAAGACAGCGCTGTGTGCAGGAGAGCCTGGCACTGTGGGGAGGGGGCCAGCCAAGGCTGGGGCAGCAGGGACTCGTCTGGAACCTGCTGCCCCCTGAGCTGTGCAGGCTGTGAAGCAGGTAAAGTACTGGCCACTGGAACACGGAGAAGGAGCAGCTTCCAGATGGTCGGGCAGAAGGTCATATGAATTATTCAGTGAGCTGGCTCCTGCAGCCTGGTGACATTTTCAGATGGCTTTCTGAGCAGGCACACAGGCAGTGCACAAGTGAATCTGTCAAGGCTCTGCCCCAGTGCCTAGATTACAGAGGGAGGAGAAAATGCTTCTCTCCAGTATGTAGAGAAGATGACATACTTTGCTGACTTTCTCTAAACCTGGCATCCCAGGCAAAGGAGGGAGATTTATTTTTTTTCTGACAGCCTCAAACTGTCCAAACTCAACGACGACAACTCCAGAGCACTGGGTTTCGAGCCTGTTTTGGATCTGAATAAGCATCAGATGTGGACAGCTCTGTCGAGAAATGAAATCTCCTGACAGTAGGTTTGTTTTTCTGCAGGTGTTCCTGCACCATGTGGAGGTACTTCTGAGCCCTGAGGTAGGAGCCCACCCCCTGTTTTTTCAGTGTTGTACTCTGGCCATCCGTTTTACCAGTGAGCCTTAATGTCTGTTTGTGTATTGGGTGGCCTAGAAGAAGTATCTGCACACAAAGAAAACCCCTCACAACAAATACAAAAAACCCCAGCAGTGTTGCCCATTGCGCTGATTTTAGTCAGAAATACTAAAACACGCTCAGTCGTGGAAGATTATTTAGGTTACCCTAAATCAGTTTGAAATTACACTGTAACCACAAAGGGGAGTGGGGATTGATTCACTGGCTGTGTGGAGCTGAGAAGAGCAATGACTCGAGCTCGGAGTTATGGTCCTACAGGTCACAGTACTGTTGCATAAATAGTAACAATAATAAGAGTTATGAAACAGTTCAGAGCTCCAGAACCTCTTATAAGTAAAATACTAAGTGGTCATGTTTGAGGCTTTCTTCTGACTAGAGTCATACCACTCTTTGAAGGGGAAACTGTATTTGTGTGTTTGGATTTGTCTGTATGTTTGAGTGAGCAATGTAAAAATCTTGGCATGGTAATCTTATTTTGGTAGTAGGATTGTGTGCAGACATCCTTGTGGTTAAATTGGAAAAAAAATACAAGACATGAGATTTCCTGTGAAGGGGTCGTTGTTTGCAAATGGAGTGAATAACAGCTGCAATCACAACTGCGTGGTCTTGCTTATAACCCTCTAATGTAACTCCTTCAAAGTCTCTAGGTTTTTTCCCTATGGAATTTAATTTGGTGGTGTTTAGGGATTAGGATCAACTTGGAAAATTGAGGTTTTATTGTAATTCCTTTTTGGGTTTCTCGATTCTCCCTCCAACTTAAATCTTTCAGGTGCAAATTTCCCTTTCCAGAATTCATTGACAAAAAACATTCTTTTTTTTGTAATTAAAAAAAAAACTTGTTATACGCAGTCTTTGGATTGTTTAGAATAGCCAGTATCAAATACCAAAAGTCTTCTAAATGTTTGATGTCCCCAGAGTGGAGCAATTCTTCTGTCCCCCTGTGAACGTAGCAAATGAGGACACAGAGATTAAGTGATTTAATAGCACCTGCAAACCCCTCCACTTTACTGAACATCAATCTCTTATGGGATTTGGTACAGTGAAGTTATTTAGATGCCCTTCTAGGTAAAGAAACACAGATCACAATATTTTAGAGCCACACCAGGAGTGTATCCTTTAAATACACTGCTTTAAAAAGAAAGTTTTTTTGTTTTGTTTTGTTTTGTTTGTTTGTTTGTTTGGTTTTTTTATTTTATTTTATTTTATTTTTTTATTTTTATTTTCTTTATTTTGGTTTTTGCCTGCACTGTTTTTTGTCCTTTTCTGGTTTGGCTTTCATAACAATGCAGAATTCAAGATTTTTCTTTCAGCCTTTAAAGTCTGCAGACTCTGCCTGGAAAACAGGCAGGTTCCTGAGCTTCCCAGCATGGCTGCTTTTTGACCAGAATCTGAGTGGAAAAATGTAACCTTTTCTGGTGCTCTCGTGGTATGACCTCTGGAAACAGGGCGAACTATTTAAAGCTTCCTGCTATTTGTTAAAACCAAAAGAAAATGTTTCTTTTCTCCTGCTTCTGGCTGTCAGCCTTTTCCAGTTCTTTTGCTTGCCAGGGTTTTTTCATTTAACCCTTTTTTATTTAAGCTCCTCCTTCCACCTTGGTCTTACTCACCTGTGCCAGTTCTTTCTCAGAAGGCTTTAGAGGGAAGCAGAAGTGTTTGTGCATGGCGAGGGGTATGTGTCAGATTTGGGTTTGGACCTGTCAGCACCGTCCGTGCCAGCTGCTTAGTTCTGCTCAATCTCCCTCTGCAGCCATGCCGCTAAACTTGTTTGTCACTGCTGCTCACAGCCATTTTTATTTTAATTTCTGCTTTTATCAGATTAAAAGCTGTACCTCTGTCTTACTCTGTGCTGTTTTGTACTTGCATTATTCAACATTTAGGTAACTGAAACTTCCATCATGACTGCCTGCTGTGTGGTTGGTAAATGTGTGGGCAAGGAGGAGAGTTAGGCTGTTGAAATGCAATTATAAGCTCACCTTTAAAAATCCTAGAAGGACTTTTTATCCAGGGAACTGATTCCTGTTTAGTTCTGAAGTTTATTTACAAATTACTGGCATGAACTGACTCTAGAGGAACTGTCCTACTCTGCTTTCAGCTGGATATCACCCCAATGATATTCTTCCTTCTGTGGGTATGTTCTAGTAATGGATCAGTTTATTCTCTTGGGTGTTAAACCATTCATGAAGTTTACCTGAGAGTGGAAAATGCAGTTTCTTCCTAACTGCATCTTCATTTCCTCACATGGATGTGACTCAGTAGCATTTTAGGAACTTGAAGCAGCACTTCTGGGAGGTGTTTGGCCTTTTATTTTTTCCCTTCATTAGTTTTTGTTTTAATGCTAATGTGTTTTCTCCCTTGTGAGTGATTTTAAATTGCTTTTGCCCACCCGGTAAATCCCATCAATACTGTAATATTTGAGAGCAGCTTATAGTGACATCTAACATTTTGTTCTGTTTGTACTGCAGGCTGAGGTCAAGCAAACAAAGAAAGCAATTCTTATGTTTTAGCATTCTTTTTTAATGAGCACATTAAAATCTTCTCACAGCTACAGGATAAGCTGTGAAGAGAAGGGAGAAACACGGAACTCTGAGTAACACTGTTTTTTTGAAGCGATTTATGGAAAAATAATAGACTGAAGGGATACGTAAGGACTCTGGTAGGAAATAAATGGCAGTGTTGTTGACAGAAAGGGTTTTGGCAGAAGGCTTGTTGTGACTGTTTCTGTGGCTTAGAAATGCAGAGGAATTTCCTACCGACTGGACTAACCATTAAAAAATGTCTCTGCTTTTAGGAGTTCAAAGCATACAGTGGAGTCTTCTCAGGGAAGATGTCGTCTTTGACAATGAAAACCTGTTGTCTGGACAAAAGAGGAAGTTTCTTTAAGGTAAATGGGATATTAATACAGAACATGAAGTACATGGGTTAGTGTGAAATGAGTGCTGCAGAGTGTTCAGTGCTCTCTGTGATACGTAGCAAGCCTTTTGTGTAAAATAGGGAGTAATTCTTGAGCATCTCTTTTTACAGGTGGTGTTTGTGGCTACCTTACCCCCCAGTTATTTCATGTGTATATTGTTTTCCTGTACACTGAATAGAATATTTGGTGTAAAATAGCTTGTGGCTTTCTTTGCCACTAAGGCTGAGAACATAAGCTTTATTATGCACAGGCATAAAGTTGTTAAGAGCTTTCATAGGGTGGATTTGTGCCATTTAAAGTTGTGGTACAGGTTTATGATTTCTATTATTGGATTGAAAATTGGTTTCATTTCCTTACCTATTTTGGGAAAATTTGGCATCCCAAAAAGCTGCGGTGCAGTAGGAGTTATCAGTGCAATTTTCAAAACACACCTGAATCCCATTAACTGTCGTATTTATGTGTAGTGGAGGAGGTCTGGAGGCAGTGCTGAATTTAATTGTAGAGAATGCTGCAAGTAAGATTTTCTTTCAGTAAAAGGGATTAATTGATCTGCAGTACAGTTGTCAAAGCCTTCATGTGCATGGTGTGAGTACAGCTGTGAACACCATATGCTTCTAGAAAGCAGGACAGGGAAAATAGTGTCCAGGCAGTGCCTCTGTATGGAAAGGATACTGACCTGTCAAACTGTGGTGTCCTGCCACTGACCAGGAAAAGTGTGTATTTTTGTGGTAAGTGCCAGAGTCGCAGTGTCTGTCTTGCTGGGCAAGGCTTTGCTTTAAGGAGCAGTCAAAATTTGTGGGTGTTTCTGAGCACCGAATCAACATACCATGATCTCATCCCTTCCAATATTCATTGCTTGCTGCAGCTTCTGCCAGTGAAAGTGCAACACTTGCTGCCATCTTTGCATGTCACTGCTTCCATTCCTTCTCTTCCTCTGGGACAGAAATACCCTTCTTTTGCTGCCTGAATCTGGCCCTAATGCTTGGGGGGATGTGTAGGTGATTCTAGTAGGTGATAAACACGCTCACAGTAGGCTACAAAGCAAGTGGTGGCTGGTGCCTTTAGCCCACGGAGAGCTATAGTGTGTGCCAGAACCAGTTTTGGTGTCAGCAGCTTCACACCAGTACTGTGGTAGTGGCACACAAGCGCCACTGAAGGGTTTGTTTCAGGTGCTACATGCTGTCTTTAGCTTAAGCCAGTCTTTAGGAAGTGAACAAGCAGCGCTGCAGTGACAGTGTTTCCCCCTTTGGCTTGCCCAGGGCTTCGTGTGCTCAGCTATTAAGAGGGTGTTCCAGGGACAGGAACCACCTCTCAAGTTTTGCAACACACTTCAGCTACGTCTCATAACTCAGGACCATAAACATCAACCCTGTAAATGGCAGTCCACAGCCATTTAGGGAGAAAAGCTGTATTTTTCAAATCATAGCAAGAAACTGTCTCAGTTCTGAGGAATATTTCTAGGTTGTCACTTAAATGTATGCTGAAGCAATCCTAATGTCAGATGGGACTGTAAGCAAGTGTCCATGTTCTGCAGTCCTTTGCTATCTCCTTGTGTAATTCTTGTGTGGAAAATACATGCTGGAACAGCTGTTTTGCTCATGATGATGCGGTTGTAGTTACTCAGAATGATTAGGAATGCAGTCTGCCTGAGCAGTTTCTAGACATGGAACTCTTAAGGCTGTAAGAAGCATTGTCAATTAAGCAACTAAGATTGCCCTAAATTTTTCTAAGGACAGGCTGGCTGGGGAAAAGATGCCTCAAAACTACTTTTTCAGACCTCTCCCCATCCCTGGGAAGTTGCACTGTTAGGCTGTGGTTCTGAACCCACAGGGTTGAATTGGGAACTGCAGGCAGTCAGTGTACCCAGCCTGTATGCACTGCACCCGGTGTCTTATGTGTGTGTACAGTGAAATTACCTTTGTTTTTTCCCTCCCCCACAGAAATAAAATTGTGACAACAGTTATATTTGCTACACCTAAAAGGGTGAGCAAACAAAACACTTGTTTGTGTTGTGCTTTTACTTTGCAGTTGCCTAAGAAACCTTTACCATGCTGGCATGCAGATTCTCAGGGCACTTAAATCACCATAAGAAAGTATCTTACTGTTCTCAGCAACGTTTTCCAGAAAAATCACTGACAAATACCAGTGGGAAATTCCAACATTATGGTTTTTTTCTGGTTCTTAAGTACTTCTCATTGCTGTAGCTTCTTGCCATCTTTTAGTCTTTTCACGGGCGTTCTTTTGATTTTTGGTACACAAGGAGAACAGTATTGTCCCCATTTCACACAGAGCAGAGGTCTGAAGTTTTACAGGCTAAATTTTGTGGACTCTTTGTGCCTCGCAGTTGATGAACCTTAGATCCGGCAAATAGTAACAATGAAGCAAAGATGGAGTTAGTCTTGCGTAACTCTGGGACTGCGTGGCATGACAGTGGTTACAGAGGGAGTGTGCAGTAAAGCAAGGAACTGAATAGAAATGTCTCTGAGAAATGCCCTCTTTACTGAAACATCCTCCTTCTCATCAAGATGTTCCAGTCTTTACTGAATTGGTATCAGAGGTTTTATGCCAATAAAGCTTTTCTGTTCCAAAACCAAGCATAGCGTAAAACTTTGTTGCTTACTGATGAATAATAAGACAGTGAATTATGTCAATGGCCCTGAGAATTCACAGCTCACTGTGCAAAACAACCAGAATTTGCAGCCATGTATCAAAATACTTGATTGTATTCAGACATTTGTACAAGTCCAGGAGCTGCTTTTGCAGTTGGGCTCATCTCTGGCATTTCGCCACCTCGTCACACAGGGTGCTCTGTGAGGATTGCTACGTTCTGCTTATCAAAACAGGAAGGAAAAGATGTGATGCCAAAGAGGATGCAGGTCTATAGAAAGAATGAAAAATGAGATGCTGGCAGGAAGAGGGGGTGGTAAGCAATGAGGCTCATTTGTCCGGTCTGATACTGATCCTGCTATCTTCAGCCTGGGTTCCCTTGCCAGATTAGAAGCACTGATCTTACCTTTTCCTCTTCAGCTGTTGTAAATCTCAGGGCTTGGAAACATTCTGCAGTGGTCTGCTTGGCTGGCTCCTCCTTCGCTGCCAGAGATGGCAGTTTCATCAATTCCCTGTACAATCTTATTGGAATTTCAGCACAAAAAACAGGAATTCGGTTGTCACGCGGGTTTTTTCTAAAAATGTCCTGAGACAGACATCAAATCAAAGCCACCCGTCTTCCTCTTGGGAACAGGAAGCTCTTCATCAGTTGAGTGAGTAAGAAGACCTATAGTTAGGCTGTGCTTCTGGGAGAGGCGCTGGCTGTATCTGGCCCTGGGATTTGCCTTCCCTGACGCACAGCAGTGATGTGTGAGTCGGCAGAGCAGCTTCACAAAGGTGACTGTAGCCCCTCGGGAGCGTGTTGCTTCTGGTGAACACACTTGCTCTTGGCTTTGCTGCTTATATGACATGCTGAAAGATGCGAACCAAATATGGAATATGGGTTGTGGTGGCAGAGTGCTGGGGTGCTGGAGTGCCATGGTTGTGGCCTGGATGTAGGAGTGTGACCGCTGCCAGCTTCCAAAAGCTGAGCTCAGTCTCGCTGAACGAAGAATCAGTTGGCAATATGCAGAGCGTGGCACATTATGAAAGGAAACGTTGTGGTGTCAGATGTTTGATTTCATTATTTCCTTCATGGATATTGGGCATGTAAATAGTCCATGTTATTTGGCAATCTGATGTTTAGGATTGTTTGGTTAGGGAATATCGTACTGGGCTGCTGTGTGAGTTCATGATGTCTTGAGTCATCATTATTATTTGGGTTTACAGTGGTTACGCTGTAGTTTCTTTTTAACCTACAGAACAGTGCTCTATCAGAAATAAATTCCAAAGGAAAATCACTAGACTCAAAAATGGCTATTTTATCATGTTATGTAAGGTCTCATTTTAATTTTGGGATTTTTTTTAATTGTTAAATAATTAACCACCTGAGAGCATGTCATACTTCCAAACGCATTTCTTTTCAAGTAAACCTCCTCTTTCTATAGCATTGCAGGGTAATATCTATTTCATAGTTCTAAATAGGCTGCAACAGATTTCTTCAGATTACTTTTTAAGCCTTTGGGTTCATGTATGCTATTTTACATTAGCAGTGGCCTCTGACAAATTTGTCCATCCATTTCAGTAGCATTTTCCTTTGGAAACTGCCTCTTACTATCTTGATTTCAAGTTTGTTGAAAAAAATGGGTGAGTTTTCCAATTATTTCCAGCCAAATAGGTATCACACTCTTTGCAAATAGAGAAATCTGCTTGAAGAATTCCAATTGCACTTAAAAAGGCAGAGTGCTTTGCTGCTGCTTGTTTTCTAAGGGTTGAAGCTCATAATAGTACATACCCAGGATTCTTTCTGCATTTTGCAGAAACATGTTATTAACAGCTCATCTTGTATGATGCTAATCATGTGTGCATCACAGGTGCTGCATAATCACCAGAAGTTTCATTGATCCTAAATACTTTGTAGATGATGTCATAAAATCATGAGTACACCCTGTGTTATTTGATGGAAAATGATCTGTCAGGTGCTGTTGTAACAGTATGTGCCACTTAACTGCAAGAATACCCAAATGATTCAACTCTGTAAAACATTTTTCCTTTTTTTTTTTTTTTAAAAATTAAGAGTAACTTTTTTTACCATAAAGATAATGTAAGGAAAATAGTTGCAGTTTGCAGAAAATATTGGTGGTTTATTTTAGGAAAAAATGGGGGGTGTAATCTTAAAGATAAATGTTTTCTTTCAGGTGAGGTATTGGGTGGTAGGTGATAAGTCACTGTTGGGTTGCAGAGCGTGTTCTGTTCGGTTTGATGCCACACTTAACCAGGTTTCCTTGTCCAGGATGCACTGACTTCTCATAGACTAAGGAAAGACTGCCTTGTCATGGAGGATATGTAGTATATACTAGAAATTTGACCTGTAGAATAGAATGTGAGCGCAAGACTCCTTGAAATGTGCCATTTTATTGAAGTTCTCTTCAGATAAAGTGAAATTGCTAAACATGGAAATATTCCCCTCGGGAATGATAATTTCTCTTCAAGGCACCCCTGGAGGTGCAGTGGCCTCTTTCGAGTGAGACTCATGGGACAGCAGTGCCATGTGTATTTTGCACCATGTAAAGCCAGCGTGGGGCTGGATTCATCCCTTCTGCAAAGGGAGGGATGGATTTACCTGTGCTTAGCTGCACTCAGTGGAGCGCAGCTTCTTGGGGGTGCTCTGGCCCTGGCAGGATGGCATGGGTTCTTCCCTTTCCCATGCTCAGGAAGGCATTGCTCACATCTGGCTGCAGTGACTCAGGGGTGTTTAAAGACTCAGCAGGTCTTTGCAATGCCAGTGGCACAGTATGTCTGGGAGCTCTGACAGAAATAGTGTGGATAATGGTAATTCACTCTCAGTTGAGGTTGGCCAGTTGTAAGCAGAGACTAAAACTTCTTTTAAATTGATTGGAATAATGGTGCACAGCAAAGGAGAGAGTGAATTCCTGAGGTAGAGGAAAACTTCAAGTAAAAAAATATAGGAAAATGATACCCACAATTCTTTGAAAAAGCTGCCTACCCTGAGCGGGACTCGAGGTCATGTCTTGTGAGCGACTGTGAAGACTGTTGTAACTTGGACCGGAAAGCAGTTTTTGCTTCAGGTACCGGTGTTTTGTTTGCTCTGCAGTTCAGGGGTCGTGGTAGAGATCACTGCATCGCTGCAGACCTTTTTATCAGGTTCTCTCCAGGCAGGAGAAGAGGGAACACTGCCAGGGTTTATGTACTGTCGTGGTGCAGCGTAGCAAGCAAACTTGATGCATTGGCTGCAAAAAGCTTTCAAGACAGCATGGCTTGCAAACTTTGTAGTTGGTTTCCGCTCAACAAAATGTTTCCCAGAACTCTGGCTAGCAAATTCTTCATTTATCGGGATACAGCCTGCGTGCTAACCTTGCCCGTATTAAAATGAGTTTTTGCCCTAATGCCCAGAATTAGGAAGATGTTCCACCTGAGCTGAACTGTTACAAGGCAGTTCCTTTTAACTGAATTGTTCTGTTCAAGTGGAATCTAAAACCTAATGTGAAAAGCAGCTACTCGTTCCTTTCTTGCTTCATTGCTTTTCGTCCTCCACGGTACCGTAATGCTGTCTTAGTGCTCCTTCTGCAATCGAACTCTCGCAGACGGAACTGTTCTAAATACATTTTTCCATTTTATTTGAGAAAGTAAATGCTACAAATAGTTGAATAATTTAGTTCTTGTAAGCTATTGTATAATATGTAGAGGCTGCAAATTGAATACATTTAAATAAAAAGGCTAGCCAACCTGGAAGGTGTTGTACTGGCACAAACCAGGAATGATTCTTCCTCTGAGAACCATTTTAAGTGGCTCCAACCCTTACTTTTTCCTTTGCAAGGGGAAGTCCAAATAGGATGCGATTTTGCAAAAAAACCCCAGTTTGTAATCTCTGGTGACTAAACTTGCCCGGGCTTCTTTTCCACGCCTCTTCCACTCACTTGACGTCATACTATTTTTGTCCCTTTCTAGCTCATTGACACCATTGCCTCAGAAATCGGAGAACTGAAACAGGAGATGGTACAGACAGATCTCACAGTGGAAGATGAATCTGCTGATTTGCGAAGGTGATTAAAATGTTTATTTTCATAGTTCCTGGAGGTCTACTGTGACAGGAATGTTTTCGTTGCACTGTCTTCTTGGGTGGCTTATGTCCTTCCCCTTTTCTTCCCAGCAGCATAGGGGGTGTGGATAATCTTGCTCTTGATCCAAGGAATTTGGCTTTGTGCAGGAGTGCCCAGAGATCCTGTTTTCTGTGTATTTGCCTTAATATCTTCTGATAGCAACTGAGCTTCACTTCTACTCCTTGTTAAAAACCTTGGATACTGATGCATGTCTAAAGGAGGAAACTTTACTCCCATTGTCTGTGGCAGAGCTTTGCCTTCACACTGTAAAGACAAAATGTGCATAGCCTCAAGTAGCTCTGTGAAGATTCAACATACCATAATATATGATTTATTTGTGTTCCTGGGTTAGAAAGTAAAATATTGACTGTTATGAGCTAATACGTTATGTGAGATATGTGTTTAATTTATATATGAGTAACTTGCACATAAAAAAAATAAAGTAGGTGGGGCATTTCGTTAAGATGATTTGAGATACATATTACAGGGCAGATAAAATTTCTGGCTTTTTAAAATTGATCATACCACGTAGATGTGGACTGTGAAAATTTGTGATGGTAAACTTATACCTTTAAGTGGGCAATGGGACCTCAGCATTTTGGATTTGCTGTGGCTGATGTGCTTGACTGCTAACATCTGTTAAATTGTCATCTGCAGGATAATCAATATTTTAATAATTGTTTTAACAAAAGTACAAAAATGTATCCTAATCTGGAATATTTGTTGCAAGAGGAAAGCAACCAATGTAGATGTTGTGTTTCATCTGACTGCACGGTCTGGGCCAGCTCTGGAGCTGGTGGGCTTTGTTCTTCTAGCAGTGAACGGTGAAGTGGGTAATTGTTTGTAATTTAGAATTCCATTCAAGTGTTTTAGCTTTTTTTCTTTCTATTAGTTCTCTTGAAATATGCTAGAACTTACTACAAAGTATATGTAAATTATTGAAATAAAACATTGTTGCCCAAGTGGTAAGGAACAGGTGAACTAATTAAAGTCCTTGGCTATGGCCGTGGTTGCACATTATTCAAGTTTTAAAGCATTTGAGAGTACAGTTCTCTTACAGTGTCAGAAAGGATACTTTCTTCATTTTGGTGGGCTCAGCTAGTTCATTTGAACAATCATCAGCTAATTTTCAGTTAAGAAAAGGCTTATTGTATCTTTGAGAACACCATATGCATGAAAGGCTAAGATCTACTGGTAGAATCTTGGTGAAAGCACTTAGCTGGAAACACTCAGTTAAACTTCTGTATTTCATAGATCATGGAGGGTTTTTTTACTGATTTTTAAAATGGATTTTTAAGCTGAATTTGTTAATCTTGAGTGCAAAATGATAAAAATATGTAAGCAAAGCTAACATAAAAAAGGGAATAATGCAATTTCCAGGACTACCTAATTGAAGTAAATTTCATATTGACATAATAGCCACCAAAAAAACCCCCAAACATTCTTTTCTGTAATGTAAATGTAAAATATGAAATCTAAATAAGTTAGCAAATGTGAAGTTTTCTATGACTATGTAATTCTGCACTGTGTGCTTCTATGTAAGGAAGAATCTGTATCAAAGTTTCATAATTTAGTTGTGCCTAGTTGTGCTTATATAGAGCTACAGAGCAAGATTACAGTAATTTCCACCAAGATTTTCCAGAGCTCTTGTTTAAACTAGACACTTCACAAGGCTGTGTTTAGTCATAACTTTATTTCTTTGTAGTTAATTTAAAACTTGGTAATTAATGTAGTTTGCTCTTGTTATTGTGTGTTCTGCTGTTCAGAAGCTGGTCTCTTGATACGACCTTTGGATTCTCATCTAGAGAAATGTGAGCTAAGTATTTTCAAACTCGTTTTCTCACCTTACCAGGTGTATTATCCACAGACACACAAGGCACTTTTAGAAGGGCAGCAGTTGTGTGAGTTCTTGACTGGATTCAAAAAAATAACTGCACAAAATTGTGTGCCTGCAACTTTAGTGTTGTGGTGTGGGGTTTTTTTGTGGTTATGTGGCAACTTTCAGATTTATACTCCTCCCCACAGTTCTATTTTGGGCTTATCTCCCCTTTTAACATATATGGCCCAAGTAATAATGAGAATGATTCAAGGGTCCACAACTTTGGCTTGTAAGCATGTAAAAGCCAGACAACAAAAAAGATTTGCAGAACTGTGTTTCAAGGGGGATGCTCACACTGTGTTTCAGTATTCCACTTGTTCGATGCCAGGACTTTTTCCCTGTGCAAACATTTATCTCCATAATGCACATGAATGGAGTTGTCAAAAAAGGGCATTCACGGGACTGGTTTCTGTCCCATGCAGTGCTGGTGACCTTTAAAGGAGTAACAAGAGAGCTTCTGCATGCAGTGGCAGCCTGGGAGCACGTGTGGTATGACAGGTGGCACCTGGATGACCTTTTAGGAGGCTCTGGGTCTCCCTCAAGGGCCCTGGCCCACAGGACCCCTGCGTGTCTGTTCTTTTGAGTGTCCGTGAGAGGACAGCCCTTGCTGCCATCTCTCCGTAGGGAAGGCTGTAAAGCTCCAGGCTCCCCGGGGCATTTGATGCCTGTGAAGTGGTTCAGGGATGCTTTGGTGGTGGTGGCGGCTGCAGCAGCTTATTCCCTTCCTGCTCTGTTCCTGTGACAGAAAGAAGGGCAGAGCTTTGCTCTTTCCCTGGTGTCTTGCACTGCACAGCCCTCATGCCTGTGTCCTTTCCACAGCAGTTACTACACTAGAGTCATCTCCTGTGCCTTGCACAGTGAGTTGCTTGTGTTATTGTAGACAGGTAGGCAAGTATCCAATAACCTTTTCCCCATCAGCTTTTAGCTGTGATGGGATGCAGGAGGAAATGACAGGCTGGCTGCTGAAGAGGGGAGATAATGTTCAGCATAGGCTTTAGCCCTGTTTCCCCCCCCCCCCCAGTCGATGGTCAGTATGACTGTGTAGGCCAGACTGGTGTGATTAAGACCTGTTAGACTGCAGAATTTACAGAAACCCAGGCCCTTTAGCAGTGGGTAGTCAAACTGGGTTGACTCTGGGGTGGTTAACTTTGGTGGGACTGGAGCAAGACTCACATCATGAGTGAAAATCATCCTGGTTACAGGCTTCAACCTGTTCCTTATCTTTTTTACTGTGAGCTAAGTCTAATCAGGATGCAGCACAGCACTGTTTATCTTGGCACTTACCTCTGTTTACTTCCCACATGCTTGTGGGTTTTCTCAAGTCTAAGGAAACTTGCGTGAATCGTGTGTTTTCTTCAATTCATTGTGAGTTGTGTTGAAACTCCTTTCCCACTGAAGAGGAACCAGTGTAGCACCCCTGCATGAAAGCAGACCATCCGTGATTTGTGTTTTGATTTTGAGTTTAGTGTGACCTAATCAGATTGTCTTTTATCAGGAGTCTCTCTAAAAAAACACCAAACAAATAACACAAACCAACCAACCAACCTTCCCCCAACCCAAAAATAAACCAGGAGAGGAATTTAGTTGTTGCATAATATACAGCATATTTTGCTAGCGTTAAGGTTACAGCAGCTTCTTATTCTGTACACTTGAATTAATCAGTGGATCATGAGGAATTCAAATGGTTGTTCTTTCAATGCAGTTGTTTCCAAAGTAATTACACACACATCCCACTCTCTCAGTCTAAGACAAGACAGATTACAAAAACTCCCATGTGTCAGGGTTTGACTGTATCTCTAATGCCCAGATCATTAATTAAAAAGAATTTAAGAATAAAAGCCAAACTAGGAACATGATGCTCGGGAGTGCTAGACCAGTGTAATAGGCTGTCAAAACAGACCAGCGGGCTTTTGACTGCGCTTTCTCCTGGACCTGGGGAAGTGGCTGCTTGTAGGTTGTATGTGGTTTGTCACATGTGGTTTTTCTGAGCTATGCTCTTTCTAGAGTTCACCAGGTCTGATCTTTCTCTCTTCCTCCTTCTTTTTTATTTGGGAATAGGGAGTAGTTTTTGTTAAGTGTTGCTTGTTCCTGTTTACCACCCCGCAGTAACTTAGTAGTGATGATCTAGCTGAGTTGCATCAGGGTTGTTTGAACCATTAGTGTTTAGGAGTGGCAGAAATTCTTTTCATGATCAGATACCCAAATCTTAGGCTTATTTCTTGAGGAGGCAGAAGCAGCTGCAACAAGGAAGGTGCCTGCGTATCTAAGTCAGACAATTTCCTCCTTGGGTCTCGGCATGTGGAGGGGATTGTGCATGTAACTACCTGGGGGTTCCAAAAACCTGACAGCTCCCTATTCAGATTAATCTTCTGATTTATAATGGTTTAGGGGGTGTGTGAGAACACTGAACCAGTCATACGAAGTGGGAACATTGTGCCCCTACGTATTTGTGAAAACACTTGCCAGCTTTAGGTGGTTTTGTGATAGCAAGCAGTACCAGGCATTCTAGGTTGTAACAGTTTGCATCGTCTTTTCCATGTGCTGTAGCTTTCTTCAGTAGACAAAAAACTTTACCCTCTTGGACATATTCCCCCTGCAGCTTGTGTTTTCACCTCCTGACCAAGGAATGGAAATCATTTGTATCCAGTGAAGCTTGCAGCCAGTATTGGTGCGTAACTTGCACTTCGCCACAGCTCCCCTTAGTTTGTGAGGTGGCTAACTGGCACTGAGGGTGAGTGGAAAGTTTCTGAGCAATATTTACTGGAGACACAGCTCATGAAAACACTGTTGTGGTTCATGATTTGACTTTTGTGGAGATTCATACGTTAGGACGCTAGGTTCTTACTGAAAGGGCAGCCCAGGATTCCTGCTGGGACAATTTCAGAGCCCTGTCATGGCTGATGTAAGCAGTACCTCCCTTCTGCACACAAGGTGTTTCTGAGTATTTTGTGCCCCTTGACGGCGTATTGGCAGTTCCTAAAAGCTTCTGACTCTTGTGGGCTGGGGAAGATCATTGCATTTTAGACTCCTTGTAAATCTGGACAGCATCACACCATAAAAAAAGCAAACAGAAAAAGGACAAAAGAAAGGGAGGCAGAGGCTGGTGGTGGTAATTGATCCAGGTAATGAAAAGCCAAACGATTGTGCCCATTTTTATCTGATAATACAGTGAAAGTTCTCTACCACATTTACTTTCCTTTCTAGCCCTATCCAGAGATGCTGCAAGTTGCTGACCAAAGCTAGAAGAAAACAGTTTGGTGGTTTGGGTTTTTTTCTTGTTTAGTTGGTAGGGTTTAATTTGGTTTGTTTTCTTTGGTATTTTTTTGTTGTTGTTGTTGTTTGTTTGTTTTTTTTTTTGTTTTGTGTTTTTTTTTGTGTGTGTGTTTTTTTTTTTTTTTTGGGGGGGCGGAGGCGGAGTGGGCTTTTTGTTTGTTTCTTTTTAAGTATTCAGTGTTCCTGTGCTTTTTAACTCTGTACCCACTTTTGCTGGGTACAGCAGCTGGCATAATGCACATGGTAAATGCTGTCAGTGATACTAAGGCCTGTTGAAAGCACGAGCTTCAGAAGAGCTGCGAACAGTCTGCAGTGGGGAAATGGAGCTGCATTGCCCTCTGCTGCACAGGGCCTCTTCTGCTCTCAGAAAATGTCTGTGGGGACCACACAGTCACTCTGCCTGACATCTCAGGGAGTCACATTCGGGCTTGCAGGCTTTTTGTTCATTTCTAAATATTGTCATCAGGAAGCTGTTACCAGAGTAACTGTTCTGCAGTGATTTCTAGCACTGGGAGAATCACAGGATAGATGTACTTCTAGCTCAAAAATGAGGAATTTGAACCAGCAACACACATGCAGTTTTATTGGGTGTACTGTGTTACATGGATGATGATGAAGCTTTGCATGATAAAAGCAGTTCTCAAAGTATTCTGTTTATTTGGATTTTTAATAACAAGTGTCTGAAGAAATGTACTTCATTACTGAATGTTGCAGTAACTTTAGTTGCCCCGCTGCAAACAAACTTTAACCTTTAGTTTAGCCTTTATTTTTTATGGGATCAATCCAGAGCCAAAGGAATTAGGAGCATAAATAAACTTCCTTATTTGCTTCTGGGAAGTATATTTATAAAATGTGAGGTAGGGACCTTTCATGGCAAAATGGCAGAATGTAAATATTTACAAATGTTAGCACCAAGACCATAAAAAGTAACTACCTCCTACAATGATTTCTTAATGAAGCTGTGCCTAAGGGAGGGTTATTTGGGGGATTTAACATTTTTCTTGTCTCTTTCTTGTCTTGCTCATCTCTTTCTTGCCTCCTCCCATTCTCTTTCTTTTCTCCTGACTGTGGTCTCTGACCACTCTTTAGCAGAGGGGAACAAAGTCGGATATGCAGCTGCAAAGGCAACAGAGCTGCTGGAGCAGAGACGACAGTCTGGGGATATGATGAAGTGATGCTGTTTTGTGGGCTTCTGTTGTGAAAATAATCCCTCCAAACGAATGGACTAAGTTCTTGTGTCTGGTGCAGCGATCACCAACCGGCAGTGAGTTCCTGCACTGTCAGAGGATTGAACAGATTTTTCTGTCAGGCACGATAGAGGAAGATTTCTGTAGGTTGCAGCATTTGCAATCAGTGTGGGAATAAAAGTATCTGAACTGCATAAATGCCTTTAAAGAGAAGTTTTTCCAAACATTAGCATAGCAAAGAAGGTGACTGCAACGTTCAGTCAATCACACGTGTGCATACAGCTGTATCTGAAGTGACTGCTGAATTTCTGCAACCTCACAGAAGAATGCTAAGGCTTATCTTAAAGTTGGCTTTGAATTGAGAACCTATAAAGAGAATTTTTGTGTATCTAAATATAAGAACTCTGAGTAGGAGAAATATCGATCTAGAGTGTCAGGAGTGCCATTAGCTTTGCAATAATTCTGTTTGCTGAACTGAATGATTGTTCATAGAAGGTTAGCATATCTAATTTTTCTTTTTTTTTTTAATTTTCCACAGTCTAACAAAGGACATGGATAATGTCTCTCCTGACAAAAAAGATGTAAAAAGCTGCCCCCGGGACTCTGGATATGACAGCCTATCCAACAAGCTGAGCATATTGGACAAACTCCTCCATACTCACCCTGTGTGGCTACAGCTCGGTCTGAATGATGCTGAAGCCATGGAAATTCTTCAGGCCCAGCCTCCTGGGGTAAGAGGTTACACTTCAATTTCTTTGAGTGGAGAGGGGGGGAAAAAAGATTAATGCAAACCCTAAACAAAACCCCAAAAAACAAACCTTGGGATTTGTTGTGTGTCCAACTGGAGAGCTCAGAGAAGAACATAGTGGACTCGGTGTCGTGCCTCTGTTACATAAGGAGGAAGTGCTTTTTCTAAGTGTGCTGCTGCCATGTTACACTATGGACCTGGTACAGCATCAACCAACTGAAATTCTGTTATGTTTTATATAGATCAGATATCATGAGGTTGTTCTGCTTCCTTTTGTCTGTGATCTGTCTCTATAACAGCATCTGTGATGAAGCTGAAACCATGTCCTTCTGCCTTCTCCACAACAGATATTTCTGGTTAGAAAATCTGCAAGACTGCAGAAGAAAGTCATCTCTTTGCGTCTGCCCAGTGACTGTGGGTCCTGCCTGAAAGAATTTGCCATAAAGGAAAGTACATACAGTAAGTTGTGAGTTACATACTTTTCAGCTGTTTGTTACATAACTTTTCCCTGTATGATGCAGGATCACTTGCAGTGGTGAAACACACAACAGAAGACACCCAAAGTCATGCGAATAATGTCATGGGCTGCCTACAGTGCTGTCTGAGGTGGCTCTGTGAGGGGGTGGGGCATGCCCTTGATGAGGGAAGATACATAGAGACATTAAAGTCTGTGCTAGAACTGGAATGTTTCCATTGTATACCTTGCTGAATCCAGGATTCACTGACTTTTATGAGTAGTTAATCCTCTGTAGAAACTTACATATCTTCTGTAGAAACACAGTCTATAATCCTGTCTGCTGTCAATGAAATGTACTTGCGTTTCCTTGTACTCAGGGGACTGTTCTTGGATGCAGCTTTGTCATGAACTCTCTATATGTACAAATTTGAGTGTGGGCTGGGTTTTTTGTTTTGTTTTGTGTTTTGTTGTTTGCTTGCTTTGGTTTTAATGTAATGTTTCCAAAGGGTTAAAATCCATCTAGCTGTTTCTGTTGCAAGATCAATGTTTCTCTTTTTTGATTCCATCTACATATGCCTTTTTTGTGGAAATGAGTAAATGTTATCACTTCTCATGGTTTTGAACCAACAATGCCCTCATATCTTTAGAGGGAGGGTGTGAAAAATATGTTTGAGATTTAGGAATGAAAAAAGGAAGCTGCAGCTGGTGAGCGTATGTGGTGCAGAAACTGCAAGTGGAACAAGTGTTTCATTTTAACAAGAAAGTGAAAACTGGAGAAAACTGGCAACAATTTCAGTTAAACTTCCCTGAAACAGAGGGTCTGTAGTTTCATTTCTATTAGTAAACTGACAAAATTTTGAGTTTTTCCTTTTTCATCTCTCCCTTCCCTTCTCCCAGCAATAAAAAGTCAGTTCTATGTATCTGGTTTCGGTTCCAGCTAGAAGCAAGATGAGCAAAGAGAAGAGAAAGTTTTCAACATTAGTTGATCCAAGTGTGGTCTAAGGCTGTGTTTGTAGGCTTGTGATACTGATGAATTCCCTCTCTCCTGTCCAGAAAATGAAAAAATAATATATTTTCATTTATGAATAAAATTCTTCCACAAGGGGGAGATATCTACTGAAAGTTTTACTCACCCGTCACAGCTGAGTTTTAGCTGTAGTTGGGGATGTGAACACATGCCTTCTCTATTCCCACTCCCAGGTCCCCTGTGTGCTTACTGTCTGCATTGTTAGCATCTCTCTTAAAGAAATTCGTTTTTCTGGACACTTAAATGACCAGCTTGACCTGTACTTTGGTGTAAAAGTTGGAGAAAAGGTTGGCACCTGGCATAAATTTTCCTCTGGTTTCCGAGCAGACTTTATAGGCAGTAGCACTAGAACCTTGGTGTGGAGGAGCTGGCTTTACGGCCTGGAGTACTGACCAAATTCTGTGTTTGCTACTCACTGAGAGGTCTTGCTGAGGTATCCAAAGTGGCTGCGTGGCTTCTGGCTTTCCCGGCCAAGCCTGGGAGTCACACTTAATCTGTTTCACAGCAATTAGAGCATGTGCTTGGAATACAAAAGCAAACTCTCCACAAAGATTATCAGTATATTCTTGAAAATGCCTTCAGCAGAAACATGTGCTCTTCCACAGAGTTGTTTTTTTCATAACCAAACAGTAGCTAGTTTAATGGGGAAAACTTATTAACTTTATGCAAAAATATGAAATATGTTTCATTTAGCTTTTCTAAGAAACGGTGAATTCATGTGTGATTCTTTCTCTCTTCTAACTTTCTTTGCAGCATTTTCCTTGGAGGGGTCTGGTATAAGTTTTGCTGATTTATTCAGACTCATTGCTTTCTACTGTATTAGCAGGTAAGATGGTGTTATGTTCTCAGTTATGTCTGCTAGACTTTCTTGAAAAAGAGAGAGTCTCAAGGACTTGGTTCAGCTTGACATTTATGTTGCCAATTACAAATATCACTGGGTAGTCTTAGAAGGTGATGGAAGAAATAAGAGGTGAGACTTGGAAGCAAGTGTCTCTGTCTTACTTTGTACTGATTGTTGGGAGGCTTCTGTGGTGTTAGCCACCCAGCTGTCAGGTGGTGCCAAGTTGAACTTTATCTAGTACCTTGTAATACTTTCATAAGTGCTCTGTAACTTGTTTAATAGCAACCATAAACTAGCTTGCAATGGCATTTTCTTGGAATTGCTATTTAAACGAATTTTTGGAGCATAATGGAAAAATGCCAGATCACACTGTAGAGTATGACAACTGAGACATGTGAATTTGAATTGGGAACAACCAAATTGGCCTCATCAGCTTTCCAGTTCATGATTGCCAAACTTGTTTTCCAGGTAGTATGAAGAGAAAAAATAGCCAGTTTTTGTGAGGAGTCAGGACTTACCTATCTTAGAATTGAGACCACAGTGATGATCTAGGCTCTAGATTTTCTGTGGTACAGTGTTGACTGTGTTTTCAAATATGCTTGATTTGAGTTTGAGTGGTGTTCTGAGATCCTGTTTTTCCAACAAGTTAATGCACAACATGGAGAATATTTATGTGATAAAGGCTCGCTGTCTGTGCTACAGCAGGTGGTTGGCTTGTTCACAGCCTTAAAACCAAAATTTATGCTGAAACTAGTTGTATGTAGAAATCCTGTGCTCCATTTGTTCTCATTTTTTCTTAATTCTGTGGGTACTTCTGCTACAGGTTTTGCAGTTTAGCCTGCACCGCTTGAGGGTGTATTGGTACCAATTGGGTAGGCAAGAGGTGTAGTATTGGTTAATGGTAGTGACTGTACAATGTACATATGATTAGGTGGTTTTGTCCCTTAAAATCTCTATCTGAAAGCCTTTTAGACTGGTTTTGGCTTATGTTATTCTTCATGGATCTTCCTTTGACAACATCCACTGAACATCTAGTATGCAGTGAAGTGAAACCACGTGTGAGAATAAATTACAAAAACTTTCTTAAATGAAATATGTTTTAAGCCTAGAACAGAATAGCACCAAAGCATCCTAGCTTAGAAATTTTTAGAGTAGCTGCACAACTACTCATTTAAAGTTTTATTCTGAAAACTGGAATTCACCTTGGAGGGCAGTCAACTGCACATTCAGAAGATAAGCTTTGTTGAAATGTTAAGGGCTTTTGCATCTCACTGATATGCTTGTAAAAGGCCAGGTGTAAAAGCTTCTGTTGGAAAGGCAGAAAATACTGGATGGCTCTGTGGAAACCCTGGCAAGGGCCCTGGGTACTTGACTGTCATTTGCACTTCACAGCACTCTCCAGGGCCTTGGTAATGTTTTAATTGTGCTGTGTGTGTAAGGCTTTTGACGCCTGCCACAGCTCGAGAAGAAAATAATCAGAGATTATCCCCTGCCACTGTTGAAAACAAATGCTATTGAAACTGTGGGCGTTGTTGTGAAAACCGTAATTGTTTTTCTCTTTGACAACAGGGATGTCCTTCCATTCACACTGAAGTTGCCTCATGCAGTTGCTGCAGCAAAGACAGAAGCTGAACTTGAAGACATTGCTCAGCTTGGACTGAGTAAGTAGTTCTTTACATAGATGTCATTCCCTGTAGCACTCCTGTAAGCTTGAAAACATAATCTGTATCAGTAAGTAGTTCATATTGGTTAGTGATGTCACAGATTTCATGTAGAAAAGAACCTTCTCTTATTTGGAAAGACCAAGCCTTGTTATGGTCAAATAGTGGTGCTCTTCCTTACTTCTGTGCCTTCTGTGGTATTTTTGTTGGTGCTGTTTCCTTCTTCCTTCTTCTTTTCCCTCTCTGGCCAAAGCAAATCTTGCAGTTCCCAGACAGAGGTTTGATTTAGCTTCTGCTCAAAAACCTACTGTTGGCTATGGGCTCACTGGCTTGATACTTTACTGGAGCTGCAAGGACAGTGTAGGAACTGGGGGCCCCTGTTAGTAAAACTTCTGTTCAGATTGATGTGCAAACTTTACATGGTGACTTTGGAGATCAGTTGCTCATTGAAATGGCGTATTAAGAAAAGCAGTGTACACCTGCAGAATGTATCCATGTGCATGACAGAAAATGTTTAAAATAACAAAGGACAGTGCAAGGACATGTCCTTGCATCACTTGACTGCTGCAACCAAGTACAGGCTCACTGTGAAGCATTCCTTGAGCTCGAAGGAGATGCAAAGCCTGATGGGATTTGAAACTTGGGCACCACCCAGATGAATCATTGAGCAACTCCTGCAAAGTGCTGAATAGCCTCATTTCCTTCTCCAGGAAGGGGGAAGGTTGACTGTCAGCAGTCTTTGTCCCAGTAGATGTTTTTAATCATCATGGATTTTGAAATGGATCCTCTCTAAATTAGTGTTAGCTTGAGGCTCTCTAGAACTGTTTGGTGGGACTTCACAGCAAAGCCATGCACACTGAGATGTATTGCACTGCTTTGCATTTTGATTTACTGCAATAGCAATGCAATTAAGGTATTTGTTATAGAGAGGAGATAAATTACTTCTGCACTGCTGATCTGCGAGTTTGGGTAATTAGAGAGAAGTATGGGTTATCATGGGAGTAGAGGTAAATAGGGTACTGTT
The DNA here is from genome assembly GCA_038380795.1 of Pyrocephalus nanus. Classification (NCBI taxonomy): domain Eukaryota; kingdom Metazoa; phylum Chordata; class Aves; order Passeriformes; family Tyrannidae; genus Pyrocephalus; species Pyrocephalus nanus. Next base: position 115,122,935 of record CM076260.1, read on the forward strand.
GAGGTCAGTGTTTAGATGGAAAAAAGAAAATAAAAGGTCTGACTGGGATACACTGTGATGAAGACAGTCTCCCAGTGACACATGGAAGCCTTAAAGTAACATTAGGTGAGCTTTTCCAGAGGGAATAGTAATGGTGGTATTGATCAAGTTCTCCATACTAACCACACTGTCTTTGTCTTCAGTACTCCAGACCACTGTGACCGACTGGCTGCAGAATTAGTCTTGCTCTTAATCAGTTTTTGCATTGTGTATGTTTTTTCTTTAGCCTAATACATTTGAAAGCTGAGGAGGAGATTGATGGATCAGTGTCTGTATGGTTGCTATATTTGGGATCTAATATACACCAATTTAAGACCACAGTTTCTGTGAGCAAAAACCAGGCAACAAAGTTGAGATTTTGATGGAGTTTTAGGTGTCCATGTGTGAAAGAGCACACCAGGAAGTCAGCCCTGTGGACTCTCAACAGCCCTTCCTGTTAAATGTGAGTTTTCCTTAAGCAAGACATAGGCACAAAACAGTGTTGTGAACACAGAGGTTTGTATCTCCTGTCAGAGCTCTGTTATGCAGTAGGCTCAGAGGGAGAGCTGCACAAGACAGGTCAACAGCATGTAACCCAGCAAACCACATCAGGAAGAACTAGTGGTAAAGATTTCAAGTCTGTTGCCAACCTGTAAGATTTCATGTGCTGAACATAAGATTGCTCTCTGGGCCTCTCTTGTGTTTCACCTGCAGCAGTGCTTGCATCACGTGTGTTTGCAGCAGCTCACATGCCAGGCACATTGGCCAGTCTGCTGAGAGATCTGTGGGCAGGATGTGAAGTCATGAAGCTGGGAAAACCAGCAACATTGCATGACTGTGTAGAGAAACATGCCTGTGCCTGTATACCTCTCTGGCAGTGGCCTGTCACCATGGGCCATCTCCTGTCTTCTGCCCTGGAGGCAAGACATGGACCTGTTGTGGATGCTTGGCATTCATGAACTTGGGCCCAAGTGTCATTGCTCAGTTGCCTCAAATGAGGCATCTTGAAACTACAGGGAAAAGGGACCAAGCCAAGATTGGCAGATTTCAGCAAAATCTCCCTCCTCTAGTGTTCCTCCCTTATTTCAGCATGATTGCTGTCCTCAAAGGCAATTCTCTTTACCACTGGCTCAGTTGCACAAACATGCAGATGCTCTGCTGGTGCGGAGGCTGCAGGTAAAACTTGCTGGTTTAGAATAGGTTTTCCATGCTGCTGGTGTGGGGCTGCACCTTGGGTCAATTTATTGGCTGTTGAGTGTCAAAAACCTTGAGCAAACTGTCCCCCTGGCAAAGGCAGGGCTGCAGGCTAGTGTTCTTAGACACTTGAGCACTTGGTCTGCACAGCTAAAGGTGATGTGTGCATCCACCACAGCAAAATGTGAGCTATCTTTTCACGTGTTTTTCTTGGTTCACTATGAAGAAAAAACAAGATTTTTGTTGAGTTGCCGAAGGTGGCCTTCAGCTGCTGTAAATCAGTTAAACTGTTGTCTTTAATGAAGTGAGCTTATTAATACCAGCTGAGAATCTTGCCTTATTTTTCCTGGTTGAGATGCTAGTAAGTAGTTTATGTTCATTTTGGTCTCAAGCTGGTAAGAAGTACTCTGTTACAGTCTCCATTCCTTTCTTTGACTCTCCGTTTAATTTTAAGCTTAGTTCAGTGGGCCACTTGGAAGCTATGCATTGGTCATGGTATTTATAAATGAGTAAGAGCAGTCCCAGGAGTGTAGGATTCAGTTGTGTCTGGTGGTGCTTTAAGAGGTTCACTTGGAATTTTTACCCCTCCTTGAATTAATAAAAAATTAAAATTTTTACCCCTCCTTATTGAATTAATAAATTTATTAATACTTTAAACTGGTATTGTTGAGTTGAATGTTCTCAAAGCATCTGCATGCTGTTTTGCATTCTTACGTTAATGCAACGATAATTTTCAGACTTTTGGAGCTCCCTGGCTAACAGCAACCCCCTGGATCCTTCACCTCCCTGTAGGCCTGTGCCTTTGGACAGTGCTTGTAAAGACTCACGTCAGCTCTGCCTTATAAATGGAGTGCATTCTATACGAACCAGAACGCCCTCAGAGCTGGAGTGCAGCCAGACCAACGGAGCGCTGTGTTTCATTAATCCCCTCTTTTTAAAAGTGCACAGCCAGGATGTCAGTGGAAGTCTGAAAAGGCAGAGCCCGAGAACTCAAGACGTGAATGGCACAGCAAGGCCTCGCTCCCCCCCGCCCCGGCCGCCACCTCCTGCTATTAATAGCACCCTCATGAGCCCGCAGCTTTCCAGGACTATAAAGCAGGCAAGCATGCCAGAAACAGTCAACCATAAGAAAGAGAGAGGCTTGGATTTGTTGCAGAGCAAGCCAGCCCCGATTCCGCCTCCTCGGCTGAAGAAGCAGGCTGTTTGCTCCGAGGTGGAAGGGGGGCAGAAGACGGCGGCGGCCGCTCGGCCTGGCTCAGTGCGTGTGCCCGAAGCAGCCGGGGTTCCAGGTGAAACCCTGCCCGAGGCAGCTCCAGCAGCTTCCAAAAAGACGACAGCTACCACCTCTGAGTCACACATACCGTGGAATGGAGGCAGGCAGAGACTGAGTGACATGAGCATTTCCACCTCCTCGTCTGACTCGCTGGACTTTGATCGGAGCATGCCGCTCTTCGGCTATGAAGGAGACACTAACAGCAGCCTGGAGGATTTTGAGGGGGAAAGTGACCAGGAGAGCATGGCACCCCCTTTGAAGCCCAAGAAGAAAAGAAGCAGTTCATTTGTTCTCCCCAAGATTGTGAAATCTCAGCTGCGGAAAGTCAGTGGAGTTTTCAGTTCCTTCATGACCCCCGAAAAGAGGATGATTAAGAAAATTGCAGAGATGTCCCGGGACAAACGCACTTATTTTGGATGCTTAGTACAGGACTATGTCAGCTTTCTCCAAGAAAACAAGGAGTGCCATGTTTCGAGCACTGATATGCTGCAAACAATTCGTCAGTTCATGACCCAAGTCAAGAACTACTTGTCCCAAAGCTCCGAACTTGATCCCCCAATCGAATCACTGATTCCCGAGGACCAAATAGGTAAGAAACACTGTCCTGTGTTTTGTGGGAAGGTGAAAATGTGTAATCTGTGTTTATAGTGGTAGTCTTTGTCCGGTTTGAAAAGGTGCGGCTGACTGTGCCAGTAGAGTTTGAGCCACTGAGTATTCGAGTCGTAAAACAACATCCCCACCCCAAATCACCCTGTCAGCTTGGAAGAACTATGCTATGAAGTTGTTAATAAAAATTTTTCCTTAAAATAGATGTAACCTGTACTTTTTACCTGTGATTTTTACTACTTTAGCTGCTATACTGTTAACAATACAGAATCCTTTATTTGCTGGTACACGTGTTTTTCCCTAAATTGGGCTGAAACAGTTCTCAGTGCTTGGTTCAAAACTCCTGATTTTAAGCATGTAGATTTTAGCTGTAGAACTAGAATTTATTCAAAACCGCTGACATCTAAGAGCAGAGAGACTTTCGTAACAACTTACTTTTTAAATAAATCTCAGTCTTTGAAACGTTCCTAATCACTGCTGGCAAAGCTGCACTGTCCCTACACTCAAAACTAAATAAAAAGATGTATTAAGAGTTCCAAAAAGGAAACAAATATGTGCAAGACAGAAAAGGAGCTGCTAATCTCTAGTTTTATTTACTTCTCTGTTATATGTACGTGTTTGTAAATGATTGCAGCTGAACTATATGCTTGAATATGTTTTAACAACACAGAGAGACTTGTGTATCCACAAATGTGAAATCGTTGTTGCATAAAATCTCACTGCCTCTCTCTTGTAGAGTCTGAGCAGTATTTGTAAAAGAGCCTGTAAGCCACATTTAGGAGCTAAACATCCCTCAGGGCAGAATAGTTTCCTTGTGAGCTCACTTCAGTCCTAATTTGCTTGTTTTTCTCCATACCCCAGAGTCCCAACAGTTGGCCCAGTGCAAAATTGGCAGATACTTTTTTCTCTGGGAGTAGAGGGTAATTTTATGTTGACATTCTGTCTGTCCTTGACGAAGAGGAAGTATTCTCGCGTAACCTCAATTTCATTTACACAAAGTCAAGCAAAAGTCACAAGGACTGCTAAAGCAAGCACAAAAATGTGAAGAATGACCTTGAAATCAAAATTCAGAAACATGTAATGTTCTCACTGTAATATTAAAAACTTATTACTGAGGTGTTACATGAAGAAAAAGCACCAAATTGAGCAGGGGATGCAGGCACATTTTCGCCTGCATTTCTGCAGACTACTGGATATTTGACAAACCAATGCAGATCTACTTTGTAATTCTGTGAAAGTTTAGTTTATTGTGTCCTTCTAATTTCAAGGGTGTGGTTTAATCAGACTGTGTGTCTCCCAAGACTGGAAATATGTTATCTTCTTTTAAGTGTTTCAGTCCTTTGGAATAGCATAAGCTGTGAAATATAATAACTAAACTACACTGGTTTTCTTTGGCAACAGAAAGTCTGGCTTTGATCGTGTGATTAAACACGATTAATTTATAAAATGGGATAGTTGAAAAAAGGAAGAACTTGCCTTTGAATCATCTACTGCCCATGGTTCAAGCCTGCAAACAACTGCAGTGGATCAGGAGCATCAGATGTTGCTGATGTAAGCAGATAACTATGTGACAGGAAGATTTAGTCATCCCTGTAGAGAGCTTTTCATGAAGTAGCCTTGCCTGTTGTCCATAGTTTTGCTTGAGTATTTCAGTATGGAATTGCAGCCCAAATTTTAACTTTATGAGTTGTTGTTTATCCTCTCTTGTCAGTGCACACTTTGGTGGTGCAGGTTTTTCCTCTCAGCATGTCAGCCTAGCACTAGATGTGTGCTCCGGAGATAATACTCCTCCTTTTTAAGTCAACCAGGTTTTACCTTAACACACTCTTGTCTCCTGAATTTCAGTAGGTTTAGTGAAGTCGTTGGTGTTTGGAACTTTCTCCCAAATTTCTGTAATGGTCGTTGTGATTTTGTAGCTCTTCTCGTAGAATGGCATCACGGACTCTTGCAAGCGAAAGACTTCTGTGGGAAATCTTTTAAGTTTCCCAGATAGGGGTCGCATCGAATTGTTAAACTTCTGCAAAATCATTGAGATAATATGCATCAGGGTTTCTAATTACTCCTGACAGATGCCTCCTAATCTTAGCACTGTAGGCTGTTAACCCTTCCTGAAGCAATGGGATTCCCCATGTTGGAACAGAATCAAGAGTAAGGCACATGGCTATTATTTATAGATGAATGAAATGTGGGGTTTTTTTAAAGATATCCACACCTCGATTTGTATCCACAGAATAAAGACCTGGACTGGTCAGAGGAGGCCCTGATAGTCCACAGCTGCTTGATCAGCATATGTTAGGGAGTTTTTGTTTGTCTTTCCTCTTTTCCTGGCGGTGAGCAGAAAGGAGTCAAGTTGACTGTTGTCACTTCGCCAGGTGGGATCTAACATCTGAACAGCTTCAGTCTCAGTGCCTGAATTTGGGCCTGGGTTGAGAAATGACTGGTTTAAATAATTTGGCAATAAGGTATTAACTGATCATATGGAAATGTGCCTAAACAACACAGGCTGTTACTTGTTATGGTATTTCTAATATGTAACAGATACTTAAATGCTGAATGTTAAAAGAAGCTTGGAGAGAAGGTGTTGGCCCCATACTGGCAGGCCATGCTGTGTCACAGGGGCTTGGGTCTGTATGGAGGAGTCACAGGCAGACAGTGCTAGAGTACTACACACTAAAGCCCGGGGCTGACCCCCAGGGTACCTCTTTTCAAATATCTGTCTTGTTTGACAATCAGCCATTGATAATGGAGTTCTCGGTGCACTATTTTGTACAGTGTTAAAGTCGATGAGCAGAGACAGAATTAGGTTCTCCCTTTTCCAACTGTCCCTTTGATTTGATTTGTGACTTATTCCTTGCTCCTTTTTTTCCTACTGCTTTCATAGAAGACAGGTATTTACCACACTGCTGTAGCATAATTTTCAGTTAACCCACAGCTGTTAAAAGCAAAACAAACCTAGCACAGATATCTGTGTGATTCTTTGATGTGCTTTAGGTAGGCAAAATGAGGGGAGGCTTACTTTTTGTGCCTGGTTGCTTCTGCTACCACTGCCTATACATTGCCCACCTCAGTCCTACCTCTTTTCAGGGTTGTACAGATTATAAAGTAATGTGGGTTGTGTGAGGTCTTCCTTTCAAGTCTTGCTCCTCCAAAGGAGATACCCTTATCTGCACCATGGACTAGGCCTGTGACACTGCAGGCACCCATCAGGAAATAGATACTTGGCCATCCTGACATGAGCTATCCTAAAATAGATCTGTATCGGTCGTACCAGTCAGTGAACTTTAAAGATATTAGGAAAATCCAGAATAAAGCAAATGCAGTGTAGTCAAGTGTCTTACACATACATGGTGTGGTATTCCAAAGCAACATTCTGCTTTCAGCTCCCAGGCAATGTTATTGTGCAGGACTGTGCCTTTCTTGTGGTGGTCCTCAGGCTTGCTCAGTTTCTTACTGACCCCTGCTTTTCCTGATAAGTGGTTTGGCCATCCAAGGTAATAAACAGGGCTTGTGTGTAAAACAGAGCCTGGAATCTGACAGGTAATCTCAGCGGACTAACAAACAGTTGGCAACAGGTAAACTGGGAGCCTGAAAAAGATGAGTGTGCCTTTGAGGCAGTTTGAGGAAGTGAGGGTTGTAAAGAGGCTGTGTAAGGACACTGGCGATGACTAACGTGTTGTCCTGTCTAGATGCAGACTTGTGTGGTTTGCAGCAAAACAAAAATAGCATGTCAGCACAGGATACAGATGTGTTTCCACAAGTCACAACGAAACTAGCTGGCTGGCCTTTACAATTCATTTATCAAAGCACTTCCAGTTCCCATTTTGAGGGTAGAGGCTAATTATAGGTATCACTTCAGGAACGATACACAGTGTTCAGCTCAAATTACATTCAGTAAAAAAAAAAAAGTGTGAAGAGTGCATGTTTTGGCTTTGAAGTGTTAAGCATCCTAGCAGGAAATTTCAACACATGTAGCTGAAGTGAACAGGAATTTTTGTTGCCAGTCTGGATCTGAGAAATATACAGAGATGCTAAGGTAAAGAATCAGTCCTCAGTTTACAACTTAGATGCTAATTTGCTGGCCATTAGAAATGACATAGTGAAAACTGCTGCTGGCTGGGAATTGGTTTGTGCAGTCATATCCAGAAACACCCTTGTCTGAAAGGGACCAGAAACAGTAGTTCGGAAGGAGGGGTAGACAGTTGAATGATCTGACCCCAAACATGCTTATAGGTGCCTGTGACACTGAACATTGTTTTACGATCACAAGAAATGCTGTCCTTCCAGGCTTTAATAATAATACAAGATTTTTTATAGGTTTTGTATTAATTAGGATACTTATGGGTATTAATGTTGGCCATTAAAAAACCCATCCAGTCCTTGTCAATCTTCTTGCTTGCTAGATTTTGCCAGATTTTATCTGAGGCCAGAACTCAGTGGTACTTATGTCTTTGCTAAGAATTCATAAGGGAGAAGAAAACTTTATGTGTTGTTTTGGGGTTTTTTTGTGTTTGGTTTGGTGAATTCTTCTTTGTTGTGATTTTTCCTTTGTTTTGTTATGTGGAGCTTTGTGCTTATGTGCTCCCTTCCTCTGCTCTGCTTTGAATTGATTTAAGTTTCCAGAGAAGTCGTGTAATGTGATTGAGTAAATTTCAAAGCAATTTCCAGGCACTGCTTTTGGAGCCCGTGACAAAATGCTCATGTGAAAGAACATCTCACTATCTTGCACAGCTGTAAAAATCGGTATGGTTCATCTGTTGGACTGGCACAACCTTTCCCATGGTTGAGGGCAGGAGACCTGAGCCTCCCAGTTGTAACCTGCAAATAACAAGCCTGGTCCCAGCCAAGGACTGGGGCTCTGGGAAGGAATTTTCTCTCCCAGCAGAATCCAGTTCTCTTAGCCTGTGGACACGCACTGCTACTGCAGCTCTCTGCCCACTGTCCCTGCAGGCAGCAGTCAAACCAGCTCCAGGCTGGCCCCTATAGAGGATCAGTCCCCCAAACACAGTGAGTTTTCCCAGGTGAGGTGCTCGCTCGGAATCAGACTGAGGGCTCTGAGGAGCCGTGCTGAACTCTTTAGAATGTACGGAGCCTCCTGCGACCAAATGTGGTGATCACCCCACCTTACTGAGGGTGGCTGATGCTCACTGTCCATGTGCAGAACTTCCAGTGGAAACCTATGGGAGTGCACATTTCTCAGGGATGGGGTTCTCTCACTTTGCATAATGCACACCAACTGCTTTAATAAACAAGCCAGGTGGTTGAAATGCAAACTGCAGAGGTGTTCCTCTTACAGGCAAAGCAGGTGGTGCCTTTCCTATTTAAAACCTCAGGCAATAGAAATAAAGCAAGCTGAATTGTCAAAAAAAATCATCAATGAAGATAGCAAGGAACTGTGTGTACACTCTAGAACTTTAGCTAGCCAACGTACCCGTGGGTGGGACTTGGGTGTTTTTCTTGGTGGAAAATTGTTTCTGCCCCATGAGCCCTGAGGATTGCTGTGATGGTGGGGAGAGGCAGTTTCTGTCCCTGTGTGCAAGGGTGATACTTCTGCTTACCTAGCTGTGTTCTGTAGTCCTCCCTGTCAGGGGTGATTGCGTGGCTCTCCCAAGTACAGTACATAAGGATCAGTTGTATTGAAGTGTTGCCACTTGCTAAGGTATAATTGGTGACTCTGATCTGGTGGGAAGCTGCATCCACCCTTCATGCTGTGTGACAGACCACCAAGAACACGTCAGACTGATAATGCCTTTATAGGTGGGTGTAGGGAAATCTAGAAATTAGCAAATGCTCTTTCTCCCCTCCAGGAGTTTCACAGTCTCTGCTGTGAGGGAGAGCCAAGATCTGTTTAAAACATCTGGGAATGAAGCAGACACAGCTTTGCCCCTCCATTAGGATCTTGAAAGGGGAAGGTTGCAAGACAAGCTACAGAAGCCCCAGCAGAATTGGGGTTAGCGAGATGGGAGCTCCCAGTAGAGCTGCAAGTTTGGGAATTGCATACCAGACAAACACAGAATAAATGGTACATATGAAGCCAAAGCACCATAAGAGGAGGATTGTCTGCAGGATGTGTTTGTGTGGGAAAGAGAGGTATGAAGACTCAAAAGAAAAAAGGGCGGACACAAGGATATGACAAAATCATAAACAAAAGCAAGAAAACAAAAGTAGGTAATACTTGTCTGGAGGGTGCGGGTGTATGTAAATCCCAAGCCCTAAAGAGTGTGCAATTTTAAATAAAGGGGGGGCAGGGAGAAAAGAAAGAGGCTGTTGTCTAAGAAAAAGACAGAAGTATAGGGAAAGAACCTGGAAAGGGCATGAGGTTTAATGAAACTTTACTGGGTCACCATTACTAGCCGGAATGTCCACTGCTAGGTTGTAAAAACATGATCTAGCAGTGGCGCAGTCTCTCCTCTTTCTACTCTCGGTGCTTGTGCTCCCCTGCCTGCTCTAGGCTCTGGTCCTGAGAGCTGAATGTTCTCCACTGTGGTACAAATAACTGGTGGAATCTAATAAACTATGTTGCCATAAGGATGCTGATGCTGTTGCTGTCAGGATGCTGGGAAAAGAAATTACCATATGAAGTAAAGGTTTGCAGAGAAAATGTTTAATAAAGAGCTTTCTCTGCTGATGTAGTCTGTACTTTGAAAATGGAGAATGAAGGTTAAAGAAAAACTTGAGTAGAACAAGAATTAAAAGAAGCCCCTAGGTCAGTGGTTACAGTGTCATGTGCTCACTACTGCCAAACGAAGAACTTCGAACTTGATGACAAAGCTGTATATGAGCTTGTGTGATGAAATCTGAAGCTGGACAAACACAGCTTAGTTTTCATTTATAGTTTAAAGCCCGTAATCTGTCCAGCTTCATAAAGATCTTGACAAAGTTTAGCCAAGTTTTAGTAAACCTTGGTTGAGTTATAATTTCCAATGGAAACTATGCAAAAAGGATGGGCTTTAATGCCAAAGCAGACAAAAATTATGATTTTACGATGTTGACTGTGTTTTATTTAAATTTGGGAGTTAAAAGCTAAGCTCGAAGTAAAATAAAACTTGGAGACTTCTGACCGACAAAAGAAAAACTAAACTAGAGCCACAGCTCGCTTTTTTTTCCCTACTGTCTGTAGTTCATCTTTGTGGGCGTTTTTTCTGTATTTACCAACTGCCATAAATGATGATGGAATACAGATTCTGCTCTGCCTCTTGTTTTCTTGTTAACAAACATCTGGAAACTCAGCTTGTATAATAAATAGGCCTTAGCCAGTAGGTTTTGCTCTACAGTCTCTCTTTAGGGAATGGTTATATTAATACTGGCTCTGCTTTAGAGGAGGAAGTCAGCTGAACTTGTGTTTTCCCATTGCAGATGTTGTCCTGGAGAAGGCCATGCATAAGTGCATTCTGAAGCCATTGAAGGGTCACATTGAAGCAATGTTGAAAGAGTTTCATACCACGGATGGTTCCTGGAAACAACTCAAGGAAAATCTGCAGCTGGTGCGGCAAAGAAATCCTCAGGAACTGGGTGTGTTTGTTCCGACACCAGACTTTGTGGACGTTGAAAAGATTAAAGTCAAGTTCATGACTATGCAGAAGATGTATTCACCTGAAAAGAAAGTCATGCTGCTGCTGAGAATTTGCAAATTGATTTACACTGTTATGGAGAATAACTCAGGTATGGTGCTTCTTCACGTTCACTGATACTCCATTCCTGGCGTTGTCTTTTAGAGGAATCAGACCACCTGATTCTGCAGATAGGTCTCCTCCTGGAGCTCTTGTAGCACCTCCTTGTCCTTTTGAGAGGGGTTCTTCCTCTCTGCCTCTTCCCTGCTGTCTCTGGTGCATCTGGTAGCACATCTTACAAACTCAGCGTGAGAAGCAGCTCAAAAAGAGCAGCTTTGCTTAACTGTAGGCTTTGAAGTTGGCTGTCAGAAAGGCTGTCTTGTGAGCCTTGAATTTGACATTCATTCTAAATTAGTATTTTTCTGCAAATTAATAATAGAGGTAACACCCTATATTTAGCTATAATAATTCAATAGCATGTATGCAATATGACAATTACAGGGTTCTGTGTTAATGGGTGGAGAAAAGCAGCCTCTAACCTAGTAGTTTTGGCTTGCTGTGCCTTTGAATGTTCTCATTTGGACACTTTATGTCATGCTTTTGGAAAAGAAAGCATCTATTTCTGTACTGTAGCAAGAATCCAAAAATACCTCTTAAACCTAAATACGGAAATGGGACTACAAACAAGTTAAGATCTGCTGATCAGTCAGTGGCACAATTAAAATGCTGTGCTGAGTAGCCTGAATTTACAGGAGCAACTCAGACATCTTCTCATACACTGCTGAGATGGGTCATGAGCTAAGTCGAAGCAATGCTGTGGTAGTGGGAGATTTTTTTTCCTCTGAGTATAAGCTGCTGCAGGTGGTTGGTAGTTTTCTTTCTAAGGGAGCGTCAAGTGTGCAGCTGGCTCTGGTGCTAACCAAGACACCTACTTTCTTTTGAGATTTGATGGTGAAAGCTCGTGGCTGTTAAAGCCCCCCAAGTACTTTTGCAAGATTTAGGACTGAGTTCCCGCCCAGCTTATTATTTCTGTGTAAAATCCTGCATTTTAAGTTCTGTAAACTTCTCTCTCCATGCTGTGTTATATGGGAAACCTGTGCCAGGGCACAGAAGAAATTAGAATTTCTTCCTAATATCTCATCTAAACCTACTCTCTTTCAGTTTGAAGCCATTCCCCCTTGTTCTGTCCCTCCAGGCCCTTACTAATAGTCTCTCTCCGTATTTCTTGTTGGCTCCCTTCAGGTACAGGAGGCTTTGCTTGTTGATGTTTTTAACTATTCTCTCGTCAAGAAAATAAGTTGAGTTTCCATGTCAAATTTAATACGCTTTTATGTTCAGGCTTCCCTGCTGTGGGATTCAGACTTAGAAACTGGAATTTGTGTCTGGATCCTTCCCGAAAGTGGATGTGATCACTGGATATATAAAGAAAATGCCTGTTCCTCATCTCTTAGGCAGTGATAGAAGTGCAAGTGGAGGTCAGGCCAGACTGGCCAGTTGAGCTGGTGCCAAGGTGAGCCCAGTCTCTAAATTTCACTTTCCTGCCTCAGGGTGTGCATCATCAGATTTGTGCTTGTTAGAAGTACAGGATGAAGCTGATGTTGCTCTCCTGTCCATTGAGTGTCAGATGACGTTCTCCTTGCTGCACATTGGTGACAGGAAGCTCAAGAGCAATCCAGATATACTGGTCAGAGAGGCACAAAATAATGCTTTGCTTTCAAACACAGAAATTGGTAAAAGGGTGAGGTTTCTCTTTTATTATCTGTGTTCCCTTCAACCCAGGGAGGCTGTATGGAGCTGATGACTTCTTGCCTGTGTTGACATATGTGCTAGCCCAGTGTGATATGCTGGAGCTGGATACTGAAATTGAATACATGATGGAGTTGCTGGATCCATCTTTGCTGCATGGCGAAGGTAATCTATTTATTTATTTCTTTGAGAAGTGAGTGAAGGACTAGTGAAGGGGGAGTTCTTCCTCATAGCACAGTTGCTGTTAACCTTGTCTGAGTGGAAATCTTTTTAAAGGGAGGCCTAACATAAGCATTTCAACTGTAACGTATTGTCCAATTTGTCTCATTGGTCTTCCATGTGTTTTATATATTAATCTCACTGCAGAGCTAAAGGCTAAGAGGGGATTCTGTCAGTAATATAGAAAATAGAACTGTGGGCATAAAATGCATCTTTGAATGCCTCCATGAATAGACTGTGCTGCCTCTTAGTTGGACATTCCCAATCAAATAGTTTACTTGTAAAAAAAGACAGCATGTCTTCTGTTTCTCCTGGTTGCTGAGAACTGTCACCTCCTGTTGAGACTCCTTTTCCTTTGTGACCTGAAGCTCCTTTTGTACATTGACGGCTCTGTTGTGGCTTGAATTTGTTTTCATGTAAAAAAGGTGGAGCATGGAGAACTCCACACATCATCTGAACTAGTTGGACATTATGAGGAACACTAAGAAAGTGACAGATCAGTCTTCCTTTTAAAAACAAAGGCAGCTCTTTGGGATGATTCCAGAGTACAAATCTCACAGTCAGTTGTTTCTTTATTGCCATTAAGAGGAGTTGCTTTTAAGATGCTGAACAGTGTTAGATTGTCTTTTACTTTGTTAAAACAGCTATGTTTATTTCATCCACATCTGAAGCTTGGTAAGAAAACAAATCACTGTTTGAAAATTGTTCAGAAGAAAACTAGCCTTCCAAATTAGTAGAAACACTCAAGAGTAACAGGAGTCATTTAAGTAACCAGCTATCTTGAGCAGCAGTGGACACAGAGAGAGGCACCACTTGATAATATGGAGCACATGCAACCACTGCACGTCCCTTAGCAGCTGAGAACACATCATCCAGTATTTTGCAGGCCAGTGAGCTGTTTTCCTTTATGTATCAATATTTTAGCAGTAGAGTACAGGGACTTTATATATGTACGTGTCTCTGTGTGTCTATGTATTAAAGAAAGTGCCTGTATTTATGACTGTGACCACTCTGAGAAGTTCTTCCCTTGCTGTCCTTCTCAGGAGGCTATTACTTGACAAGCGCCTATGGAGCACTTTCACTGATCAAGAACTTCCAGGAAGAACAAGCTGCCCAACTCTTAAGTTCAGAAGCCAGAGACACTCTCCGGCAATGGCACAAGAGGAGGACAACTAACAGGACAGTGCCTTCAGTTGATGATTTTCAGGTAGAACTTAGGACTGAAATAAAAACTGGTATAATTGTTTTGTTGGAAACTCCCATTTGAGAGATATGATTGATAGCGATTTCCTCAGGGCCACAAGTGGAGTGAAGCAGTGCTCAGATTATGTCTGGCAAATTTGCCTCAGTTTTGAAGTCTTTGCACTTTATCAAAAAGTTTGGTTATGATGGTTTAAAGAAATCACTAAATAATGAAGCTTTCTCACTCTCCCTTCTAAGTCATGCAGAGCGAGGACAAACTGAATTGTATCTTAGATTAAGCTTCTTTGTATGCTTTAGTGATAAAAAGATCAAATCCAGATGTCCAGTGGTGTAAATTGGCACAGCTCCCCGGTAGCCAGTGCTGGCATACAGCAAGTATTAGAGAGGACAGGTGGGAGAAAAGTTTGCCAACAGTTTTAAAGTTTAAGCAAGCAGTAGAGTTTTGTAATATTGATGTCTTCATGTTTGTCTGTTTTTTTCCCTCCCCTGCATTTTGTACTACTCTTTCAGAGTAGGGCAGTACCTTCAACTGAAGAATAACAAAACAGTCGGGATTGCTTCATCTTTTAAAACCAGGCCTGCATCTTTCATATGCTGGTGACTGACTGTCCAGATGCAGCAGTTCATGGAGTAAAGCAAGGAGGATGTTGGAATCGAGAAGAAAGGATTTACTCTTTTGTGTTCAGTTGTTTACTGTTAGGAAGAGGAGAACAGACTAAAAGAAATTCCAACCCATGCCCAATACACAAAGCTAGTCCATCTTACTGGGATGCATCTTGTATTCTGTTTACCTGTCCTTAAGTGTCAGATTAAAGTAGCTTTAGTCTTTGTTCTTTCTGGCAAAACACTGCACTTCCCATAAGAAAATCCAACCCCTTGTATTTCTGGTGGATAACAAAATTATGGAAGATTCTTTCAGCGGGATCTTGTGTCATCTTCTCTTTCTCTGCAAATGAACTTCATCCAAGCTCAATGTACAGCTGAATGCAGGAAGAGGTGGGGGGGTCGTGGGAAAAGCCGTCACTGAGTGTGTCCAGTGCCTCTTTTTCTATTATCTCTTTAAAAGAGAGTCTCGAATCAGTAGATCACAGCACTTCCAGGCTATGCTTGGCACAAATTCAGGCATTTTTTTGTCTGCTCAGAATGCCAGTTTTCTCTCTCTTCCTCTGAGTCCTGCAGTCCTGAAATGGAGCAACTTCCCTACCACCAGTGTGTAATACAAGTGTAGCTCAGCTCATCTTTCCCACATTGAACTGGTGTGTGATCATGGGATTTCTGTGATGTAGTCTCACAGCCTTATCAGCTTTTGGGTCCTGGAAGGCTGCCTCTCCTCCTTCCCCAAAAGGATGGAAAAGCAGAAATCATGTTTCTTGATGATGATTAAATACAGCTTTCTGATAGTACATGAATAATTTTAATGCATACGAATTACAGGTATTTTTACAAACTTCAGCCTCTCCTTCAAGCAATCCTGTCCATCTAAAGGCACATGTATTTAAAAACAGGTCTTCTCTGTGGTAGCTACATTAGAAATTAAAAGTGTAATGTGTTTTGCCTTATCTAGGGCTGATTTTTTTTTCCTATAATTTCTTCACTCCAGGTAACAAAAATGGATTAGTTCTATTCAGTCAGATTCAGTCCCAATTGTTTATATTCTGTTGCAGAGCTTCAGTGTTTCAGTCTTCATGCTATCTTTATTAAGACAAGAGTGTTCTTCGGAACTTAAATCGTATGAACATTCTTCTCAGTCCTAGCTTTTTTCTGTGAAATGTAAATTTTTGCCATTGTGATTTAGCATGCTGAATTTATTCAGCATCCAAACTATAGGTATCAGCTCAGTCAATAAACAGCTCTTTCTCACAATAATTTTTTTCTGCCTACTTTAATTTTACTGCTTTTTAGTCTTTAATTGCAGCTAATTTTTCTTTTCAAACAACCAAACAAAACGTTCCTACCCTCCCATTTCTTGCTCTTTATTTTACTTTTTAAATGCTTTTTGAAGGGCAAAACTGCATTTCCTGGTAGGGCATATTTAGAATGTATCCATTTTATCAGAGTTGTGGGCATGTGTCCGTTTCTACAGAGAAAAAAGGTCCAGCTTTTGCCTCAAGATCATATGGATTTACTCGAATGTTGCAGAGTAGATTTTCTGTCTGCATCCATCTAAACCCTATTTTAAAAAAGGAGAAAATGCTGTCATGTGAAGCTTGGCTATGTCAGGCTTAGACTCCAGACCACCATTAGTAAAGGTGATGAAGGTGTCCTGTGTGAGGGTGGGTTCCCTCACACAGTCAGTGTGAGAGTGCAGCAGTTAATCACGCTTGTGCATCACCACCCTTGTGTGCCACTTCTGTGTTCTTGTTCTTTCTGGCACTTCTGACGCTCTTTCATGGTGTTGACCCAGCAGCAGCACATCATCTCTCAGGCGTGCTGCCTTGAACACGTTCTGCTTCATACCATTTTGTTTCCTAGTGGGGCCAGTCATCGAGTCCCATTAAACCCACTGGCGTTTTCCATGTGTCACTCGTGTCACAGGGTAAGCCTTGGAAGGCAGGGGGTCTGGTATGCCCACTGCAGGCTTGCTTCAGTTGCACTTCACAGGATGGCCATATTGTACTGGAGTCACTGGTACGTTTCACAGCTGGAACACAGAGAGGCTTGCTATTTGTTGCTGACTTTTCAACTTTCAGAGGATGAGGGTTTTTTGAGATTCTGATGCCTGTTTTCTTGTTCTACAGAACTACCTTCGTGTTGCATTCCAGGAAGTTAACAGTGGATGTACGGGAAAGACCTTACTAGTAAGACCATATATCACTACTGAAGATGTATGTCAGCTTTGTGCTGAAAAGTTTAAAGTGGACAATCCAGAAGAATATAGCCTGTTTCTTTTTGTTGATGACACCTGGCAACAACTGACAGAGGATACCTACCCTCAGAAAATTAAGGCGGAGTTGCACAGCCGTCCACAACCCCAGGTCTTTCACTTTGTCTACAGGCGCACTAACAGTGACCCATATGGTGCTATTTTTCAGAACAGCAATGACTCACCTTCTTGAAACCAGCAAATCATCATTTTAATTTCTGTTTCTTGTTAACTGTTAAAAACATCTTTGTTGCTGCCTTCCTTAGGAGATAAAACATGTCTTAAACCATAAAGCCTAGTAAAACACATGCTGGCATTTCTAGTATTGCTTACAAAACCCATGTTCTCAGCACCGTGCACATGGCCAGTTGTGCAGAATATTCCACCAGCATGTTTGAGGGAACAGCCCATGAGGCTGCATTTCTTGTACCACAGGCTCTTTTGCATTATATGACACTGTGGCCCTTCACAGGTCTTTGCTGTAGTGTGCAAAAATCTATTTTCTTACACTCATTGCTTAGCCAAATGTCATTTTGATTTAAATCTGCATGCTAGACAAGTATTTGAGTAAACTGGCTGGTATGAGCTCAGTTTTTCCAGCAGGAGTTTGACTCGACTGTCCGATGCAGGGCATCAGTTAACTCATAATTACATGGATGATTGCATCCTTTTCTCATTTTTTTGATTACAGAAAATCATCATGTTTATATCTATATATATATATACACATATATATATATATCATAGAAATTTTATAGCAGTTGCAGGTAAACTGTCAAGGTTGGTTTTTTAAATATTTTTTTAACTATAAAGTATTCTATAATTATGCATGTGATTTTAACATTTAATATAAAGGAATAAATCTCTTGCTGGTTTTAGAGTATTGCATTAAAAGTCTATGTATTTTATCCTCTTTTCCTGTTCCGGGAGAGCTCTTATGTAACTTCTGTTATCTGTAAGAAGATTTTAACATCGGCGCTGCCGATTTCAGTGCCTTTACCTGAACTTGATGTATTGTTATCTGTATTATTGTTTATATGCATTGTTTTAGACAGAACTAGGGGGCTGGAAGAGGAAATTGAAAGAAAAGGTTATAGAGAAGGGGAAGAGAAAGAATGTAGAGAACTTAATTTAGGATTAAAATCTGTTAGTCTGCTGGTTCAGGCTCCTTGCAGAAAATGGTGAAGGAGGTTGGTAAGCAGTAGTGTAGGTTTGCAGAGGGATTTGACAGCACCTATCACAGGTACTACTTGTGTTAACAGAGGATTAGATATGTCAGTAATGTGAAGGAGAACACTATTTTGTATAGTTTGTTGCCAGCATCCAAGTGTGTGTTGGACTGAAGAACATGTTTCAGCATTTTGTGGCGCTGTGTCACTCGGTGGGTGAGACGTGAAGGTCAGTCCTGCGTGTGCAGAGAGCAAGATGGTGTTCAATGCGCATGTTCTATGGGTTTGTCCCAGACAGCTCATGCCATGGGTGACGCTCTGCACCCCACCTAAGTCAGTCAGGGCTGCTGTCTTAGAGGGACATGGGGTTCTCCTCAAATCTGCTGTAGTGGTGTAACATAAGGCAGATGACCTCAAAGATGCCACCAGGCAGCATGTGTATTGTACATACAGAGATCTGTAGTATTGTGTCAGTTTGCCTTGTGTCTGAGACCCCTGGCACGTGTCTGTATTTCATTTTGTAAATGTTGAGTGTTGCACATAATACATTGCAGTGCTGAACAATAATTTGGGATGTTGTGTGTTGTGGTTTTTGGGGGGAGCTTTTTTTTTTAAATGGTTCACACTGGAAGGTTTTGTGTATAAGTGACTCTAATGCTGCTGCTTTTTGTGCTGCTTGACCCACTGTAAACTCTTTGCAGAGGAAGGACCTGTGCTTGGCCTGAACAGTCAGTGGAAGCAACAGGCAGGGCTCGGCTGCTGAAACACTTTTTGTGACGTGAAGGCTGACATTCAGTACTCAAGAAAATTCCACTATTTTCATAAGACTGCAACACTGACACTGAGGAGAGGGAAGGATTGGGGCAGAGTATTAAGAAACTCAGAATTTCAGACATGAAACAAAAGAAAGTTCAGAGTGCAAAAAGGGAAATGTGTGCCCAAGCTGCCTCGAGACAGTTTTGCTGTCCGTTCTTGTGCAGTTGTATCTTCTGAAAATTTGAACATTTTATTCATTGTGCTGTCCAAAACACTTCTCACTTCTCATAGCACCAGGAAACAGATGATACAAAAACCTTGTAGAAATTTGGACTAGTAAAAATAAGCTATTCGGTCTTCTCCAGTGCAAAGTGTTTGCTGTTAGGAATTACTGAAAAGCAAGGAAAAGGTTATAGTTGAGTTTGTCTCTCATCATGTTCGTTCAGAGCATACTGAGATAATGGGGGGGTAGGAGGGAGAGCGCGGATAAAGATGAAATTTCCCTGAGAAAAGTTTGAGATCAGAGCTGACAGCACAGGCTGGTATTGCAGCTGAGCAGCACCAAACCCTGTGCACACAATCGATTTAGCTTTCACAGGGGCTGACTAACCAGTAGCTCCTTGCTGGACTCCAGGAGTGACTGCCGAGGTGTCCCGGGGCAGGGCAGCGTTGGGGGCCCCAAGGGATGGAGCAGATTTGCTGCAGGGACTGGATAAACACTCACTATTGCCTTTGCCTCCCTTTGCACCGGCAAGGGGCTGTGAGGGTGCCCAGGGCAGGAGGTGATGCACTGCGAGGATCAGAGAATGGCCCCCTGTTCCTGCTGGGGCCCAGCTGTGGGGCCTGCTGGTGTCTCTGGTCCTGTGCTCACGGTTCTTAGGGAGCTGTGGTTCTTGTTTGTTGCTGTGCAGTGTCTATTTGTCTGTGTGAGAGCTGCTCTGCCTGTGGCCACAGGTGTGGGAGGCAGCAGGAGATTAGGATTGTTTTTCATGTTACTCTTCAAATTTTCACTCTTGACTTGCAGTCCCACTGGCCGAGTGGGAGGAGCAGCAGTGGCACGAGGGCCAGAGCTGTTGGGTGGGTCCAGGAGCCCAGATTGCGATCCTGGTGCAGCCTGTCCAGCAGCCTCACAGGAATGTCCCTGCAGCAGCCCCCCTGGGGAGGGGAGGAGACGTCTCCTGGCATTGCTAGAGCATAGGAAGGGAGCAGAGCAGAGTGGGAGGTGAGGCATTGTCCTGGGACAAAAACACGGGGCAGGAGCTGGGGGCAACTTCAGGCCTTTAGGGGGACTGCCCTGCTTTGATTTTTCCAGTCGAGCCCCCTTCTTGGGGGGATGATGTAAATAAGCCAGCAGCATTAGTAAAGCAATGAGCTGCTGTCCATGGCAGTGTGACTCATTCTATGCCTTCTTTGAGGAGAGCAAAAAGGTGGGAGGGGGAGGCTGGAGCTTGGAGGGTGCTGATGGATTTGGGGCACCTTGATGTCACTGGGAGAGCGATGGTGGGGTAGAAGGGACTTACAAAGACTATCGAGTCCAATCCCAAGGGAGTGGCTCCTGGGGGATCAAAGGCACACCCTTGGCATTACCGGCACCAGGCTCTCATCAGCTGAACCTCTGGCAGGGAAGGGGCTTCTCCCTTCCGCCCCCCAGGGGTGAGAAGCCCTCAAACCTAGCACTTTTCAACCCAAAACTGCAGCCTTCACCTCCAAATTGGCCTCTTGTAGCCCGAAATTTGTATTTTTCACCACACTGTCTCCCTCCAGACATCAAAATCAGCCTTTAAAAATCCCAAGTCTGAACCCAGATGCAAAAATCTGCCTTTTCACCCCAAAAGTTGGGTGTTTGCTCTGCAGAGCTGGTGTTGGAGCCCAGCCGGGAGCCTTCAGGCTGTGCTGCCCAGGCTGCAGTGATGGGGTGCTCCCCTGGGAGTAACCCCAAACTGAGTTGAGCAGCCGAGGGGTAGCCGTGCCTTAGTGTGAGGAGCTGCACGTTGTGAGGGGTTGGAAGGCATGCTGGGATTTTTTGGGGGCTTTTTCTTGCTTTTCTCGTCTCCGTTTTGACCAGTGTGGTGCTGGGGAAAAAAAGCTAGAAAGAAAACCAGTTGAAGGGAACTGTCACCTTCAGAGGAGGCGCAAATCCTCCTGGAGCTGAGGAAGGGGATGAGGGGAGTCCAGCATAGTGCGGTGAGCTGCCACTTGCCCCCAAGGCCCTTCTTTTGGAGGCATTTGTTGACTTTCTGAAATAAAAAAAGCGCCTCCCTATCATCTTGTTTGCAACCCTAACAGCCACCCCTGCAGGTATGTGTCATGTTCCAGACCCCCAGAGGGATTTGTGTATGTCCTGTGCTGGTGGATGCAGGACATCCTTTAGCAGAAGGGAGAGGATTTGGGGAGGAGCTGTCAAGCTTGGGTGCGTCAGAAACCCCCCTTTGCCCCCCACCTGTGTGCACCCCCAGATATCCTTTCTCCTCTCTTTTCTCCACCCCTTTCCTCCTCTCCTCTTCTTGACCCCTGTTTTCCCTCTGCCTTGAACTCCCCATCTTGTACCCACCCTCCCTCTCTTTATTTCTGCCTTTGGGGGTGAGTAAAAAGGGGTGGGGGAGTCCAGGGGTGAGGAGGTCATCAGGGGCATCCCGATGCCCAGCAGGTGAGTGGGGGATGAGAGGGGTCATAGGGAGTCCTCCCCGAAAAGGGAGGCTAAGCCCAAAAATGCCTGAAAATTTAAAGGTTACCATCTCTCTTTTTTTCTATCTATTGAAATGCTAACTGACATATACATTGACTTCAAAAGAGAGCTCCGTCTCTACTTTATTATATCCAGGATCTTGTAGTGTAAGAAATGCAGGATACAGAAGGAGGGGGGGCTTTGAAAGCAGGACGAATGAAGCTCCAAGGCGCGTGCCAGTGCGAGGACGGCAGGCAGAGCTCTGGGTCGTGGCTTTGCCGGCCGCTCTCCCTTTCCCCAGGGGGCTCTGGAGGATCGCTGCTGCCGCCTGCGGGCGGCGCGCGGTACTGCAGGGAAAGCCGCGCGGCGAGCCGGATGCAGCCCCGTGGAACTGCGCTGCTGCAGCGAGTCTGGCCAGGCGCCCGTTCCCTGGCGGCATGTCCGGCTGGCGCCGGCAGCAAGGGAAGGGCCGGCGGGCCGGGGCTTTGGCCAGATTATGGTACTTTTGCCCCGCTTATCCTGCCGTGAGTCGCTTTGAGTGGGACATGCCCCCTTTGAGCTTTCCCCGGAGCCTGTGCCATTACGGTCAGCACGGGGGAACGAGGAAAAGCCAAATATGCCTTAGCGTTCTCTGCCCCGCAGGACGCCGTGACCGGAAACTCTCGAGCCACACTAAAGATGGCGATGCCCTCACCGAAAGTCGTCACAGCCCACACTGAAGATGGCGCCGCCCTACCGGAAGTCCTCCAGCCTACAAATAAGATGGCGGCGCTCTACCGGAAGTCCTCCAGCCTACAAGCAAGATGGCGGCGCCCTACCGGAAGTCCTCCAGCCTACAAGCAAGATGGCGACGCCCTGACCGGAAGTCCTCCAGCCTACAAGCAAGATGGCGCCGCTCTACCGGCACGCCGTCTCCCCCCCCGCCGGGGCTGCCGGCACGCCGTCTCCACCCCCCGCCGGGGCCGCCGGGGCCGGAGCTGCCGCCGCAGCCGCCACGCCCCCCTGGCCCGCCCCACCCCGCCCCCCTGGCCCGCCCCACCCCGCCCCCCTGGCCCGCGCCACCCCGCCCCCCTGGCCCGCCCCGCCCCAACCCCCTGCCCAGCCCCCCTGTTCCCTCCCCGTCCCCGCCCAGCTTGGTGCTCTGATGGGGCTGGGCTGCGCCGCCGGAATCCTCTTTCCTTCTCCAGGAAGCTGCACGTGGCTCAGCCACGAGGACGACCGAGCGAGCGGCCGTTTCATTTCGGTGAGTGCGGGGGACTCCGCTTGGCTCTCTTCCATATCCCATCCCGCTCCGCTGCCGCTTCTCCGTCCCGTCCCGTCCCGCCCCGCTTCCGCTCCGTCCCCCCCCAGCGTCCCGGTCCGCTCTGCTCCTTCCCCTCCCTGTGCCGCTGCCGTGCCACCCCGTCCCGTCCCGTCCCGTCCCGTCTCGTCTCGTCTCGTCTCGTCTCGTCCCGTCCCCACGCCCCTGGGTCTTGCGGTGCCGGGGCGATGGGCCGGGGCTGCGCCGCCGGAAGCCTCCCTCCTTCCCCGGAAGCTGCACGTGGCTTAAGCCTTTTTGTCTCTGCCGCGGCCAGCGGAGACACGGCCATAGCGCTGATCCGCGCTCGGGGAGCACTGGAGGGGCTGGTGGGGAGCGGCGGCCCGGCTGCAGTGCCGCTCCCGGCTGTGTCCGCCAGGCGGCGCCTGCGAGGCAGGGGGCAGCTCGTCTCGGCACTGCTTCTGGTCCGGACAGGGCTCGGGACACCTCGCAGCTCTGCTTTGGGCTTGGGGGGTTATTTCTCTTGGCTTTTAAGGCAGAGGGTTGTTTGGCACGTCACTCTTGCTGCTTGCAATTCTTTCTTTTTCTGGTAGTGAATACATTTGAGAAGCCGTGGGGTTCTAGGATTCAGTTGTTCTAAATAAGGTGATTGTCTTAGTGAGCAATTGGAGTCGTTCTCCAGTGCGGAGTGCAGAAGGATTTTTCTGTCAGCTAATTGTTTCCTAATTTCTTTTCAAGCTCTCCTACGAACCTTGCACCAGTGGGCTTAGCCGCACTTGCCGTGGGGGCTGAAGTGAGAAGCAGCTGGAGGTGTTTGCTCTCTGCTCGGTCCCCACCTTGCCCTCAGTTCCCTGGCCCTGCAGGTAATCACAGCTCACCTTGGCTTTTCCAGGGCCCTTGCTGAAGAGTTTCCAAGTGTGGCCCTCAGAATTTCTGCAGGTGGAATGGATGGCTGTTTCAGAGCACTTGTCACTGGGCCACCTGTGTTTTAACACTTGCCAAGGCAGGAGAATTGCAGCAGGAGAAGGGTAATTATTCCTCTGAAGTTGTAAGCGAGTGCAGGAGAAATGCTAGGAAGGCACCTGGATATGTATTTAGGTACCTGAGTAGCTTTGGCTGGTAGAAACACTCCATGGATGAGACAGAAAGGGCTGGTGCTGGAGCATGTTTAAGAAGCCAGCATAGGGAGCTTCAGTCTTCTAAAATTAGACAAAGCAGTGAAGGATGATGATGGAGTAGAACAAGTTGGTGTTTTCAGCTTTGGGACTTGACTTGCTCATGGGAACAATCTGAATAAGGGATGTTCTTGCTGAGAATTCCCCCTGGTAGATCTTCCCCATCTAGGGTTGTATCACGGACAGTGTTTCCAATAGGCTGGAGATAAAGTTGTGAATCTTAGATTTGCAATGCTTTGGAGCTTGGATGTTTTGTGAAGTAGGAGAAATTGTGACTTTGGAAAGTGACTGAGCTAGGCTCTATACATATAGCTCAAGTCTTAGGTTAAGAACACCCAAAAATGAAAAAAAGAGCAAAGGGCTTAGATTTGCACAGAAAGGAAAGCAAAGCTGAAATGTGCTGCAGAGCTGTCCAGAGGCTGGGCAAGGAATTTCTGTGGCTTTGGGGTTTGAAATAGGAAGTAATGGGAGTGGCAGAGAATAATTGTCTTTTGTTATTGCTTTGGAAGCATTCACAGCTACACCGGTCTGCTCCAAGGCCTGATGATGGTGGCTGATGCAATCCTAAATAAAAGCACATAGAATGAAGCTAAATCTGAGCAGTTTCATTTAATCCAGTCCCAGTGGGGAGAAAATGAAAGAGGAGGGAAACTTGGGGAGTTTGGTAATTTTAATCTGAGCACTGCTGATTCTTGTGCTGGAGAGAGTTTAGTGACACATGAGGTCCTTGAGAGAATTCTTGGCTTATTGGTTCAATGAGAGGCCTCGAGCAGCTGTTAAAAAATGTTTTCTCTTCAGTTCAGTTTCAGAGTTCTGTGATCCCGGCCTCATCTCGTCCACCTCACTTGGACTCCCCGGAGGAAAAGGCAGAAGAGAGTTACAGTAAGAATAAAAAATGCAGTCACCTGGGATTTCAAGGTTTTGCACATGTGCTTTTTTTTCTTGCTAAGGGGAAACCACTTCTTTATCTTAGATTGATATCATGAGGAATATTTACTGATACTGGTAGGATTGAAAGCTTTCCATAGATCCCATTACCGGGCCAGAGTAGAATTGGGCATTTTGCAATTCCTTGAAAAATATGTCACAACACAGTTCAGGCTTTGTGTTTTGCTTCAGGGAATTTTTTCCTGATTCGTGCCTTGTATTTTTTTTATTTTTTTTTTTTTTTTTTTTTTTTTAATATTCAGTACTTTTCATCTTCTTCACTTTTCTCTTGAAATTGTACATCTACTCATCTTTTCACTTGTGAGGTCTCCCACAACATTCTCACAAGTGTCTTGGAAATCTGTTGCAGAATTTGTGCAAACCCGGCCAGACTCTCCACTCACAGAGCGTGGTTTTCAGCCATCTGCGACTGAATTGGAATTAGCTGGGTTTTGCAGGGAGACTCTCCAGAGGTCTACGTCTTCGTTGGGACTGCTACTGACTGAGCAAAAGGTATGCCTGTTATTCTTGACAGCAGCATGCAGCTGAGAAGAGCACAGCCGTCCGTTTGTAGCCACACACACACACACACACACACACAGACAGACAGAAAAAAGGCAGGAAAAATTAGAAGAAACAGTCTAAAAATCAAACGCTACTGTTCAGACATGTATGCATTGCAGTTGGAATTCCTCGAGCACATAAAGAAAGGTTCAGGTAGGACTAAGTAGGAAATCATGTTTTGTCGTCGTTGGGTTTACTTTTGGGGTTTGTTTCTTTTTTGTTTTGAGTTTTGTGTGGTTTTGGTTGGTTGGTTTAGTTTTGGGGTTTTTTTCTTTGTTTATCTGATTGCTTTTGTTTGTCTTTTGCTGTTGTTTTTTTTGTGTGTGGTGTGGGTTTTTTTTGTTTTTCATGTTCACAGTTCGAGGGGAATTAAAATCAGGAACCATGCAAACCATGACAAAGGGGTCCAGAGGAGAGCATAAGAATAATTCTCTTTGCCTGTCTCTTTTATAATTCTCTTTGCCTGCCTTTTTTCTAATTCTTAAGGCAGAGTAATGAAGTTTCTTTAGCCTATAGAACAAAGAGGAAGGTTTAGGAGGGGATGTTAAGAACTTTCAAATATTTAAAAGACTTTTTTCTGGCTGAAAAACCAATCCGATTCTCAAGTGCCTGTAGTGCTTATGTCAAGAGGCATGAACCAAGGGGTAAAGCTTCAGGAGAGGTGCAGATTAAAGCTTCATTCTGGGAGAGTACAGCAATAGAAATGCCCAACTCTCTGCATACAACCATAATCTTTTCTCCTCCAAAGGCCCCTTTTTGGTAAGAGAGTGTGAATGTGGCTATCATCAAGACTGTTTGTGTAGACTTCCACACAACGTGGTCCACACTTTTCAGCAGTTGTTTTCCATATGTTTATATGTTCAGCTTTTCTGTGGGGGGATGTCATCACTTCCATCATATGCTTGAGGACAGTTTTTTTCCAGAAATGATTATATGTAGCATGGTGCTGGGGAGGGGTTGGGGGGGGAGGAAGTAATCACTAAAATCTGTGCTTTCTCTCAGTGAAACTAAGAAATTTCAGACCTTGCTTGCTGAAGATTGTGTAGAGCTTTGTTTCATACCTTTCTTGAAAAATACGTCTTTTTGCAGCTCGTAACTCTAAAACCTGGTGATACTAAACCCCGTGTTCTTGGCAGCTTTCATCCATATGTGAGGCTTTTTCTCAAATATAAGCATTCATTTTCAAGGAAAGATAGCCAATTACTGTGTCCACACATCAGGCACTGACTTAGAGTCTTCAGATATCTACATATATCTATATATCTACATATCTATATCTCTGTATACATATACGTGTATATCTACAGTCTCTGCCCTTTTCCATCCTGAGTTCAGTTCTCTTCTGTCGCCTCTTTTCATCCTCAGCCTTGCAGTTCCACTTCCCTACTGGTTTATGTTCCCTGAGGCCCTTTTAGCTTTCTGCTACCCTTTTTCCGTGGCTTTTTCCGTACAGTGACCCTTTAGAGTGGCCTGCCAGGGTTCAGATGGGTGGCTTTTCAAGCTCTTAGTTGTACTGCTTGATAATCTATGAGTTCACCTCACAAACTAGAAAAATCTCACCTGCAGTCATTTCCTGGCTCTTGGAAAAGTAATTGGAGAGAAGGGAATGATTAGACTGAGTCAGCATTTCAGGTAGGCAACATGTTGGTGTAGAGGATTTTTGACTATAGCTCTGTTTTGGTTTTGAATATGCCTGTGGCATCTTCTAGGAGGCAGAGAAAAGATTGAATTGTGCTGGTTGTTGAAGCGAAATGGGAGTTTGAGACTGTTCAGGGGTTTGGAAGCATTCCAATTTCTGCACCGATGAAATCCCCAATGTCTTTAGGAAACCAGTCCTGGAGGATGAGCCTAAGCAGTGTTTGTTTGTTTTGTTTGTTTTTTTTTTTTTCTTCCCCCCCCCCCCCCCCTTTGGCCTTTAGCAGAAAAATCGTTTTTTTGTATCTAATCTAGTTTTATTTTTGTCTAATGACAGTATGGCTAATATTTATTTACTGCTCTCTCTCTGCAGAAAATTTTAATCCTCTTTAATGACAGAACAAATTCAATGTTGCTCATTTGAAACTATGTTTCGTTAAAGTGGTTTGTGTCTTGTGAATCTTCAGATTAGTGTTTCACCGTTGTCTCTTTACGGAGAGTTTGTGCAAAAAATGCTCGGGTTTGAGAGAAAAATGGAACCTTTTAAGAACAGACTTAAGAAAGTTTGTGTGCCATTTGCACTTGGAAACTTGGTGGTAGAACTTGTTCAGGTTGGCTGTGTTGCATACAACCCGTGTGGATGTTTGCTGGTCTCGTGAGAGCAGTTTGTGATGAAAAGCGTGTGAGGTGCCTGTCCATGGCACTACGCAGTGGAGTTTGGTTTTTTTCTTTTTCTGTCCGTTCTCAGTTTAATCTCAGATCACTTAGTTTACTTACATAGTCCTTAAAATCATTGGGTTAGGCACTGCCAGTCGAGATAGGCTGTTTGGGTTTGTGTGAGAGCTGCTGAGAGATGTGGAAAGGGGGCGGGAGTTGATTTGCTTGCAAGTTGCTTGTTGGTGGCAGTTGAGATTTTAGAAGGAGGTTAGTTATTATTGTTGCCACATTGGCAGGGGAGAATTATTTTGGGATGGATTGCTGCTTAGCTTTCTAAGCTTCCTCATGCCTGGAAAGTTTGATTTAATGCCCAAACCTCTCGCTGTGTGCCTGGTCCAGAGGGGACTGATGAAGAGGAGTTGCTCAGAGCTAATCTACAGTAGGCATATCAAGAGAAGTTTCGCAGCAGCAGTCACTAAAGGAAAACAAAGCAGTTATTAGAACACATGTAGTATGTCACAAATAATTCTGTTGAAGAGATTCATATCACTTCTTGTTAAGATTTTTGCTGTATATCTGCAGTATGAAGTGTATTGCAACCTGTAGGAATTGTTTTAGCTTCTGGAAAATAGCAAATCCCATCATCACTTGCTCTTACAGGTTTTAAGAATTTCTACCTTGCGGGATAGTGCAACTAATATTTTAAGTTCTGTGAGTGCTTTGTGAGTGGCACTCCCGCGCGATTATCAAGGGCAACTTCTCCATTTTTGTCTCCAGTCCCTACTTAGAAAATGAATAGAGAAGTCACTATCACACTTTGCTAACACAGCTTGAAAGCCAGTGTCCTCTGAGACAAGTCAGTCCAAGTTGTCTCTGACGTCTGGGATGTCTTATCTGCTTCTTGTAGTTGTTTTTTACCTTTCATAAAAAGCTTGTAAATTTGTCATGAATGGTTTAGTCAATTTTAGGTGGTGATCATGGCAGAAAGAGATCTTAGAATCAGGTAATTTTGCAGTTTTTCTCGAAGCTGAAGGCCTGATGATTCTTTGCAGTGTAATAACAAGGGAACTTAAGCAGATGACTTTAAGAATTTAACACCTCTAAACAACGTTTAGCGACTTTCAGCTATAGCAATTCAAACAAAGCTGCGGGGGAACTGCTGAAAAGATAGGACAAAATCTTCAAAGCTTCAGTGTTCTTTAGGGAAGATTCTCGAGACCACAGACACAACATTAGAAATCTTTAACCTTAAAAACAATAACACAAGGGAGTTAGAAACTTTTAAAACGTATTAAAAAGGCGTTTTTGAAAGCTCCTTTTCCTATCAACAGTTTATAAACACACAGTTAAAGACAGGTTTTACAGGGAAAAGCATTTCAAGGAGGCCTTGTTTATTACAATTTTTCTCAAGTGGATTTCATGTTTTCTGGAGGATATGTGTTTGCCTATTTTGGCAAAATCAGACTCATCCCAGGCTTCGGGCTACGTGGCTTGTTTCTTGTTGTGAAAAGTAGAACCCTTTCCATTTCTTCCACCCAGTTACTAAGTAATAGTTTACATTTGAATGGCTGTGTGGCTGGAGCCAAGCAGCTCCTGCCCGGTAACCAGATAACCCTTTGTTTAATCTCTTAGGTCTTATCTCTCTCCCCACAGAGGTGGAACTTTCAGCCCCAAAAGGCATTTTCTTCTCTTTTCCCGGTTAAAAATTGCTTTCGCCGAACAAGGCATCTTGAAACTAGGGCATTGTAGTAAATTATTCTCCCCAAGAATCTACCCAGTAATTTTTTTTTTTTTTTTTTTAAAGATTTGTCTGACAGCAGCATGCAGCTGAGAAGAGCACAGCCGTCCCTTTGTAGCTACACACACACACACACACAAAAAAAAAAAGGCAGGAAAAATTAGAAGAAACAGTCTAAAACTCAAAGGCTACTGTTCAGACGGACGTATACATTGCAGTTGGAATTCCTCGAGCACATAAGCAAAGGTTCAGGTTGGACTAAGTAGGAAATCATGTTTTGTCGTCGCTGAGTTTACTTTTGGGGTTTGTGGAGCTGGCCCGGGGGGCGCGGGGGGTCCTTTGCAGGCGGCGGCGCTGTCGGGGCTGCAGTACCGGCCATGTCCACCAGGCGGAGACTGCGGGGCAGGCACTGCGGGACAGGGCCCGGGGTGGGGAGGGGGCGCCGCGGGTGGGACCCCCTGCGGGGGGGGGGGAATATGGTGCCCCTGAAATGGGGGGCCTCTGCTGGGCTATTGCACTGCCACCCCTCGTGTTTGGGGATAAAGCCTCGGGGGAGCCATGGGAACAGCAGGGTGAGAGCCAGGAGCCTTTGACTTCCAGAAAGCACTGAGTTTCCCTCTGCTCTCTTTCAGGACAGGACAATGTATTGAAGTGGGAGCAGTTCTGCCAATTCTTTGGGCTGTGAGCAGCCACAGGCAAGAGGCTCCAGCCTTACTAATGCCCCAGAGAGCATCACTGAAATCAGCATTACTGGCCTGGCCTGTGCCAGTTGTTCACCCAACAAAATTGCAAAGCCAGTGTTGCTTCTGTTTTAAGAACTGAAAATAACTTTAAAGCCAAATAAATCACCATTTCCGTCTTCTTGTTTCCTTTTAGATGGTGGAATTGCCAGTCTGTCCGTGAGCTGAGCTGCGGCTGCAGGGGACTGTCAGGCCTTGTTGGCTGTGAGTTCGTGTTCTTCTGCCTGGGAAACTGGAAATCATTCTCAGTTAGGTCGCAGAACTGTTTTCTGAAGCCTGTCCTCTGCCTTTGGCTGATAGATCTCCTCTTTCTGCCTTGGGATTTGCAGCTGTTCCCCCCCTGGAGAGGGTCAGGTGAGAGACCCTGAGGGCAAAGGGACCTCCCTGTGTCCCCAGGGACCTCCAGGGGACAGAATGGACACTCTGGGGTCATATCTGTGTGTTAGTATGTAGGGGAGAGAATGAACATTTTGGGGTTAAAATGGGGCAATCAGTAGTGGACAGGTGGGGAAAATCTTGGACCTAAGTCTGGAGGTTGTCTGTAGAGGACAGGAAATATTTTGGAGGGAGATTTGTTGTTCCCTTGTGCTGCACTCTGTACTCGGTCCTGGGTCAGCTCCAGAAATTTCCTGGGCAGCTCCAAAAATGATCTCTGAAAAGTGGGAAAATCCCACTGGCAAAATGCAGAGGAACGGGTATTCTGAACCTCTCCTGCCTCTTAGCAGAGCTAAACTTTTTGTATTGAGTAAGGACTTGGAATATGCGTCCGCAAGCGTAAACTACCATGGTGTCATAAATTCGCTTGTTGGAAGAACTAAACTCTTAAAGAAAGCACTTAAAGAAAAATGTTGGGTGGAGTGAGTGATTTACCTACACAAAAGGACTCGCTGGCAGACTTTTTTTTCCTTTCCTTCTTCTGAGAAACAGGGGACAGTTTGTTTTTGGGTTTTTTTGTTTGTTTGTTTTGTTTGTTTTTTTTTTTTTCTTCCCCCCCCCCCCCTTTGGCCTTTAGCAGAAAAATCGTTTTTTTGTATCTAATCTAGTTTTATTTTTGTCTAATGACAGTATGGCTAATATTTATTTACTGCTCTCTCTCTGCAGAAAATTTTAATCCTCTTTAATGACAGAACAAATTCAATGTTGCTCATTTGAAACTATGTTTCGTTAAAGTGGTTTGTGTCTTGTGAATCTTCAGATTAGTGTTTCACCGTTGTCTCTTTACGGAGAGTTTGTGCAAAAAATGCTCGGGTTTGAGAGAAAAATGGAACCTTTTAAGAACAGACTTAAGAAAGTTTGTGTGCCATTTGCACTTGGAAACTTGGTGGTAGAACTTGTTCAGGTTGGCTGTGTTGCATACAACCCGTGTGGATGTTTGCTGGTCTCGTGAGAGCAGTTTGTGATGAAAAGCGTGTGAGGTGCCTGTCCATGGCACTACGCAGTGGAGTTTGGTTTTTTTCTTTTTCTGTCCGTTCTCAGTTTAATCTCAGATCACTTAGTTTACTTACATAGTCCTTAAAATCATTGGGTTAGGCACTGCCAGTCGAGATAGGCTGTTTGGGTTTGTGTGAGAGCTGCTGAGAGATGTGGAAAGGGGGCGGGAGTTGATTTGCTTGCAAGTTGCTTGTTGGTGGCAGTTGAGATTTTAGAAGGAGGTTAGTTATTATTGTTGCCACATTGGCAGGGGAGAATTATTTTGGGATGGATTGCCGCTTAGCTTTCTAAGCTTCCTCATGCCTGGAAAGTTTGATTTAATGCCCAAACCTCTCGCTGTGTGCCTGGTCCAGAGGGGACTGATGAAGAGGAGTTGCTCAGAGCTAATCTACAGTAGGCATATCAAGAGAAGTTTCGCAGCAGCAGTCACTAAAGGAAAACAAAGCAGTTATTAGAACACATGTAGTATGTCACAAATAATTCTGTTGAAGAGATTCATATCACTTCTTGTTAAGATTTTTGCTGTATATCTGCAGTATGAAGTGTATTGCAACCTGTAGGAATTGTTTTAGCTTCTGGAAAATAGCAAATCCCATCATCACTTGCTCTTACAGGTTTTAAGAATTTCTACCTTGCGGGATAGTGCAACTAATATTTTAAGTTCTGTGAGTGCTTTGTGAGTGGCACTCCCGCGCGATTATCAAGGGCAACTTCTCCATTTTTGTCTCCAGTCCCTACTTAGAAAATGAATAGAGAAGTCACTATCACACTTTGCTAACACAGCTTGAAAGCCAGTGTCCTCTGAGACAAGTCAGTCCAAGTTGTCTCTGACGTCTGGGATGTCTTATCTGCTTCTTGTAGTTGTTTTTTACCTTTCATAAAAAGCTTGTAAATTTGTCATGAATGGTTTAGTCAATTTTAGGTGGTGATCATGGCAGAAAGAGATCTTAGAATCAGGTAATTTTGCAGTTTTTCTCGAAGCTGAAGGCCTGATGATTCTTTGCAGTGTAATAACAAGGGAACTTAAGCAGATGACTTTAAGAATTTAACACCTCTAAACAACGTTTAGCGACTTTCAGCTATAGCAATTCAAACAAAGCTGCGGGGGAACTGCTGAAAAGATAGGACAAAATCTTCAAAGCTTCAGTGTTCTTTAGGGAAGATTCTCGAGACCACAGACACAACATTAGAAATCTTTAACCTTAAAAACAATAACACAAGGGAGTTAGAAACTTTTAAAACGTATTAAAAAGGCGTTTTTGAAAGCTCCTTTTCCTATCAACAGTTTATAAACACACAGTTAAAGACAGGTTTTACAGGGAAAAGCATTTCAAGGAGGCCTTGTTTATTACAATTTTTCTCAAGTGGATTTCATGTTTTCTGGAGGATATGTGTTTGCCTATTTTGGCAAAATCAGACTCATCCCAGGCTTCGGGCTACGTGGCTTGTTTCTTGTTGTGAAAAGTAGAACCCTTTCCATTTCTTCCACCCAGTTACTAAGTAATAGTTTACATTTGAATGGCTGTGTGGCTGGAGCCAAGCAGCTCCTGCCCGGTAACCAGATAACCCTTTGTTTAATCTCTTAGGTCTTATCTCTCTCCCCACAGAGGTGGAACTTTCAGCCCCAAAAGGCATTTTCTTCTCTTTTCCCGGTTAAAAATTGCTTTCGCCGAACAAGGCATCTTGAAACTAGGGCATTGTAGTAAATTATTCTCCCCAAGAATCTACCCAGTAATTTTTTTTTTTTTTTTTTTAAAGATTTGTCTGACAGCAGCATGCAGCTGAGAAGAGCACAGCCGTCCCTTTGTAGCTACACACACACACACACACAAAAAAAAAAAGGCAGGAAAAATTAGAAGAAACAGTCTAAAACTCAAAGGCTACTGTTCAGACGGACGTATACATTGCAGTTGGAATTCCTCGAGCACATAAGCAAAGGTTCAGGTTGGACTAAGTAGGAAATCATGTTTTGTCGTCGCTGAGTTTACTTTTGGGGTTTGTGGAGCTGGCCCGGGGGGCGCGGGGGGTCCTTTGCAGGCGGCGGCGCTGTCGGGGCTGCAGTACCGGCCATGTCCACCAGGCGGAGACTGCGGGGCAGGCACTGCGGGACAGGGCCCGGGGTGGGGAGGGGGCGCCGCGGGTGGGACCCCCTGCGGGGGGGGGGGAATATGGTGCCCCTGAAATGGGGGGCCTCTGCTGGGCTATTGCACTGCCACCCCTCGTGTTTGGGGATAAAGCCTCGGGGGAGCCATGGGAACAGCAGGGTGAGAGCCAGGAGCCTTTGACTTCCAGAAAGCACTGAGTTTCCCTCTGCTCTCTTTCAGGACAGGACAATGTATTGAAGTGGGAGCAGTTCTGCCAATTCTTTGGGCTGTGAGCAGCCACAGGCAAGAGGCTCCAGCCTTACTAATGCCCCAGAGAGCATCACTGAAATCAGCATTACTGGCCTGGCCTGTGCCAGTTGTTCACCCAACAAAATTGCAAAGCCAGTGTTGCTTCTGTTTTAAGAACTGAAAATAACTTTAAAGCCAAATAAATCACCATTTCCGTCTTCTTGTTTCCTTTTAGATGGTGGAATTGCCAGTCTGTCCGTGAGCTGAGCTGCGGCTGCAGGGGACTGTCAGGCCTTGTTGGCTGTGAGTTCGTGTTCTTCTGCCTGGGAAACTGGAAATCATTCTCAGTTAGGTCGCAGAACTGTTTTCTGAAGCCTGTCCTCTGCCTTTGGCTGATAGATCTCCTCTTTCTGCCTTGGGATTTGCAGCTGTTCCCCCCCTGGAGAGGGTCAGGTGAGAGACCCTGAGGGCAAAGGGACCTCCCTGTGTCCCCAGGGACCTCCAGGGGACAGAATGGACACTCTGGGGTCATATCTGTGTGTTAGTATGTAGGGGAGAGAATGAACATTTTGGGGTTAAAATGGGGCAATCAGTAGTGGACAGGTGGGGAAAATCTTGGACCTAAGTCTGGAGGTTGTCTGTAGAGGACAGGAAATATTTTGGAGGGAGATTTGTTGTTCCCTTGTGCTGCACTCTGTACTCGGTCCTGGGTCAGCTCCAGAAATTTCCTGGGCAGCTCCAAAAATGATCTCTGAAAAGTGGGAAAATCCCACTGGCAAAATGCAGAGGAACAGGTATTCTGAACCTCTCCTGCCTCTTAGCAGAGCTAAACTTTTTGTATTGAGTAAGGACTTGGAATATGCGTCCGCAAGCGTAAACTACCATGGTGTCATAAATTCGCTTGTTGGAAGAACTAAACTCTTAAAGAAAGCACTTAAAGAAAAATGTTGGGTGGAGTGAGTGATTTACCTACACAAAAGGACTCGCTGGCAGACTTTTTTTTCCTTTCCTTCTTCTGAGAAACAGGGGACAGTTTGTTTTTGGGTTTTTTTGTTTGTTTGTTTTGTTTGTTTTTTTTTTTTTCTTCCCCCCCCCCCTTTGGCCTTTAGCAGAAAAATCGTTTTTTTGTATCTAATCTAGTTTTATTTTTGTCTAATGACAGTATGGCTAATATTTATTTACTGCTCTCTCTCTGCAGAAAATTTTAATCCTCTTTAATGACAGAACAAATTCAATGTTGCTCATTTGAAACTATGTTTCGTTAAAGTGGTTTGTGTCTTGTGAATCTTCAGATTAGTGTTTCACCGTTGTCTCTTTACGGAGAGTTTGTGCAAAAAATGCTCGGGTTTGAGAGAAAAATGGAACCTTTTAAGAACAGACTTAAGAAAGTTTGTGTGCCATTTGCACTTGGAAACTTGGTGGTAGAACTTGTTCAGGTTGGCTGTGTTGCATACAACCCGTGTGGATGTTTGCTGGTCTCGTGAGAGCAGTTTGTGATGAAAAGCGTGTGAGGTGCCTGTCCATGGCACTACGCAGTGGAGTTTGGTTTTTTTCTTTTTCTGTCCGTTCTCAGTTTAATCTCAGATCACTTAGTTTACTTACATAGTCCTTAAAATCATTGGGTTAGGCACTGCCAGTCGAGATAGGCTGTTTGGGTTTGTGTGAGAGCTGCTGAGAGATGTGGAAAGGGGGCGGGAGTTGATTTGCTTGCAAGTTGCTTGTTGGTGGCAGTTGAGATTTTAGAAGGAGGTTAGTTATTATTGTTGCCACATTGGCAGGGGAGAATTATTTTGGGATGGATTGCCGCTTAGCTTTCTAAGCTTCCTCATGCCTGGAAAGTTTGATTTAATGCCCAAACCTCTCGCTGTGTGCCTGGTCCAGAGGGGACTGATGAAGAGGAGTTGCTCAGAGCTAATCTACAGTAGGCATATCAAGAGAAGTTTCGCAGCAGCAGTCACTAAAGGAAAACAAAGCAGTTATTAGAACACATGTAGTATGTCACAAATAATTCTGTTGAAGAGATTCATATCACTTCTTGTTAAGATTTTTGCTGTATATCTGCAGTATGAAGTGTATTGCAACCTGTAGGAATTGTTTTAGCTTCTGGAAAATAGCAAATCCCATCATCACTTGCTCTTACAGGTTTTAAGAATTTCTACCTTGCGGGATAGTGCAACTAATATTTTAAGTTCTGTGAGTGCTTTGTGAGTGGCACTCCCGCGCGATTATCAAGGGCAACTTCTCCATTTTTGTCTCCAGTCCCTACTTAGAAAATGAATAGAGAAGTCACTATCACACTTTGCTAACACAGCTTGAAAGCCAGTGTCCTCTGAGACAAGTCAGTCCAAGTTGTCTCTGACGTCTGGGATGTCTTATCTGCTTCTTGTAGTTGTTTTTTACCTTTCATAAAAAGCTTGTAAATTTGTCATGAATGGTTTAGTCAATTTTAGGTGGTGATCATGGCAGAAAGAGATCTTAGAATCAGGTAATTTTGCAGTTTTTCTCGAAGCTGAAGGCCTGATGATTCTTTGCAGTGTAATAACAAGGGAACTTAAGCAGATGACTTTAAGAATTTAACACCTCTAAACAACGTTTAGCGACTTTCAGCTATAGCAATTCAAACAAAGCTGCGGGGGAACTGCTGAAAAGATAGGACAAAATCTTCAAAGCTTCAGTGTTCTTTAGGGAAGATTCTCGAGACCACAGACACAACATTAGAAATCTTTAACCTTAAAAACAATAACACAAGGGAGTTAGAAACTTTTAAAACGTATTAAAAAGGCGTTTTTGAAAGCTCCTTTTCCTATCAACAGTTTATAAACACACAGTTAAAGACAGGTTTTACAGGGAAAAGCATTTCAAGGAGGCCTTGTTTATTACAATTTTTCTCAAGTGGATTTCATGTTTTCTGGAGGATATGTGTTTGCCTAGTTTGGCAAAATCAGACTCATCCCAGGCTTCGGGCTACGTGGCTTGTTTCTTGTTGTGAAAAGTAGAACCCTTTCCATTTCTTCCACCCAGTTACTAAGTAATAGTTTACATTTGAATGGCTGTGTGGCTGGAGCCAAGCAGCTCCTGCCCGGTAACCAGATAACCCTTTGTTTAATCTCTTAGGTCTTATCTCTCTCCCCACAGAGGTGGAACTTTCAGCCCCAAAAGGCATTTTCTTCTCTTTTCCCGGTTAAAAATTGCTTTCGCCGAACAAGGCATCTTGAAACTAGGGCATTGTAGTAAATTATTCTCCCCAAGAATCTACCCAGTAATTTTTTTTTTTTTTTTTTAAAGATTTGTCTGACAGCAGCATGCAGCTGAGAAGAGCACAGCCGTCCCTTTGTAGCTACACACACACACACACACAAAAAAAAAAAGGCAGGAAAAATTAGAAGAAACAGTCTAAAACTCAAAGGCTACTGTTCAGACGGACGTATACATTGCAGTTGGAATTCCTCGAGCACATAAGCAAAGGTTCAGGTTGGACTAAGTAGGAAATCATGTTTTGTCGTCGCTGAGTTTACTTTTGGGGTTTGTGGAGCTGGCCCGGGGGGCGCGGGGGGTCCTTTGCAGGCGGCGGCGCTGTCGGGGCTGCAGTACCGGCCATGTCCACCAGGCGGAGACTGCGGGGCAGGCACTGCGGGACAGGGCCCGGGGTGGGGAGGGGGCGCCGCGGGTGGGACCCCCTGCGGGGGGGGGGGAATATGGTGCCCCTGAAATGGGGGGCCTCTGCTGGGCTATTGCACTGCCACCCCTCGTGTTTGGGGATAAAGCCTCGGGGGAGCCATGGGAACAGCAGGGTGAGAGCCAGGAGCCTTTGACTTCCAGAAAGCACTGAGTTTCCCTCTGCTCTCTTTCAGGACAGGACAATGTATTGAAGTGGGAGCAGTTCTGCCAATTCTTTGGGCTGTGAGCAGCCACAGGCAAGAGGCTCCAGCCTTACTAATGCCCCAGAGAGCATCACTGAAATCAGCATTACTGGCCTGGCCTGTGCCAGTTGTTCACCCAACAAAATTGCAAAGCCAGTGTTGCTTCTGTTTTAAGAACTGAAAATAACTTTAAAGCCAAATAAATCACCATTTCCGTCTTCTTGTTTCCTTTTAGATGGTGGAATTGCCAGTCTGTCCGTGAGCTGAGCTGCGGCTGCAGGGGACTGTCAGGCCTTGTTGGCTGTGAGTTCGTGTTCTTCTGCCTGGGAAACTGGAAATCATTCTCAGTTAGGTCGCAGAACTGTTTTCTGAAGCCTGTCCTCTGCCTTTGGCTGATAGATCTCCTCTTTCTGCCTTGGGATTTGCAGCTGTTCCCCCCCTGGAGAGGGTCAGGTGAGAGACCCTGAGGGCAAAGGGACCTCCCTGTGTCCCCAGGGACCTCCAGGGGACAGAATGGACACTCTGGGGTCATATCTGTGTGTTAGTATGTAGGGGAGAGAATGAACATTTTGGGGTTAAAATGGGGCAATCAGTAGTGGACAGGTGGGGAAAATCTTGGACCTAAGTCTGGAGGTTGTCTGTAGAGGACAGGAAATATTTTGGAGGGAGATTTGTTGTTCCCTTGTGCTGCACTCTGTACTCGGTCCTGGGTCAGCTCCAGAAATTTCCTGGGCAGCTCCAAAAATGATCTCTGAAAAGTGGGAAAATCCCACTGGCAAAATGCAGAGGAACAGGTATTCTGAACCTCTCCTGCCTCTTAGCAGAGCTAAACTTTTTGTATTGAGTAAGGACTTGGAATATGCGTCCGCAAGCGTAAACTACCATGGTGTCATAAATTCGCTTGTTGGAAGAACTAAACTCTTAAAGAAAGCACTTAAAGAAAAATGTTGGGTGGAGTGAGTGATTTACCTACACAAAAGGACTCGCTGGCAGACTTTTTTTTCCTTTCCTTCTTCTGAGAAACAGGGGACAGTTTGTTTTTGGGTTTTTTTGTTTGTTTGTTTTGTTTGTTTTTTTTTTTTTCTTCCCCCCCCCCCCTTTGGCCTTTAGCAGAAAAATCGTTTTTTTGTATCTAATCTAGTTTTATTTTTGTCTAATGACAGTATGGCTAATATTTATTTACTGCTCTCTCTCTGCAGAAAATTTTAATCCTCTTTAATGACAGAACAAATTCAATGTTGCTCATTTGAAACTATGTTTCGTTAAAGTGGTTTGTGTCTTGTGAATCTTCAGATTAGTGTTTCACCGTTGTCTCTTTACGGAGAGTTTGTGCAAAAAATGCTCGGGTTTGAGAGAAAAATGGAACCTTTTAAGAACAGACTTAAGAAAGTTTGTGTGCCATTTGCACTTGGAAACTTGGTGGTAGAACTTGTTCAGGTTGGCTGTGTTGCATACAACCCGTGTGGATGTTTGCTGGTCTCGTGAGAGCAGTTTGTGATGAAAAGCGTGTGAGGTGCCTGTCCATGGCACTACGCAGTGGAGTTTGGTTTTTTTCTTTTTCTGTCCGTTCTCAGTTTAATCTCAGATCACTTAGTTTACTTACATAGTCCTTAAAATCATTGGGTTAGGCACTGCCAGTCGAGATAGGCTGTTTGGGTTTGTGTGAGAGCTGCTGAGAGATGTGGAAAGGGGGCGGGAGTTGATTTGCTTGCAAGTTGCTTGTTGGTGGCAGTTGAGATTTTAGAAGGAGGTTAGTTATTATTGTTGCCACATTGGCAGGGGAGAATTATTTTGGGATGGATTGCCGCTTAGCTTTCTAAGCTTCCTCATGCCTGGAAAGTTTGATTTAATGCCCAAACCTCTCGCTGTGTGCCTGGTCCAGAGGGGACTGATGAAGAGGAGTTGCTCAGAGCTAATCTACAGTAGGCATATCAAGAGAAGTTTCGCAGCAGCAGTCACTAAAGGAAAACAAAGCAGTTATTAGAACACATGTAGTATGTCACAAATAATTCTGTTGAAGAGATTCATATCACTTCTTGTTAAGATTTTTGCTGTATATCTGCAGTATGAAGTGTATTGCAACCTGTAGGAATTGTTTTAGCTTCTGGAAAATAGCAAATCCCATCATCACTTGCTCTTACAGGTTTTAAGAATTTCTACCTTGCGGGATAGTGCAACTAATATTTTAAGTTCTGTGAGTGCTTTGTGAGTGGCACTCCCGCGCGATTATCAAGGGCAACTTCTCCATTTTTGTCTCCAGTCCCTACTTAGAAAATGAATAGAGAAGTCACTATCACACTTTGCTAACACAGCTTGAAAGCCAGTGTCCTCTGAGACAAGTCAGTCCAAGTTGTCTCTGACGTCTGGGATGTCTTATCTGCTTCTTGTAGTTGTTTTTTACCTTTCATAAAAAGCTTGTAAATTTGTCATGAATGGTTTAGTCAATTTTAGGTGGTGATCATGGCAGAAAGAGATCTTAGAATCAGGTAATTTTGCAGTTTTTCTCGAAGCTGAAGGCCTGATGATTCTTTGCAGTGTAATAACAAGGGAACTTAAGCAGATGACTTTAAGAATTTAACACCTCTAAACAACGTTTAGCGACTTTCAGCTATAGCAATTCAAACAAAGCTGCGGGGGAACTGCTGAAAAGATAGGACAAAATCTTCAAAGCTTCAGTGTTCTTTAGGGAAGATTCTCGAGACCACAGACACAACATTAGAAATCTTTAACCTTAAAAACAATAACACAAGGGAGTTAGAAACTTTTAAAACGTATTAAAAAGGCGTTTTTGAAAGCTCCTTTTCCTATCAACAGTTTATAAACACACAGTTAAAGACAGGTTTTACAGGGAAAAGCATTTCAAGGAGGCCTTGTTTATTACAATTTTTCTCAAGTGGATTTCATGTTTTCTGGAGGATATGTGTTTGCCTAGTTTGGCAAAATCAGACTCATCCCAGGCTTCGGGCTACGTGGCTTGTTTCTTGTTGTGAAAAGTAGAACCCTTTCCATTTC
Organism: Pyrocephalus nanus; assembly: GCA_038380795.1. Classification (NCBI taxonomy): domain Eukaryota; kingdom Metazoa; phylum Chordata; class Aves; order Passeriformes; family Tyrannidae; genus Pyrocephalus; species Pyrocephalus nanus. Next base: position 115,163,524 of record CM076260.1, read on the forward strand.
TTCCACCCAGTTACTAAGTAATAGTTTACATTTGAATGGCTGTGTGGCTGGAGCCAAGCAGCTCCTGCCCGGTAACCAGATAACCCTTTGTTTAATCTCTTAGGTCTTATCTCTCTCCCCACAGAGGTGGAACTTTCAGCCCCAAAAGGCATTTTCTTCTCTTTTCCCGGTTAAAAATTGCTTTCGCCGAACAAGGCATCTTGAAACTAGGGCATTGTAGTAAATTATTCTCCCCAAGAATCTACCCAGTAATTTTTTTTTTTTTTTTTTTAAAGATTTGTCTGACAGCAGCATGCAGCTGAGAAGAGCACAGCCGTCCCTTTGTAGCTACACACACACACACACACAAAAAAAAAAAGGCAGGAAAAATTAGAAGAAACAGTCTAAAACTCAAAGGCTACTGTTCAGACGGACGTATACATTGCAGTTGGAATTCCTCGAGCACATAAGCAAAGGTTCAGGTTGGACTAAGTAGGAAATCATGTTTTGTCGTCGCTGAGTTTACTTTTGGGGTTTGTGGAGCTGGCCCGGGGGGCGCGGGGGGTCCTTTGCAGGCGGCGGCGCTGTCGGGGCTGCAGTACCGGCCATGTCCACCAGGCGGAGACTGCGGGGCAGGCACTGCGGGACAGGGCCCGGGGTGGGGAGGGGGCGCCGCGGGTGGGACCCCCTGCGGGGGGGGGGGAATATGGTGCCCCTGAAATGGGGGGCCTCTGCTGGGCTATTGCACTGCCACCCCTCGTGTTTGGGGATAAAGCCTCGGGGGAGCCATGGGAACAGCAGGGTGAGAGCCAGGAGCCTTTGACTTCCAGAAAGCACTGAGTTTCCCTCTGCTCTCTTTCAGGACAGGACAATGTATTGAAGTGGGAGCAGTTCTGCCAATTCTTTGGGCTGTGAGCAGCCACAGGCAAGAGGCTCCAGCCTTACTAATGCCCCAGAGAGCATCACTGAAATCAGCATTACTGGCCTGGCCTGTGCCAGTTGTTCACCCAACAAAATTGCAAAGCCAGTGTTGCTTCTGTTTTAAGAACTGAAAATAACTTTAAAGCCAAATAAATCACCATTTCCGTCTTCTTGTTTCCTTTTAGATGGTGGAATTGCCAGTCTGTCCGTGAGCTGAGCTGCGGCTGCAGGGGACTGTCAGGCCTTGTTGGCTGTGAGTTCGTGTTCTTCTGCCTGGGAAACTGGAAATCATTCTCAGTTAGGTCGCAGAACTGTTTTCTGAAGCCTGTCCTCTGCCTTTGGCTGATAGATCTCCTCTTTCTGCCTTGGGATTTGCAGCTGTTCCCCCCCTGGAGAGGGTCAGGTGAGAGACCCTGAGGGCAAAGGGACCTCCCTGTGTCCCCAGGGACCTCCAGGGGACAGAATGGACACTCTGGGGTCATATCTGTGTGTTAGTATGTAGGGGAGAGAATGAACATTTTGGGGTTAAAATGGGGCAATCAGTAGTGGACAGGTGGGGAAAATCTTGGACCTAAGTCTGGAGGTTGTCTGTAGAGGACAGGAAATATTTTGGAGGGAGATTTGTTGTTCCCTTGTGCTGCACTCTGTACTCGGTCCTGGGTCAGCTCCAGAAATTTCCTGGGCAGCTCCAAAAATGATCTCTGAAAAGTGGGAAAATCCCACTGGCAAAATGCAGAGGAACAGGTATTCTGAACCTCTCCTGCCTCTTAGCAGAGCTAAACTTTTTGTATTGAGTAAGGACTTGGAATATGCGTCCGCAAGCGTAAACTACCATGGTGTCATAAATTCGCTTGTTGGAAGAACTAAACTCTTAAAGAAAGCACTTAAAGAAAAATGTTGGGTGGAGTGAGTGATTTACCTACACAAAAGGACTCGCTGGCAGACTTTTTTTTCCTTTCCTTCTTCTGAGAAACAGGGGACAGTTTGTTTTTGGGTTTTTTTGTTTGTTTGTTTTGTTTGTTTTTTTTTTTTTCTTCCCCCCCCCCCTTTGGCCTTTAGCAGAAAAATCGTTTTTTTGTATCTAATCTAGTTTTATTTTTGTCTAATGACAGTATGGCTAATATTTATTTACTGCTCTCTCTCTGCAGAAAATTTTAATCCTCTTTAATGACAGAACAAATTCAATGTTGCTCATTTGAAACTATGTTTCGTTAAAGTGGTTTGTGTCTTGTGAATCTTCAGATTAGTGTTTCACCGTTGTCTCTTTACGGAGAGTTTGTGCAAAAAATGCTCGGGTTTGAGAGAAAAATGGAACCTTTTAAGAACAGACTTAAGAAAGTTTGTGTGCCATTTGCACTTGGAAACTTGGTGGTAGAACTTGTTCAGGTTGGCTGTGTTGCATACAACCCGTGTGGATGTTTGCTGGTCTCGTGAGAGCAGTTTGTGATGAAAAGCGTGTGAGGTGCCTGTCCATGGCACTACGCAGTGGAGTTTGGTTTTTTTCTTTTTCTGTCCGTTCTCAGTTTAATCTCAGATCACTTAGTTTACTTACATAGTCCTTAAAATCATTGGGTTAGGCACTGCCAGTCGAGATAGGCTGTTTGGGTTTGTGTGAGAGCTGCTGAGAGATGTGGAAAGGGGGCGGGAGTTGATTTGCTTGCAAGTTGCTTGTTGGTGGCAGTTGAGATTTTAGAAGGAGGTTAGTTATTATTGTTGCCACATTGGCAGGGGAGAATTATTTTGGGATGGATTGCCGCTTAGCTTTCTAAGCTTCCTCATGCCTGGAAAGTTTGATTTAATGCCCAAACCTCTCGCTGTGTGCCTGGTCCAGAGGGGACTGATGAAGAGGAGTTGCTCAGAGCTAATCTACAGTAGGCATATCAAGAGAAGTTTCGCAGCAGCAGTCACTAAAGGAAAACAAAGCAGTTATTAGAACACATGTAGTATGTCACAAATAATTCTGTTGAAGAGATTCATATCACTTCTTGTTAAGATTTTTGCTGTATATCTGCAGTATGAAGTGTATTGCAACCTGTAGGAATTGTTTTAGCTTCTGGAAAATAGCAAATCCCATCATCACTTGCTCTTACAGGTTTTAAGAATTTCTACCTTGCGGGATAGTGCAACTAATATTTTAAGTTCTGTGAGTGCTTTGTGAGTGGCACTCCCGCGCGATTATCAAGGGCAACTTCTCCATTTTTGTCTCCAGTCCCTACTTAGAAAATGAATAGAGAAGTCACTATCACACTTTGCTAACACAGCTTGAAAGCCAGTGTCCTCTGAGACAAGTCAGTCCAAGTTGTCTCTGACGTCTGGGATGTCTTATCTGCTTCTTGTAGTTGTTTTTTACCTTTCATAAAAAGCTTGTAAATTTGTCATGAATGGTTTAGTCAATTTTAGGTGGTGATCATGGCAGAAAGAGATCTTAGAATCAGGTAATTTTGCAGTTTTTCTCGAAGCTGAAGGCCTGATGATTCTTTGCAGTGTAATAACAAGGGAACTTAAGCAGATGACTTTAAGAATTTAACACCTCTAAACAACGTTTAGCGACTTTCAGCTATAGCAATTCAAACAAAGCTGCGGGGGAACTGCTGAAAAGATAGGACAAAATCTTCAAAGCTTCAGTGTTCTTTAGGGAAGATTCTCGAGACCACAGACACAACATTAGAAATCTTTAACCTTAAAAACAATAACACAAGGGAGTTAGAAACTTTTAAAACGTATTAAAAAGGCGTTTTTGAAAGCTCCTTTTCCTATCAACAGTTTATAAACACACAGTTAAAGACAGGTTTTACAGGGAAAAGCATTTCAAGGAGGCCTTGTTTATTACAATTTTTCTCAAGTGGATTTCATGTTTTCTGGAGGATATGTGTTTGCCTAGTTTGGCAAAATCAGACTCATCCCAGGCTTCGGGCTACGTGGCTTGTTTCTTGTTGTGAAAAGTAGAACCCTTTCCATTTCTTCCACCCAGTTACTAAGTAATAGTTTACATTTGAATGGCTGTGTGGCTGGAGCCAAGCAGCTCCTGCCCGGTAACCAGATAACCCTTTGTTTAATCTCTTAGGTCTTATCTCTCTCCCCACAGAGGTGGAACTTTCAGCCCCAAAAGGCATTTTCTTCTCTTTTCCCGGTTAAAAATTGCTTTCGCCGAACAAGGCATCTTGAAACTAGGGCATTGTAGTAAATTATTCTCCCCAAGAATCTACCCAGTAATTTTTTTAAAGATTTGTCTGCACAATACAGGAGGCTTTCTGGAGGCACGCAGCCAGACACCAGTGTAATTGGAGTCGTTCTACAGTGCGGAGATACTCCAGTCACAGAGCTCGGTTTTCAGCCATCTGCTGCTGAATTGGAATTAACCAGGTTTTGCAGGGAGACTCTCCAGAGGTCTACTGACTGAGCAAAAGGTATGCCTGTTATTCTTGACAGCAGCATGCAGCTGAGAAGAGCAGAGCAGGCCGGAAGGCAGGTTTGCAACTACAAAAAAAAAAAAAAAAATCATGTTTTGTTGTCGTGGGGTTTACTTTTGGGGTTTGTTTCTTTTTTGTTTTAAGTTTTGTGTGGTTTTGGTTGGTTGGTTTAGTTTTTGGTTTTGTTTTGTTTGTTTGTTTGTTTGTTTTTGTTTGTTTGTTTTGTTTGCTTATCTGGTTGTTTTTGTTGGGTTTTGTTGTTGCTGGTTTTTGTGTTGGCTTTTTTAATATTTTGTTTGTTTGCTTGTTTTTTCCAAAGGATCTGGTATTTGAGGCTTCCAAGCTGAAGAGGAGTGAAAAATACCATGCTGCTGTGGAAGAGAAAGCAAATGAAGCACTGCATCATATACATAGTGGTAGGATTTGTCAGCCATAAGGTATATAAAATTAAAACCAAATCCCTCTGGCCCAATTTCAATGGAGTCATGTTCACAGTTTGAAGGGAATTAAAATCAGGAACCATGCAAACCATAAGAAAAGGGTCCAGAGGAGAGCATAAGAATAATTCTCTTTCCCTGCATTTTCTCTAATTCTTCAGACATAGTAATGAAGTTTCTTTAGCCTATAGAACAAAGAGGAGGGTTTAGGAGGAGATGTTAAGAACCTTCAAATATTTAAAAGACTTTTTTCTGGCTGAAAAGGTAATCCAGTTCTCATGTACCTGTAGTGCTGATGTCAGGAGGCATGAACCAAGGGGTAAAGATTTGTGAGAGATGCAGATTAAAGCTTCATTTTGGGAGAGTACAGCAATAGAAATGCCCAACTCTCTGCATACAACCATAATCTTTTTTCCTCCAAAGCCCCCGTTTTGGTAAGTGAGCGTGAATGTGGCTATCAAATGGACTATTTGTGTAGATTTCCACACCACATGATCTACACTTTCCAGCAGTGTGTCATATGAAGGAGTCCCAACGCCACAGCAACGGCAGTGGGCTATAGGAATAGGGCATAAGAGGCCAAGGATACTGTCAGTCTGGTAGATGCTGTTCCTCTAATAGGGAATATCTGCTTTTACTGCCAGGGCAACAGACGAAACAAATTGTTTAGTGCAAATACAGACTGTAACAAGTGCATAAGTCAGGTGGTTTTAATTTGTTACAGAACACTCGGACATCAGATTTAGGGATGAACATTCAGCACATGAAATGCAGTTCTGTTCTGTTTATCAATGCAGAGCTGCACATTCCCATCTTGGTTTTTGGTAGATGATGTAACAATATGTAATCTATGAGAGTGTTTTCAAAACATTTCACTTAATTGGAAGATTTATAAAATTGGAGTAGTTTTCAGGCTGCGTGCATGTTTGTAAATGTACGTGCATGCAACCGCAACATAAATGCACTCACGTGTGGACATTCCTGTTGAACCTAATAATGATGAATGGCAGGAATAAATTCTCTGGGTCAGTTTGCAGTGGGAGTAAAGAACAGCCTCTTAACTTTTGGTCCATATGCGTGTTAATTGCTCAGACAACAAACGATGGCTCTAAGAATATTGCTCTACTCTGCAGTGAATCCAGGTATTTTCAGTCCAGCTGCTTTAGGCCAGGCTGCAGTTTTATGGCCTCTTGTCCATCAAGCCAACAGCTCCCTGTCACCTGTGCACTTTTTCTGCTCCACTTTGTGAGAAGAGGGGAAATACAGTTCATGAAGGAGATAGATAGATAGATAGATAGATAGATAGATAGATAGATAGATAGATAGATAGATAGATAGAAGGCACTAAAAATGTCTGAAGTTTAAATTCAACCCTTCCTAAATTCAATCTGCTGGAGTCAGGGAGGAGGGAGGAGGGTGCAAGGACCAGCGCAGGATCAGAGCCCACCGAGGCTCATCCGGGGAGGGTCTGCAGGAGCCCAGTGCCACAGCTGAGGGCACTCCCCAGGGCAGGTGTTTGGATCTGGATCACGACAAGGTACAGGTGAGGATTTGGATCGCAGCAGGGTCAGGTGAATACGGGCCTTGTACCCCTGGTCACTTCCAGCCAGACAGCCTGACTGCGGATGTACGAAATGCAAATGCTGCTGCTGCTGCTGCTGGGCCATTCAGCAGGTGGGCACCATCAGGTATAACTAGTGCTCAGGTCACCTCAGTGAACTAACGGAATGAAAATTTTGCAGGTGCCATCCTCAGCACCACCCAGGCAGGTGCCTGGAGTTCTCTGGGCAGGTAAGAGAGAAGGGAACGTGGTGGACACTTGCTACTGCTGCCTCCCCTCAGAGGCAAAAGGTATTGTTTTAATTTTTTTTTAATAGAAAATTCTTACGGATAACTATGACCATAAAAAAAAAAAAAAAAAAAAAAGAGTAGAGCTTTACTGTTAGAATAGTAATTAAAACATCGCTGTGTTGCAGCAAAGAGGTCTGTACCAGGCAGAGAGAAGCCCCAGCAAAGAGATTAGGGTCAGGAACCCAACAAACACACCCTGTTCCTTTTGAGCACCCTTCGGCAAGAGAATTCACTAGGTTTGCTTATCAGGAGGGGACTGAAGGCCTTACAATACGGTAAATGTTTCTGTTAAATTTAAAACCTTCCAGTGGACAACTTGAGGAGCTTGTAAGGAATAAAGCTAACTTGTTCAGGGTGCTTCTTGCATTTCAAAAGTGATTTCCCTGGTGGCTTACTCTTATTTACAAGTGCTGATTGCATTTAAGCCTTCCTGACTCCTGTTTTTGCTTTGTGGCACTGGCCAGCCCCTGCCCTGAGTAGGACAGGGAGCCCCGAGCCTCCTGATCCCTGCTCCCTGGGCAAGCGTCCCCTCCTGCCCTTGGGCAGGCTGGTAGGAGCAGTGCTGCTGCAGAAGCAATGGGAGGGGGGGTCTGCTCTGTGTTGTGACTTTGAGGGAGGCAGAACTTCTGTGATGGCCCAGAAAGAAGGCTCCAGCTTTGCAGCTCTGAGTGTGCCATAAATCATCCTGTCAGCCACTCCTGTTTCCAGTGAATAAATCCCAGTGGATTTATCCTCTTGGCTTCAAGCACTGGGGCACTAATTGCTGGACTGTTAAGCAGACTTCTCTACTTATTTTGCGTAAAAGCTCTTGGTCTTGTCTTTACATCTTGCTGTATCCAGAGGGAAAACCTGCTGGGAAAACGAACAGAGACAGGGGCTCTCCTGCCTCTCTTTTTGGGGAGCTGAGGGCAGCGGGCCATGCTAGGGAAGGGGCTCTGCATTTGGGGACGTGGGGAGGTCTGGCTGCTGGCAGCAAGCAAGGGGGTGGGGCTGGCTGGGGGGCCTGTGTGTGGGACCAGTGGCCTCTCTGGGGGACAGAATCCTGGAGCAGGCAGAGCAGCACTGGGATGAGCTGAGTGGTGGGTGGACTCCCGAGAGCCAGGATGCAAGAGGATAACACAGGTCTGTGAAGTTCTCTGCCCCAGGACACCAGCGTGGTGCCTCTGAGCTCTTTGTCAGCAGGGCTAAAAAGGGCACAATTACTCCCTGTGGACCGATAGGCCAAAGTCGTCTTTCTTCTCTCTCATTCCCATTCTGACTCCTCTTTTCCTGCAGTCTTGCCTGTGGCTTAGGCAGAGCACGAGGGGGTCGCTGGAACCTCAGCTCACACTACGATGGGAGCAGCATTGGAAAAAACCTCCGAGGCTCCCGTGAGGCCCGGACACCGTGTTTGCTCTGCAGAGCTGGTGTTGGAGCCCAGCCGGGAGCCTTCAGGCTGTGCTGCCCAGGCTGCAGTGATGGGGTGCTCCCCTGGGAGTAACCCCAAACTGAGTTGAGCAGCCGAGGGGTAGCCGTGCCTTAGTGTGAGGAGCTGCACGTTGTGAGGGGTTGGAAGGCATGCTGGGATTTTTTGGGGGCTTTTTCTTGCTTTTCTCGTCTCCGTTTTGACCAGTGTGGTGCTGGGGAAAAAAAGCTAGAAAGAAAACCAGTTGAAGGGAACTGTCACCTTCAGAGGAGGCGCAAATCCTCCTGGAGCTGAGGAAGGGGATGAGGGGAGTCCAGCATAGTGCGGTGAGCTGCCACTTGCCCCCAAGGCCCTTCTTTTGGAGGCATTTGTTGACTTTCTGAAATAAAAAAAGCGCCTCCCTATCATCTTGTTTGCAACCCTAACAGCCACCCCTGCAGGTATGTGTCATGTTCCAGACCCCCAGAGGGATTTGTGTATGTCCTGTGCTGGTGGATGCAGGACATCCTTTAGCAGAAGGGAGAGGATTTGGGGAGGAGCTGTCAAGCTTGGGTGCGTCAGAAACCCCCCTTTGCCCCCCACCTGTGTGCACCCCCAGATATCCTTTCTCCTCTCTTTTCTCCACCCCTTTCCTCCTCTCCTCTTCTTGACCCCTGTTTTCCCTCTGCCTTGAACTCCCCATCTTGTACCCACCCTCCCTCTCTTTATTTCTGCCTTTGGGGGTGAGTAAAAAGGGGTGGGGGAGTCCAGGGGTGAGGAGGTCATCAGGGGCATCCCGATGCCCAGCAGGTGAGTGGGGGATGAGAGGGGTCATAGGGAGTCCTCCCCGAAAAGGGAGGCTAAGCCCAAAAATGCCTGAAAATTTAAAGGTTACCATCTCTCTTTTTTTCTATCTATTGAAATGCTAACTGACATATACATTGACTTCAAAAGAGAGCTCCGTCTCTACTTTATTATATCCAGGATCTTGTAGTGTAAGAAATGCAGGATACAGAAGGAGGGGGGGCTTTGAAAGCAGGACGAATGAAGCTCCAAGGCGCGTGCCAGTGCGAGGACGGCAGGCAGAGCTCTGGGTCGTGGCTTTGCCGGCCGCTCTCCCTTTCCCCAGGGGGCTCTGGAGGATCGCTGCTGCCGCCTGCGGGCGGCGCGCGGTACTGCAGGGAAAGCCGCGCGGCGAGCCGGATGCAGCCCCGTGGAACTGCGCTGCTGCAGCGAGTCTGGCCAGGCGCCCGTTCCCTGGCGGCATGTCCGGCTGGCGCCGGCAGCAAGGGAAGGGCCGGCGGGCCGGGGCTTTGGCCAGATTATGGTACTTTTGCCCCGCTTATCCTGCCGTGAGTCGCTTTGAGTGGGACATGCCCCCTTTGAGCTTTCCCCGGAGCCTGTGCCATTACGGTCAGCACGGGGGAACGAGGAAAAGCCAAATATGCCTTAACGTTCTCTGCCCCGCAGGACGCCGTGACCGGAAACTCTCGAGCCACACTAAAGATGGCGATGCCCTCACCGGAAGTCGTCACAGCCCACACTGAAGATGGCGCCGCCCTACCGGAAGTCCTCCAGCCTACAAATAAGATGGCGGCGCCCTGACCGGAAGTCCTCCAGCCTACAAATAAGATGGCGGCGCCCTGACCGGAAGTCCTCCAGCCTACAATCAAGATGGCGACGCCCTGACCGGAAGTCCTCCAGCCTACAACCAAGATGGCGCCGCCCTACCGGAAGTCCTCCAGCCTACAAATAAGATGGCGCCGCCCTACCGGAAGTCCTCCAGACTACAAATAAGATGGCGACCCTCTACCGGAAGTCCTCCAGCCTACAACCAAGATGGCGCCGCCCTACCGGAAGTCCTCCAGCCTACAAATAAGATGGCGCCGCCCTACCGGAAGTCCTCCAGCCTACAAATAAGATGGCGACCCTCTACCGGAAGTCCTCCAGCCTACAAATAAGATGGCGGCGCCCTACCGGAAGTCCTCCAGCCTACAAGCAAGATGGCGACGCCCTGACCGGAAGTCCTCCAGCCTACAACCGAGATGGCGCCGCCCTACCGGAAGTCCTCCAGCCTACAAATAAGATGGCGCCGCCCTACCGGAAGTCCTCCAGCCTACAAATAAGATGGCGACCCTCTACCGGAAGTCCTCCAGCCTACAAGCAAGATGGCTCCGTTTTACCGGCACGCCGTCTCCCCCCCCGCCGGGGCTGCCGGCACGCCGTTCCCCCCCCCCCCCCCGCCGGGGCCGCCGGAACGCCGTCCCCACCCCCCGCCGGGGCCGCCGGCACGCCGTCCCCACCCCCCGCCGGGGCCGCCGGGGCCGGAACTGCCGCCGCAGCCGCCACGCCCCCCTGGCCCGCTCCACCCCGCCCCCCTGGCCCGCCCCACCCCGCCCCCCTGGCCCGCGCCACCCCGCCCCCCTGGCCCGCCCCGCCCCAACCCCCTGCCCAGCCCCCCTGTTCCCTCCCCGTCCCCGCCCAGCTTGGTGCTCTGATGGGGCTGGGCTGCGCCGCCGGAATCCTCTTTCCTTCTCCAGGAAGCTGCACGTGGCTCAGCCACGAGGACGACCGAGCGAGCGGCCGTTTCATTTCGGTGAGTGCGGGGGACTCCGCTTGGCTCTCTTCCATATCCCATCCCGCTCCGCTGCCGCTTCTCCGTCCCGTCCCGTCCCGCCCCGCTTCCGCTCCGTCCCCCCCCAGCGTCCCGGTCCGCTCTGCTCCTTCCCCTCCCTGTGCCGCTGCCGTGCCACCCCGTCCCGTCCCGTCTCGTCTCGTCTCGTCTCGTCCCGTCCCCACGCCCCTGGGTCTTGCGGTGCCGGGGCGATGGGCCGGGGCTGCGCCGCCGGAAGCCTCCCTCCTTCCCCGGAAGCTGCACGTGGCTTAAGCCTTTTTGTCTCTGCCGCGGCCAGCGGAGACACGGCCATAGCGCCGATCCGCGCTCGGGGAGCACTGGAGGGGCTGGTGGGGAGCGGCGGCCCGGCTGCAGTGCCGCTCCCGGCCGTGTCCGCCAGGCGGCGCCTGCGAGGCAGGGGGCAGCTCGTCTCGGCACTGCTTCTGGTCCGGACAGGGCTCGGGACACCTCGCAGCTCTGCTTTGGCCTTGGGGGGTTATTTCTCTTGGCTTTTAAGGCAGAGGGTTGTTTGGCACGTCACTCTTGCTGCTTGCAATTCTTTCTTTTTCTGGTAGTGAATACATTTGAGAAGCCGTGGGGTTCTAGGATTCAGTTGTTCTAAATAAGGTGATTGTCTTAGTGAGCAATTGGAGTCGTTCTCCAGTGCGGAGTGCAGAAGGATTTTTCTGTCAGCTAATTGTTTCCTAATTTCTTTTCAAGCTCTCCTACGAACCTTGCACCAGTGGGCTTAGCTGCACTTGCCGTGGGGGCTGAAGTGAGAAGCAGCTGGAGGTGTTTGCTCTCTGCTCGGTCCCCGCCTTGCCCTCAGTTCCCTGGCCCTGCAGGTAATCACAGCTCACCTTGGCTTTTCCAGGGCCCTTGCTGAAGGGTTTCCAAGTGTGGCCCTCAGAATTTCTGCAGGTGGAATGGATGGCTGTTTCAGAGCACTTGTCACTGGGCCACCTGTGTTTTAACACTTGCCAAGGCAGGAGAATTGCAGCAGGAGAAGGGTAATTATTCCTCTGAAGTTGTAAGCGAGTGCAGGAGAAATGCTAGGAAGGCACCTGGATATGTATTTAGGTACCTGAGTAGCTTTGGCTGGTAGAAACACTCCATGGATGAGACAGAAAGGGCTGGTGCTGGAGCATGTTTAAGAAGTCAGCATAGGGAGCTTCAGTCTTCTAAAATTAGACAAAGCAGTGAAGGATGATGATGGAGTAGAACAAGTTGGTGTTTTCAGCTTTGGGACTTGACTTGCTCATGGGAACAATCTGAATAAGGGATGTTCTTGCTGAGAATTCCCCCTGGTAGATCTTCCCCATCTAGGGTTGTATCACGGACAGTGTTTCCAATAGGCTGGAGATAAAGTTGTGAATCTTAGATTTGCAATGCTTTGGAGCTTGGATGTTTTGTGAAGTAGGAGAAATTGTGACTTTGGAAAGTGACTGAGCTAGGCTCTATACATATAGCTCAAATCTTAGGTTAAGAACACCCAAAAATGAAAAAAATAGCAAAGGGCTTAGATTTGCACAGAAAGGAAAGCAAAGCTGAAATGTGCTGCAGAGCTGTCCAGAGGCTGGGCAAGGAATTTCTGTGGCTTTGGGGTTTGAAATAGGAAGTAATGGGAGTGGCAGAGAATAATTGTCTTTTGTTATTGCTTTGGAAGCATTCACAGCTACACCGGTCTGCTCCAAGGCCTGATGATGCAGGTGGCTGATGCAATCCTAAATAAAAGCACATAGAATGAAGCTAAATCTGAGCAGTTTCATTTAATCCAGTCCCAGTGGGGAGAAAATGAAAGAGGAGGGAAACTTGGGGAGTTTGGTAATTTTAATCTGAGCACTGCTGATTCTTGTGCTGGAGAGAGTTTAGTGACACATGAGGTCCTTGAGAGAATTCTTGGCTTATTGGTTCAATGAGAGGCCTCGAGCAGCTGTTAAAAAATGTTTTCTCTTCAGTTCAGTTTCAGAGTTCTGTGATCCCGGCCTCATCTCGTCCACCTCACTTGGACTCCCCGGAGGAAAAGGCAGAAGAGAGTTACAGTAAGAATAAAAAATGCAGTCACCTGGGATTTCAAGGTTTTGCACATGTGCTTTTTTTCTTGCTAAGGGGAAACCACTTCTTTATCTTAGATTGATATCATGAGGAATATTTACTGACACTGGTAGGATTGAAAGCTTTCCATAGATCCCATTACCGGGCCAGATTAGAATTGGGCATTTTGCAATTCCTTGAAAAATATGTCACAACACAGTTCAGGCTTTGTGTTTTGCTTCAGGGAATTTTTTCCTGATTCGTGCCTTGTATTTTTTTTATTTTTTTTTTTTTTTTTAAAGGTTCAGTACTTTTCATCTTCTTCACTTTTCTCTTGAAATTGTACATCTACTCATCTTTTCACTTGTGAGGTCTCCCACAACATTCTCACAAGTGTCTTGGAAATCTGTTGCAGAATTTGTGCAAACCCGGCCAGACTCTCCACTCACAGAGCGTGGTTTTCAGCCATCTGCTCATTATTAATCTTACCTGAAAAAGCACAGGAAACAACATTCCTGCTTACATAGGGAGGTGATCGTGATAGCTACTCAGAGGGACCTATATATGTATGCAAATTACACAGCTGCTTGAATTCCTATGCCTTTCAGGATGGAAACACTATATTAGTTAGCACATCCTTTGTCAGTATTGCCATGGTTTATTCTGTCAGTTATTTTTGGAAAATAAGATTCCTTTTTCACATAAATCCAAGTCAAAAAGTTCCGTCAGTGTTTCTGGCTTTGCTCTCAACCACGAAGAAAATTGAAAATTACAGTTTAAATTTGTGCCTTCTATGGTATCACTGTTCACTATAACAGAACACACATTACATTAACCTAGAAATTATCTGTAAGTGTATTGTTGCATTTGTGCATTTATAACCAAAAATACTCCTGGTACAAACCAGTAAGGAGGCTGTTTCAAGCACAGAGGAGGTTGGTTTTACAATTTTAAGCTATGTTCCTGCCCAGGGTCTGTTTATTGAGATTTAAATTCACATTTACTGGAAAAATCCAGGTGGAGCGGACAGGAATCCATATTCCAGCACAGTTCATAAGAAAGCTGCAATTCTCTTACTCAAATACTCCCCAGAGGAGGGGGTAATTAAATGACTGTACATCACACAGCTCTTTGTCTTCTCAGAGAACACTGTATCATGTTTGAGTCCAGAAGTAGCCACAGAGCTTTTTGCTCTTGCCCAATTAGCCACGCTAACCATCAACCTCAGAAAACAAAAGAAAATACAGAGCAAGACAGACCAGCAGACAGATTTTTACCACAATCACAAGCACAGGGAACTTTAATCACTTACCAGCTACTTTTATTACTAGTGTAAATCACAGACACAATAGAACAAGATGAGACATGTAAAAATAGCTGTATATATATGCAATGTGACAACAAAGCCTTATGACAAAAAAAAGCCTTTTTTTCAACAGTCATATTAAACTTACTTGTCAATTGTATATTTTTTCCTGATCCCATTAGTTCCAGTCAAGGCGACATCTATATTTCCCTTTGTGATTTCTGTTGCACATACTTTGACATGTATCTCTTTTCTCCAGCCTTTGAAAGCAAAATCAAATGGATCATAGTTGTAAGGAAATTTCTTTCTTAATGACAAAATTTCTTGCACATTTCAGTGTCTTTCAGAGAAAGGAAAGGATTGCACAAATGTGCCTATAAGCAAAAAAAAAAAGGTTTTGTTTTTGGTTTTGTTTTTTTTTTTTTAAGGAAAATGTTCCATGTGATTCTGGTAGTTTTAATTTTTTTGACAGTGGTTTAAAATCACTGGTCTAGTCTTTGCCATCCTCCTGAATGTGCTGAGTATTTAATCTGTCATGGTCAATGCTGTACTTTTCTCTTCCAATTGGCCTCGCTGTTAATTTTTTAATTTCTTACATTTATGAGCAATTTGAGGGGTTGCATCAGTAGCATGCTAACTCTCAGCTATGCAGTGAGGCCCACTGGTCTGCTGTGTTAAAGACATAATAAACAAAACGTTCTGTTTTCCTAGGATGATTCTGAGTGTTTAGGGGTTTTCTTATACCTGTCACATCCCAAAACCTTTCAGGAGATCGTATCATCACCCATGTCTGTCTAAGGCAGAAGAAGGGCCTTCGATGCAATAGCACATATTGATTTCAAGCAACCTGGGTTAGAAAGTTTTTTTAGACTGGCTTTAATTCAGACTAATCAAAGAAGAATCTCTTCACCCAATCATAAGGTTAGATTTGTCTTTCAGGCTATAATTACTATAAACTCAACAGCTTGCAAATGTTGAAATCACTGTATTCATTCAGACTGGAGAAATAACATGCTTCTCTATAGTCCAACTTTTTTACTTTTTGCTCTTAGGAAGGTATAAGATTTTTTCTGTTCTTATTTTTGCTTTTATATTTTAGTGTCTAGTGAATAAAAACCTCAAAGACCCTCTCTCATTTATTGCCCTTGAACCTGATCACCTGCGATGAATTACAATTTATTTATTAATTTTCTTATTTCCCAGTTCTGTGTTTGCTTCTACATTAATCCCAATTAAACCTGTACTTCTTATTACTCCCTGACATTTCGACCTGATGAGCTTCATGAAACTATTTTGAAATTTTAATAAATTTTTGTCAATAAAAGAATTGTAACAGTTTCCTATTTGAAATTATGCACTTCCAGCATAGCATCCCTCCCACCTTTAGCTGTACCGAATTTCTAAGCTATGATGTAATAACCAAGTTTAACTGAAAGGTGAGCATCATTTGATATATTTCCACAATTATCTCAGCTTTCCCAAATAATGCTGGTACTGCATGTTCCTAACATACCTGAAATTCTAGATGTGTTAGTTAGTGAGTGCCACTCATTAACTCCAGCAGCTCTCAGCAGATGTGTAAGGTTCTTTTTCACACATAATTAATTGCCACTTTAGAATACACCACCCAAAACGAGCACTTACGAGCATAAGGAGAGGAGGCCCCGGTGTTTAAATAAACTTTTTGTTGTTCTTTTTCAGTTTTATATAAAAACTTATCAGCATAATGACCCATCAGTGGGCATCCTTCCTTTGGACATGGGAAGCAGTATCCCTGAAGGGAAAATAACAGTGTGCATTACAAGACATTTTCTGTTTTAATCTCACTTCTTAAAGCTTAAGAAATTAGCATATTTCAGCTTTTTCCCAGCCTTTTTCTGGAAAAGGTACTTGCTTCTCAGTTCAGATCATATATTCAATATTTATTGGTTTGGTGGAAAAAGAAGCTGAGATGGTCAGCCAGGTAATTTTATCTGGTTGGAAATCAGAGAGGCTGAAAATCTGGCCTGATTCCTTGTGGTTTTGCAGGGACCATAAGTAAATACCTTAACGCACGTTGTGCCTTACTACCGGAGCTGTAAAATACAGATTATCTTTCACAGGGTCCATTGAAAGGTTTTCTGCTAGTGAAAGGATGGTTAACCATATTTCAAAGGAGGTCAGGATGGATATCTCACTCTTACAGTAAAAACATTTAAGTTCAGGAATACTGAACTTAGATTCTCACTTTGGAATTTGTTCTGTCTTCTCTACAGCCTTTATTCCCATGCAGAGCCTCAGTGAAATTAATCTATTACAAAGATCAGACAATCAGATCAAGAGTTTGACATCCATTAAAAAAAAAAAAAAAAAAAAAAAAGAAGAAAGAAAAAACCATGAAAGCAGATTATTGCAGTTGGGAAAAATAGCATTTTTATATTTACATTGTTTAGTTTTGATATATGGGAGGTTCTGTTGGAACTGGTATTTGTGAATCTTTGGCTATTTGTGCATTTGATGACTAAAAAGCTAAATGATCATCATCACTTCTCTATTATGAAATGGAAAAAACCCATTTCCCTAACATTACTAAATTGCACAGGGTTGAGGTTTTCAAGTCCTGAATTACATCAAACTTTCAAGTTACATGGCAACATTGATATAAACGTTAACAACATTTTTTGCCTTATTGTAATCCGTCCTTTGGGAGTAGATGGAAATAAATCAGACACGTCTTCCTTCTTGGCCAGTGCTCAGTTGCATTGCCAGAAGTGGTTCAATAAAGCCCAATTACATCAGATATGAAACACCAGGACATTATGCTGCCTTCTTTCTTGCACTGCCTGAGAGCTGTGTAAGCAGTGCTGTGCTGGATAAATATCCCCCCTGCCCTACATATTGTGGATGCTTATTTTTTATACAGTTAAGCTTTTCTGAAATCCAGGGGCTGTCCTTTTCATGATGGGCTCCGTCAGGTTTAGATGGACTTCCTTGAGCCAGAGGGACCTTTACTGCTGATCTACCCAAAAGGTGAGCCCAGCCACTTTTTCCCATTACCCTCTTACTCACCTCTTCATCTCACCCTTTGTAATGGTTTTAGGTATTTATATTTCGTGTCCTTTTTTATTCTAGATATTTTTTTTAAAGTTTGCTGCTTTTAAATTTGCCTAGTTTTGAGTGTGGTCTGAATGAAGGTGGTCAGGAATTCTGCACAGCCACCCCCTGTATCCCATGATCCTGAATGTAGAAGTTGTTCCAGAAATTACTAAGAGAAGAAAGGTAGGGCTATAACTCCTCGGATAAATATAAACCTGATACTTACCAATAAAAAATCTCGGTATGTTTTACACTGATACCCGACAAATCCATCTGGAGTGATAATACTCTCAGCATAATACCGTAGACTTCTTTTATGCCCACATCCGATAGCTCTATATGCTGGGGAAAAAAACCCCAAACAACACGTGAAAAACAATTAAAGCTATTCACTAACATAAAGTCCATGCCAAAGCAACATTTGTTCGTTACTTTTTCTCAAAAACATTTGCACAAATAGTGACATCTCAGGTTAAAAAAAAAAAAAAAAAAGGGTAAGTAAAGGACATGCAAAGGGCAAATCATTTGGTTTTAGAGTAAAAAAGTGTATTTATGCTTTTTTCAGTAGGGAAGAGGTAGATTCTACCAGAGGTGGAGATGCACCAAGCTGGACCTCGTGCAGCCTCCTGTCCTGTATGTGGACTCAACTACTTTTACTTTAGCATTAGCAACAAGGAGGATTTAGGAGAATTTCCTTTTGATACTTCAAAGACTGAAAGAATTAATAGCTTGGGTTTTGTTAGGCAAACAGTAGTTACTGTGAAGTAGTTTTCATTTGCTTACAGTTATTACTACGTGCTATTTTGTAAACCCACATTTTCCACTAATTTCTAGAGTTAAAGGTAATTGTAGTAATTATTTTAAATTTAGTAGTTTTCAGTGTTTTTAACATCTAGAAAATCTGTAGTAATTTAACAGAGATTCTGTGAAATTCTCTGAAAAGCCAAATGTATGGCAGTGTGTTCTTGATTTTGTCAGAACTATTTTAAACAATCACATTTTCCCATCAGAGTGAAATTTATAAGCAGGCAGTAAGAAAAGAAGAAAATGCTGTTTGGGTTATATTTACAGGTCCCTTATGAAAAGTGTCATCTTCCTTGACTCTGAAGTCTCTCCTTCATCAAAACACAATATACTAAAGTTGGGTTGGTTGTATAAAAGTAGGCCCTATTCTCCTTCAGTATGTTGGGGGGGGGGGCTCACCTATTCACAGGGTGGCACTGAAGTAATTGCAAGCTGGCATAGTTTACAGTGAAATCAGAACTACCCCTACTATCAATATTTTATCAATATTTATGCATCCTAAAGTTATACCAGTTGGTGCTGACCAATTGACACATTGTTCTTTGCATAAGGAAAGAAAAAAAAAAAAAACCACACCAAACCTCCTCTGAAAAGTACTTGTATGTTTTTCTTGATAATAATCTGCATTGTCAAGGCTGCCTGAGTATGTTTTCTTCATAGCTCCTTCTTTAATTCATAAGGGTTTATGCTTTTAACTTTAAAACCCTCAGCTCTTACAGTTGGCTTAATTTGTGTTAGTGCCAAATTCACTTAATAAAAACTGCATGAAAAACTGTAGAAAAAAAAATTAGTAAATATTATTTCTAAAGCACTTCATACATAAAAGCACTACATAAACGTTAATATTACCAAACAGAACAGAGATAGACAATGCAAGGTTTAACCAAGAGGAAGAAGTTAAGGCTGTCCTATTTTTATGATCTGCATGAACAACCAATTCTATCTGCTCTAGTTCAGTAGAGCTGTTTCTCCTTCATGACAAGACATTGCAAACAGTCTTATGAAATGTATCTTGAAAATATTTATTTGTACTGAAAACTCAGACATTTTTATGCAGTTCAATTGGAAAGTGTTTTGGTTCCAAATGACTGTGCACAGACAGCTGTCAATTCTTTTTGTTACCAAGTTCTCAATCAGTTCTAAGACAGAGCATTTTTGAAAGCCAATTATTTAACTAGTGGTAGGGATTTCAAAACATTTAGCTGTGAGGAACAGATGTTCTCATCTCTGTAGGTTAGGATCAGAAGACAGGATTTTGTGGAACTGTTGTACTGGATCCCAGGGTAATTCTGATTAGCCACCCAGCTTTCTTTGAAGAGCATGAATTACTAATGGAAGAGGCGTTTTATCATCTTTTATATTTCTAACCTTGGGCAGTTCCCTTTGAAGATGCTAAAGCTTAATGGCATGGATGAGTCCCAGTAACATTGGGAGTGATGTCTTTCAAGGGAGAAGGGAAACTCAGATTTTAAAATACTAATTTTTGGATTAACCTTAAATGAAATTTTACCAGTCCTTCATGTGTGGAATTCCCACTGAGGTCAGTCTGTCAGCACAATGGCAGGCTCTTATAAAGCTTGTGATGAACAATTTTTCATTCTTTAACTGAAGTTTCCATCTGGAATTTGCCTTGGTTAGTATAAAAGAAAATTTGAGGGTGTTTCAGAGTTTCAAAAATGTTCCATTTTTGAGCACTGTCTCCTACCCCCAAATCTGAGCTACATAAATAACATATACATTCAAAAAGTTTTACTTTATCCTAGTCTTTATTTCTAACTGTATCTTCCAATGAGATATTACTTCTTTAAAATACATTTACCTCTCATAAGGTCATTGACATTCCGAGTTGCAGGAGGTACATGAAGCTGGTAGCATCCTGGCATCTTCTTCCCACCATTTGGGTAAAAATCCAGGTGGCCACAAGTCTGAAGAATCCCTGGAGCTGAAATGCATAATGAGTCCAGGCCCGGTCACTCTCAGGTACACTGTGGCCACCTATGTGTCCATGTCAACCTTTAGGTGAAAACTTACCAAAGTCAAAGAAAAGATGACCAGCATGAGTATGAATTATATCAACAAATTTTGCATCTGAAGGATCCAGCCTAACCATTGTGGGAGTGTATTGGAAAAGAGGCCCAGCTGGATCCAAACCTAAATGAATGGAGATACATCTGATTGAGTAAATAATACTATATGTATATCATCACATACAGAGTGTGTATACTATATGTCATTACATTCCTGCCTTTAGTCCTCATGGAAAAATGCATTTTGTGGTTTGCAGCCAGCAAAACAGTAGAGTTTTAATAAAGAAGGGACTGGAGACATTGCAGCACAGTATGACGGTTGTTTGGCTTACTTTTGGGGGAAATGTTATACAAAGAGGTTTGTTGGGTTTTGACTTGGGGTTTTTTTGGATGTTAGCAAAAATATGAAATCTTGATATGTTACTCTGAGCATGTAGATTTGTTTAAGAAATTTTATTTGGCCACAAATCCAAAAGGTCTTAGTTGAAAATGGTAGCCCTTCAGTGTCAGTGAGGTCCCCTCGGAGATAAAGAAAATACATCTCTGATCCTAGTTTCCCTGAACTGCTTAGCTGAACTACTTATTGTGTTCATGGCTTAGGCAAACCAATGTCTGTGCAGAGAAAAGAACTGACTGGAGGAGAAGGAAAGCAGAAAATGGTGAGTCTTTTAAAAAAGCTATGTGTGAGTGTATCAGGATGCTGTGTCTCTGTGTGTGTGGCTGTGTGACCAACAACTTTCTCCATTTTCAGGGTGTCTGTGGCTATTTACCATCTTATCCTGGTGGGATTTTATACCATCTTATCTAGGGGTTTTAATTTTTCATTTCAGATTTTCAAACTCCTGAACTGCTGAAAAGTCATGTTAGAGTGGGTTTTTAAAACCAAATATGACAATGCTTTGCTAGTGTTTTATAGGTCTGTTTTTCCACATACAATACAACATTCTCTTCCTATTCTCTAAATCATTACAAATCATAATCTAGTGCTCCCTGGGAGTAGCATGTCTGGGTAGCACATCTTTTTTCCCTGTGACCTGTGAAAAGTGACCTCTACTTAGCCCCAATCAGGACAGTTAAGCCTTTTTGATCCACTGCAGTTGAGCCTGTCTCGGAGCTGTGAATGTTGACATGTGAAATGCTGGTGTTCCATAGGAATGGCTTATCCTATGACCTGTGTGATATCATGTTGGCTGGTTGCTGTTATTTATGACAAACCAGCACACTGCAGCCTGTACTGTGTGTTTATAAACGAGCAGTGACTCTTCAGTTTCATGAAAATGTAAAGTTTCATCAGCAGGAATAGCTTCAGTACCTGTTATTCTTCCAATGCCAGATTTCCTTCTCCCTGCCTCCCCTGCAACATGTGCTCCAAGGCTATGGCCGATGAAATGAATGTTGGCAGGAGAGTAGCCATAGTCCTTCTGTGAAGGAGTATGGAAAGTTAAAAAACTAGTGTGGGGATACGAGTCTGTTAAACTGCAGCATGGCCCCATGCAGTGCCAGGATATGGACAGAGCAGTGGGAGCACACTCGCATGGAGGCGAGTGTGTTATGTGGAAAGTTACAGTTATGGGCAATGGGATCTCTACCTAAAGAGAAGCAATTCCCCACTCATCCCACCTCTCTTATATCGCACCTCTGGAAGGCAGTTATCTCTGTAAGGAACTGGCCCTTATGATAGAAAAGGAAGATGGAATTTCTGCACATAAGTCCCTACATTTGAACTGATTGCTTTTCCAAAAGATGAATGACCTTATTGCCTCACCCCTGAACATGTCTGTCTGTTCAGGATAGGAGTCTGTTATGGAGGAGTTGTGCCTTTGTCAGGACATACCATCTGTGTGAATCTAGTGTGCATCTCGTTATGGAAATGCTTCACCTCACAGGTCCTTAAGGATGGGGAGGACCATGCCAGGAATGCTGCTGGTGTGCCAGGCTTGGCTGACTTTCAACAGGGGAAGGCTGATGTTGGCAGCTGCAGGAGAGTCAGTTCTCTCTGCTGCAATTCAGTTCCTGCAGAAGGCAGCATGTGTGACCCACAGAGGGATATTTTAACCATATTGGTCCTCAGTAACCACTCTTGACCTACCAGTTTTGTTAGACAGTCTCCAATCTGATGTCTTATCCAGTAAAAACTTTCAGCAACCATGGCATGTAAGCCTCTGGGGACATGCTTATCTGTGGTCTGGTGCTAAAGCAGGTATTTCCATTTGTGTGGGATTAGAGCCCTTAAATGACACTTTCAGCTATGTTACCAACTACCTCTGTGTTTCCTGGCTCTATTGAATCAAGCCTAAAGGTGCCACTCGGAACACAAGCTTTACCATACGGACTGTAAACTAATTTTCACATTCCATAGGTACTTTTACCTCGAGAAAGTTCACCAGGTACTCCAGCTCAGCCCCCACAATGCGGACGTTGTTAACTGCGTCGGTGTACAAACCACTGGAACCTCCTCTCCAATCAGTCAGAATGCAATTCACGTCTTCAGTGCGAAACATGAACTGGTGGAAAACGAGAAAAGGGGAAAGAAGAAGAAAACAGGTATTAATTGCAATTGTAGCAGGTCCTAAAGGATATATATAACATAAACAAATGTATTTCTTTTAGCTATAGCAAAAAAACAAGCTTTGTTTATGCAACTGGTGAAGGCACCTTTAGTATATTAATTCCTACTGATGCTGAAAATCAGCATAAGGAGGCAGAATGGAGCCAGTGATCTGAGCACTGTATAAGGACACCAAATCTCTCTTCAGTTCTGTTTTCCATTCCAGATGCCTTGGTTGGCTTTAGGGTACCAACTTCTCTTAATGACAGTACCCCAGTTACCAAAAGAGGATAGTATGACTTCTTTTTTATTGCTCAAGTTCTATTCTGCAAATTTGTTATGTTTGGATCATCTAAAAGGATTCTCAAATTTGTGTGCACGTGCTTGAACTCTTCAGCCTCAAAGTTCATAAATTCTAACCAAAATCTTTCCATTACATACTTCTGCCAATGGAACTTCCTGATTTTTTTTTTCATTCTGAAACAATTTCATTTTTAAAATGTGCCTGAGTAAAACAAAACCAATCTACTGAACAAAGCTTTTTGGTTTTATTAGATCAAATGTCTCACTCAAACTGAAATGTTTATTTTGACCTTTTTCCTGAGGTGAGAAAAATTACTGGTTTTTTCCCACCCTTGTTATTAGCAAGGAATTGAAAAATCAATTAATTACAGCTTTCCCTGTGGAGGTGAATGCATCAAAAAGGCATTCAGCAGAAGGCTGAAGTGCACTATACTCAAGAGGGTGGTCACGTGGAACTGGGTTTCATTCATTCATTTGTTCCTGTTCCTGTTCTCTGAATTCACAAGAGAACAGAGGTGTAAATTTTACATAGGAATTTTAAGCCACATTTTAAAATGTGAATATTTGGACTTTCAAATACAAGTAAAATGACTGTCAGACAAAAGTCATACATACCCTGCACATACTCGTTATCCAGGGGAGATCTGCTCCGGCAAGGTGGCCGTGTATAACGAAGCGAGTCTTCCTGTGTGTTCGGAAATTCGAAGCTTGGATAGTTGAAGGATTTGTAGCTGAAATTTTCTGTGTCAAAGAAACCAAACAACCAACAAACAACACAACGAGGATGTGACTGCTCCGTCTCAGTGTACATTTTGATAAACCCCAATGGTTAAGGCATAGTTGTGGACTCTGAAGAGATGGGTCTTGTTCCTCACTGACTTTCTAGGGGGAATTAGTTAATCACTTCAACAAATGATTCATTTCCTCTAGTTAATTGAACTAATAATATGGGCATCCCTACAGAGTGCTTTGAGATATACTGGTACAACACTGCCACTAAGTACAAGATTTTGTCAAACTTGGCCATAGAAATGCAAAGACAGCATCTTCTGACAGGTATTATGTGGTTGACTTTGAAACTATGCCTATTTTTCTTTCTTTTCCTTTTGAAGATAAGACCTTAATTGCTAAGCTCATTTATATTTTATGAGAAAGCCCACCAGGCTTAGAAAGTCAAAGACTATGGTTTTTTTGGGTTTACTGAGGAGAAATCATAAACACTTTTACTGTTCATGACTGCCATTTTTATAAAAAAACACTATTAAGCCTTTTTCATGTAATGTAAGCCAACAACACCACCAAATCACCCTCCATCCCTTCACATTTATTTGCTTCATTTTTTCTTGCTCTTTGTCTAAGCAAAATTCACACTCTCTGATGGTAATTTCTCACCTTTCACCAGACTAGTCTATAGCTCCACAAACCTGCTTCATGTTAAACCCAGCCCAGCCCAGACATCTTCAACACCTCAAGCATCCGGCTGTGAGCTTTTCCCAGTACTTGCTGATTCCAGAGGAAAGGGCTGACACACGGCTTGTGGCTTTCAGTACGTTCCCATCTGATGCATCCTAAACAGTCCTTTACACTACTTCCATCTGTCACTGTATCAGGGTCCGTAAGTTTTCAAATGTTGTTGATAACTTCACCTTTTTGTATTTTTTCCATAGAACCCCAGAGTCTGCTGTCTCTACATTTACCTGCCTGATGTGTTTTAACATTTATTATTTTCGTTGTCCATCTCCATTTCATTCTCGTTTTGGTTGTTTCCTTCTTTTTCTGCATAAGATTTCATTTTCACCATTTTGTCTTTAGTCTTCTGTTTTCATTTCTAAGCCTTCCTTTAATTTTTCACCCTATTTTCCTGACCCTTTCTGGTGAATATACATATTTTCTCTTCAGGTCTTTGCTCTTAACTATCTGTCTGTTCTAAGGCTCAGTGGTGGCAGCCATATAAGCAGAGCCTCTGAAACCGATTGTATGCTCTTCAGAGGACCCAGTAATCATGTGTATGAGCAACATTCCTTTGTCATGTATATGGGCCTGAAACATGTTTTTAATATATAGAAACACAGGAGCCAAAATTGAGTTTTTCTTTTCTACTGTCTTCCCTACCTCTAGCTTCAGAATGCTAAACCTGAAACTGTATTTGGGCCACTATCTTACTGTAGAGAAGCCTATAAAATATATCCAAAATTTCTCACATGACTCTCTCATCAGAGAGCTGAAATGAGGAAAAAGGAAAAGATGGAAGAAAGTTATTATTATTATGTGTCTAATATAGAATTGAGGCTTCTCCTGGGAGACTTATGAGCAAAAATATAGAAGAAAGAAAAGGAGAAAAGAAACTATCCCTATAATTTTTTTACATGTATTGTATACTGCCAGTGTTAAAAAACAAAGCAGTTTCTTACTTGGTATTTCATCATGTTGTCTCTAGTGTAAAGAAGGAAATTTGTGTTCACATCTTCCGGAGAGCTGGGTAAGCCTGCCAGTTGTCTCCCTGGAATCCCAGCCCAAGGGGGGCTATCTGTAAAGCATCCAAGCCTCTTGTAGCAAACTTCCCCTCCTGGGGTACACAAAATAAAATGTTAGTGTTCTGTGAATGTAACAGGTTCTGTACAAGAAGCTGCCTGGAGAGTGTTTATACCAGTGAAGCAGAAAAGGGGTGATTCAGATCAGGGTGGTACTTGTGTGCATTTTTCATTAGGGGACTTGTCTGTGCTCTGTAGCAAGGACTTGAACTTCAAGACCGATTCCTGCTCCAAACATAGCCTAGAGCTCAGCTTGATGAACTCAGGAGAATGCAGGAAGTGTATGGCCAAACATTGTTTTCAGCCCTTGGAAAAAGACAATAAAATCTTGATCAAGAGAATAAACCAGCTTTTGCTGACAGCACAGAGTAGTCCTTGAAATCAGTCATAATGCTCCAAGGATTATCTAAATTGTGATTGCTTGTGCAACAATTCACGAAGATGTAAAAAAACCTCAAAACATTAAAACAGATACCCCTGGTTGCTCCACAATGTACATTATCTCCCTTATTTTTTTTATCACTGTAAGATTTTAGTGGAAGCAATAAAGTGGAACTTGAGTGGAAGCTGAAAGCAAAGCACAGCCTCAGGAAGTGAGGTCTGTGCCTTAAGGACCGCTTTCCCAATTTCTGTTGTAGTTTTAATACAGTAATGATGGGAATATGACACGTGGGTGTTGCCATTAATTGTCATCCTTACACGTTGTTATAGCACAACTGTTGTGAAATCCCGAAAAATTTTTATTGCTATTAAAAAGAGACTGGCAACAATGAGAAACTATTGTTACCTAGGACAG
The DNA here is from genome assembly GCA_038380795.1 of Pyrocephalus nanus. NCBI lineage: Eukaryota > Metazoa > Chordata > Aves > Passeriformes > Tyrannidae > Pyrocephalus > Pyrocephalus nanus. Next base: position 115,189,544 of record CM076260.1, read on the forward strand.
GCTCATACTCCACCAGACCGTGACTTAATCTGTTGGAAATGCAGGGGTTGAATATTATATACTGGAAATACAACTAAAGAAAAAGATTTAATTGTGGAGCTGTGGATAGGGAGTCCACACATGACTCAGGCATTTCCACAGGTGTCCTTTCTCTGATATTGGCAAACTTTTGGACTTTTGTGTCTTTTTGTTTCTCTTTGTTCCATGTGTCTGCTCCTGTTGAACTATTCCTTCCTGTTGGTAAAGAGGTGCTTTGGACCAAGACTGTTTTCTTGTTCTCTGCAAAGTGCTGTGAAGAGTAAGTGCCTGGCTCTCGTCACCAGGGCTGTAGCTAACCATGAATGCTGGTGTGGGTTGAGGGTGAGTATTCTGTTAAATAGCTGCAGAAACCTTTACAGACTTAAAAAATAATGGCTTAAATGTGCAAAAGACTTGACATAACTCAGTGGTCCTAATGAAGGAGTGTATTAAATCCATTGAAAGAACATCCTTTTTCTACAATAGAGATATCCTAGTGTAAGTTGCACATAATAATTTTTACTGTTTATGTATTTATCAACTATATGTCTCACCTCTGGCTGCATTGAGAAGAAAAAGAGTAGTGATCCATACTGCAAACATCTAAAGTGAATAAGAGCACAATTCAAACATCACTGAAATTCAAATCAAGAATTCACCTAAGGGTTTCTTTGACCCACTAAAAAAACCAAACCAAACCAAGTCATAGTGGCCACAGGAGTACTTCAGTCATTCACTGAGTTGGATCCAGAAGCAGCAACTTCCTTAAAGATACTAAGGTTTAAAAAAAATAACTTTGGAATTATTTTTGTTTGCCGTGGAGATTTTGCATGTTCAGGGTATCCTTTAAGCATCCTTATCGTGACTCTGACAAACAGGAAATGTTTTTTTCTCTACAGCTGCAATTTATGGGGAAGTAAATTAAAATCTTACAGCATTTGCAGCAGCATATTTTTACAGAGCAAAGTTTGTCCTAGGATTTAATAGAAAAGCTACTAATAGAACTGCCATTCAATGATTGTATTTAAAAAAGAACAATCTTAATTTGTATTTTTTCAATTACATGGATAGTGCTGGAAACTCATTTTTATCATTGCTATCAGCCATGTATGCTTATCAGCTGTTGTCTGCTTGGTCACCTAATCACAGCTGATAGGTAAGCATCAGAATAAATGGAATCCATCATTTACTTCAAGGAGATGCAGAGAAAGACTTTTCAGTGCAGTCTCACGATTACCACTTATCTTCAGAAAAAAGAAGGTAATTCTTAAAAACTCTAATATCATGCCTAGATCATCCAACGAGTCTTGCACAGGCAGAACCCTGAACCTCTTTCCTGATCAGTCTTCCCAGTCCCCTGAAGTCCATGATACACTGTTAGGAGCAAAGAGTTTATCCCTGTGAAACCTATTGCAGTCTCAAGCATGTCCTGCTTCCATCTCCTCCCTGTGCAGCCACTCACCAAATACCCCACATCTTACCATGATGAACCTCATTTCAGTTCCTTAGGTGTTCTTGGCTCCGGTATATCCCATTTTACCGTGGCACAGCTCAGAGCAAATCCTTAGGGTCCACCTCTCAGTTGCTCGTGGCAAGCCTTGTAGAAGCTCTTTGAGGAGTCTGGAATGAGGCAGGACAGTGCTGTGCCTGCCCTTCAAGGGCACATGGTGGAAGGATCCTCACCCCACCACTGCCCCACAAAGCATGTTCCCAGCTCTATCTGTGACTGTTGGCTGGTGCCAAAAGAGATCTCCTTCTGTCAGGCGTGCTTCATTTGAGATAACACGGACCAGGTCAGACCAGTTGTGCTGTGACTCGACCTATTTAAAGCCAAGTTTCAAACAGGGTGTTATTGTCCTCCATTGGTAATTATTTTTCAAGGTAAAAAGTGCCGATGAACAAACACACGGCCTTTCAGGATCAGTGGGACTGCTTATCTTACTATGATGCTGAGCTGGGTTCAAGCTGTTACCTGAGAAAATGCAGACAGAAGAGAGAAATATGAAAAATGATAAAAGAATTAAATTGCTCATTCTATCATCTCTTAGTTCCTCATCTTGTAGATCTCTCATCTGTAATTTTGCTACTGGATAAATTACCTGACTTTTCTTTGAAAAGGTGACAGAAAAGCTTTTAAACAAAGGAGAATAGTTTCTTGGGCAGTTTGTCGGGCCATTCAATCACCGTGAATCTTCATAATTAAATAGTATTAATTGCACTAATTTTATTTTTTAACGTTTTGATAATGATGTAATTTCATTCAACATTTCACACTTTCCTAGAAAATTTTGTTCCTGTAAGTTATGCGGGTCTTTCCAACTTAAATGATTCTGTGATTCTGCGTAGACACAAATGAGAAACTTGCATATCTACATTTTAATGTTAAACCCCTTAAGTATACAAGATGACACCACCTAAGGCAAGGATGTACAGAAAGGGGAGACTCCCTTTTGGTATAATCCTTTCCACTGACTGATAGCTTATTTCACATTTAGCACATGCCAATATGAACAGGGTTAAAGTGATTCTTATGAATGCTAGGTACAAACGCATTTCCAGACTTTCCTTTTTTTGTTTAGCTAGCCTGGAAAGGTTAATTTCTTCAGATGAAAGCAAATAGATGTTCTAACTCTGTGCTCTGTATTCCTAACAGAAAATTAAGAAGAAAGGTTAGTACATAGAGAGTTTCTTTTCTTAGTCTTCAGGACTATTTTGGTGTGAATGTTCTCAGGGGAGCTCAAGACATGTGAATAACCCATTACATTCAGAAGCCTTTCTGAAACCTGGTATTACAGTCCCACACCATGCCACACCCCCCTGCTGCAACATAGACTCTACTGCAGTCTGGTGGTGACTATTTCAGATCACTTACAAGATTCAGAGACATTGCCAAGTTAAAATTAAAACAACAACAATTTTAAGGCTTTTGATTTTACCTAAGATGAGGACATAATTTTCTCACATCCTAGGTGTAAATGTGTACTATGCAATTCTCATAAATCAGTATTCCAGCTAGTACTGAGAATCATCTGGCATTTAACTTATCTAGGCTTTTCTCAGAGCACATGAAGTAACAATTTAGTGATGTTCATGCTGCCTTTCAGCAGTCATTGAGACAAAGCAGCTCTCCTCCAGTGTTTAAGACACAGTTACTGGAAGAGCAAAGTATCTTCATACTTGTAACAAATTAGTCAGAGGATTTACTCCAACTGACAGGCATGAAATGGGGTTTCTATGCTAATTTACTAATTCCAGGAAAGCTCATAGCTCGGCAGCATTGTTAGGTCTCAGTACTTCTGTGTTGGCTTCTAGAAAACTTTGTACTTTAACAAGGTTAACTACTTCAGTATTATTCGAGACCTGCGTAGGAAGTAGCAAGCCACAAAATGCTGACTCTCTATCCCTCAGATGTTCTTGAGAATTTCTCATCCATCAACTTGTTCAAGCTGTCCTGAACTCACACACACCTCTAGCACACCCAGCATCCTGTATCAGACACGGTCTAATTATGCAACTGTGAGAAGAATCATCTCCTTTCATTTGTCTTGAGGTGTGCAATGCCAGCTTCATTTCATGCCCAGTTACTAGTGTGGAAGAAAATGAACAAGTAATTTTCTGTTTCCTTCTCCATGTTCCTCCTCATTCTATAGATCACATTCATAGCCCCAGTCTCTTTTCAGGGCTGACTTCTGTTTTTCTTTTATATACCAGAGGACATGGCAAACCTACTGCTTGTTTCATCAGGCTAGAGAAGGTGGACATTAGTCTTTTGCTCTCCATTACCAAAACCAGTAAGAAAAATTCCTTCTGTTCTTAAGTTTATCAATGAATGTGTGTTTTTCTTGAGGGTTGAAGTGGCCAAAGGTGGAAGGAGGTTCTTTCTGCAACTAAAACACAGCTTTGTGCATTCCCTCCTAAAAGCTCCCTTCTTTAGCGATATCTGTAAGAGAGGAACTTACATGATGAGATACGGTGCATGTAATATATTACGCTAAAAAATAGGCCTAATAGGAATAATTCCGCAAGTTATTGTGCAGGGCTGTTTATGCTTTTTTTCTTTTCTTCTTTTATCTTCTTTTTATTCTTTAGTTGTAATTGTACCCACATATAAAGTCTTGAGCTGGAGAGTAAACTTTCTGAACATGGACCTACCTGTGTACCTCTGCACATTTCAGAGTGTGTAATTCAGTTTTGTGTTGTGTATGAATAACTTTTATTACAGATGGTAACAGCAATGTAAAGGTCACCTTTCCCAGCATATCAGTTGTAAGGTTACTTCCCAAAGGAAGTAACAGTTTTTAATAAAAAAACCTTAAATACCCGCAAGTATTTTTCTATTCATTACAGCCTGCTGAAAAAGATATGAAGGGATTATTATTCTTTATATCTGCTGTCCTTTCATTATGATCCAGCTTCTAATACTTTTATTGATGCCAATCCCAATGGGATGACTCATAGAATAAAATATTTCTTAGCTAAAGAAAGAGTATCAAATGTTAAGTTCCATTTGGTTTACATTTTAATACTTATTTAAATGAACAGCTATTGCATGACTTATTTATAAATTACATGGAAGCCTAAATTTTTTTCTTGCTCTTCCCAAGGTGAACCTGGAGTTACCATGAGATTTGATCTCTGATGCTCCTGACTACACTTTGTCCCAGAAATTCCAACGAAGTGAAGAGGTTATGTAAGTACACTGGCTCCTATCTGCTCTCCTCATATCAATATGTATTTTCAAGGATGTGAGTGTGTAAATAGCCATCCTTAATTCACTGCTTATTTCTCTGTGGTTAACTACAACACTTACTGGCACTTTGAGAAGGATTAATCTTTACAAGGAATTATGCACAAAACATTCCCCTGATCTTTAGCTGACCTTCTAATGTCTAAATCAAGAATTGCTGCCTAGCCTGATCTCTCTGGATATAGCTCACATATCTAGGTAAATCTGAAACATCCCACTACTATGCTACGAAGTTATTCAATTCAGTGTCAGTTTAGAGCTCCTAGAAAAGTACAGATCCATATTCATATTGATGTAAGAGAGCAGAGATAAGCATCGTTATTCAGCTCTAGTACAGTTTAACTTTCATTTGGCAAAATACAGTTACATCAACTTTGACTGGAAAAACAGGTGGAAAAAATCTTACTTGTGCAGTGCTTCAGTTTGATAAAATATTGCACTGCCTGAAACAGTTTAGGTAAGAAAAGAATTCAAGAAATATTAGGAAGTTCAGATTTTAAAGTTTGCAGATATGTATCCCAATATTTTCACATAATAGTGAAAAAATTGCTGATAACCATCTGGTTAGGAATAGATCATATTTGTCTCTACAGCAGCTGCTGAGTCTAGGCTGCATATTGGAAGCAGATGCAGTAGGTCAGAGTCACTGATTGAATTCAAGAGAGTTAGACTGATTTCTATCAGGTAAGGTCTGAAATTTGTGTCTTAATAAACAAAATACACTCATTCTGGCAGTTGCGCCAAACAGACTTCAAGGGGGTTAGCTGGTCAGCATTTCTGTGACAAAACACTCGTGCTCAATGCATATTCTAAGGACAGCATTGAATTTAAATGTACAAAACAAGGACCTAAAGAATATGATATAAGCAGAGAATTTTAAAGCTCCACCAGCAAGGTATTTTAAGGCCAGTGGACACCATGCGTGTTGATCTAAATTTTGGGATGTAAATTAGTAAAAAACAGTGCAAAAAATGAAAGAAATAAGAAAGCTTTTAGACTGTTTCATTACCAGTTGCTATTTCTTTCTTTCTCTTATCAGCCATCTAGCATGAAATTATTGGGTTTGTACCTTTGAGAAGTTAGAAGATATTTTAAGGAAAGACAATAAATACCATAAAAAATAGATTTCATAAATTAATGAGAAAGAATGGAACCAGGATTTTAAGAATAGGTTCTTTCCACAGCCCTGGAGAAGGCTGTGGCAAATGAATTGTAATTATCAGGATGATTTTTTTTTTTTTTTTTACAGTTTAAAGAGTACATGAAGTGGTGAGATAGAAGCTCTGTCTGAAGGCTTTTGAATTTATACATTTTTAAGTTAAAGTTGGTGGCTATTAGTAAAAAGGAAGCCATCCTTTATGACATCTGATAGCATAGTTGCTGAAAATCTATGACTTTAAAAACACTCTATTTTTTTTTAGTTGCTGATTCTGTCTGACATTAAAGAAGACATTTTATATTAAACAAGTAACATCAGCTTATGGGATGCCTGAATTGTTTTCTATATCTTGATATGATACCCAGAGGGTGATTGGGCACTGAACAGATTCCCCAGGGCAGTGGGCACAGCCCCAAGGCTGCCAGAGCTCAAGAGGTGTTTGGATGATCCTCTGGGGCACAGGGTGTTAATCTTGGGGGATGGGCCTGTGCAGGGTCAGGGGTTGGACTTGATGATCCTTGTGGGTGGGTCTGTTCCAAGTGAGCATATTCTGTGATTTTACTTATATAATTTTACTTATTTCTTTCTGAAAGATAAGAATAAAGTTAGAGGTGTAAACATTCTACAGCTTCTAGTCCCTCACCAGATTTAATCTGTATTTCAGTCTTAATCAGGATTTCTAGATCCTTAAATCTCATTTTTTTCAAACTATTAAATGCCTGTAATTGCAAGAGCAGAAGACTCTCAGTTTAAAACTGGATTATAAAGTCAGTAAAATTATATTAATTTATACCAGCTGTTAGCTGCTATTTAATGGAAACACCTAGTAAAAAAATCAGGTGGTTTCATATCAGACCTTTGATGTGATACAGGGCCTGGTGTTTGTGGGTTTAGTGGTTATTTTCCAGGCACTGGTTCAGTTGCATCTCATTTCCTTTAACTTCAGTCTGGTACAAGAAGTTTACGTCAAGGTGCTCTTATGCTTGTCTCGCTATATAGGTTCAGCCCCAGCAGCAGTGGGAGTTTCTGCCTCTCCCTCCAAGAGTATTTGGGACCCAACAGCTCGTTACAGTAGAATTTTATCTTCGTGAATATTTTACAAAGTTGAGCTTCAGGAGAACTGAGGCACTTTTCATTATTCCGTGCTCTTCCAGTGCTGCACTTGCCAGGATCTTTTGGGCATGAGGAACCTTCCAGACTGCTCCAAACTTTCATGGCCCACTCGTTCTTCTTGCCACAGCTGGACCGGGTCAATGTCCCTGCAGAAAGAGAAAATTCAATGATTCTCTCTGAAACCAGAACCTCCCCTGCTTTGCTTCCTATTCCATGTTTTGCTCCCTACACAACTGAGGCCCTTCAGCTTTGTGCACCCCCAGATATCCTTTCTCCTCTCTTTTCTCCACCCCTTTCCTCCTCTCCTCTTCTTGACCCCTGTTTTCCCTCTGCCTTGAACTCCCCATCTTGTACCCACCCTCCCTCTCTTTATTTCTGCCTTTGGGGGTGAGTAAAAAGGGGTGGGGGAGTCCAGGGGTGAGGAGGTCATCAGGGGCATCCCGATGCCCAGCAGGTGAGTGGGGGATGAGAGGGGTCATAGGGAGTCCTCCCCGAAAAGGGAGGCTAAGCCCAAAAATGCCTGAAAATTTAAAGGTTACCATCTCTCTTTTTTTCTATCTATTGAAATGCTAACTGACATATACATTGACTTCAAAAGAGAGCTCCGTCTCTACTTTATTATATCCAGGATCTTGTAGTGTAAGAAATGCAGGATACAGAAGGAGGGGGGGCTTTGAAAGCAGGACGAATGAAGCTCCAAGGCGCGTGCCAGTGCGAGGACGGCAGGCAGAGCTCTGGGTCGTGGCTTTGCCGGCCGCTCTCCCTTTCCCCAGGGGGCTCTGGAGGATCGCTGCTGCCGCCTGCGGGCGGCGCGCGGTACTGCAGGGAAAGCCGCGCGGCGAGCCGGATGCAGCCCCGTGGAACTGCGCTGCTGCAGCGAGTCTGGCCAGGCGCCCGTTCCCTGGCGGCATGTCCGGCTGGCGCCGGCAGCAAGGGAAGGGCCGGCGGGCCGGGGCTTTGGCCAGATTATGGTACTTTTGCCCCGCTTATCCTGCCGTGAGTCGCTTTGAGTGGGACATGCCCCCTTTGAGCTTTCCCCGGAGCCTGTGCCATTACGGTCAGCACGGGGGAACGAGGAAAAGCCAAATATGCCTTAACGTTCTCTGCCCCGCAGGACGCCGTGACCGGAAACTCTCGAGCCACACTAAAGATGGCGATGCCCTCACCGGAAGTCGTCACAGCCCACACTGAAGATGGCACCGCCCTACCGGAAGTCCTTCAGCCTACAAATAAGATGGCGGCGCCCTACCGGAAGTCCTCCAGCCTACAAGCAAGATGGCGACGCCCTGACCGGAAGTCCTCCAGCCTACAACCGAGATGGCGCCGCCCTACCGGAAGTCCTCCAGCCTACAAATAAGATGGCGCCGCCCTACCGGAAGTCCTCCAGCCTACAAATAAGATGGCGACCCTCTACCGGAAGTCCTCCAGCCTACAAGCAAGATGGCGCCGTTTTACCGGCACGCCGTCTCTCCCCCCGCCGGGGCTGCCGGCACGCCGTCCCCACCCCCCGCCGGGGCCGCCGGCACGCCGTCCCCACCCCCCGCCGGGGCCGCCGGGGCCGGAGCTGCCGCCGCAGCCGCCACGCCCCCCTGGCCCGCTCCACCCCGCCCCCCTGGCCCGCCCCACCCCGCCCCCCTGGCCCGCGCCACCCCGCCCCCCTGGCCCGCCCCGCCCCAACCCCCTGCCCAGCCCCCCTGTTCCCTCCCCGTCCCCGCCCAGCTTGGTGCTCTGATGGGGCTGGGCTGCGCCGCCGGAATCCTCTTTCCTTCTCCAGGAAGCTGCACGTGGCTCAGCCACGAGGACGACCGAGCGAGCGGCCGTTTCATTTCGGTGAGTGCGGGGGACTCCGCTTGGCTCTCTTCCATATCCCATCCCGCTCCGCTGCCGCTTCTTCGTCCCGTCCCGTCCCGCTTCCGCTCCGTCCCCCCCCAGCGTCCCGGTCCGCTCTGCTCCTTCCCCTCCCTGTGCCGCTGCCGTGCCACCCCGTCCCGTCCCGTCCCGTCTCGTCTCGTCTCGTCTCGTCCCGTCCCCACGCCCCTGGGTCTTGCGGTGCCGGGGCGATGGGCCGGGGCTGCGCCGCCGGAAGCCTCCCTCCTTCCCCGGAAGCTGCACGTGTCTTAAGCCTTTTTGTCTCTGCCGCGGCCAGCGGAGACACGGCCATAGCGCCGATCCGCGCTCAGGGAGCACTGGAGGGGCTGGTGGGGAGCGGCGGCCCGGCTGCAGTGCCGCTCCCGGCCGTGTCCGCCAGGCGGCGCCTGCGAGGCGGGGGGCAGCTCGTCTCGGCACTGCTTCTGGTCCGGACAGGGCTCGGGACACCTCGCAGCTCTGCTTTGGCCTTGGGGGGTTATTTCTCTTGGCTTTTAAGGCAGAGGGTTGTTTGGCACGTCACTCTTGCTGCTTGCAATTCTTTCTTTTTCTGGTAGTGAATACATTTGAGAAGCCGTGGGGTTCTAGGATTCAGTTGTTCTAAATAAGGTGATTGTCTTAGTGAGCAATTGGAGTCGTTCTCCAGTGCGGAGTGCAGAAGGATTTTTCTGTCAGCTAATTGTTTCCTAATTTCTTTTCAAGCTCTCCTACGAACCTTGCACCGGTGGGCTTAGCCGCACTTGCCGTGGGGGCTGAAGTGAGAAGCAGCTGGAGGTGTTTGCTCTCTGCTCGGTCCCCACCTTGCCCTCAGTTCCCTGGCCCTGCAGGTAATCACAGCTCACCTTGGCTTTTCCAGGGCCCTTGCTGAAGGGTTTCCAAGTGTGGCCCTCAGAATTTCTGCAGGTGGAATGGATGGCTGTTTCAGAGCACTTGTCACTGGGCCACCTGTGTTTTAACACTTGCCAAGGCAGGAGAATTGCAGCAGGAGAAGGGTAATTATTCCTCTGAAGTTGTAAGCGAGTGCAGGAGAAATGCTAGGAAGGCACCTGGATATGTATTTAGGTACCTGAGTAGCTTTGGCTGGTAGAAACACTCCATGGATGAGACAGAAAGGGCTGGTGCTGGAGCATGTTTAAGAAGTCAGCATAGGGAGCTTCAGTCTTCTAAAATTAGACAAAGCAGTGAAGGATGATGATGGAGTAGAACAAGTTGGTGTTTTCAGCTTTGGGACTTGACTTGCTCATGGGAACAATCTGAATAAGGGATGTTCTTGCTGAGAATTCCCCCTGGTAGATCTTCCCCATCTAGGGTTGTATCACGGACAGTGTTTCCAATAGGCTGGAGATAAAGTTGTGAATCTTAGATTTGCAATGCTTTGGAGCTTGGATGTTTTGTGAAGTAGGAGAAATTGTGACTTTGGAAAGTGACTGAGCTAGGCTCTATACATATAGCTCAAATCTTAGGTTAAGAACACCCAAAAATGAAAAAAATAGCAAAGGGCTTAGATTTGCACAGAAAGGAAAGCAAAGCTGAAATGTGCTGCAGAGCTGTCCAGAGGCTGGGCAAGGAATTTCTGTGGCTTTGGGGTTTGAAATAGGAAGTAATGGGAGTGGCAGAGAATAATTGTCTTTTGTTATTGCTTTGGAAGCATTCACAGCTACACCGGTCTGCTCCAAGGCCTGATGATGCAGGTGGCTGATGCAATCCTAAATAAAAGCACATAGAATGAAGCTAAATCTGAGCAGTTTCATTTAATCCAGTCCCAGTGGGGAGAAAATGAAAGAGGAGGGAAACTTGGGGAGTTTGGTAATTTTAATCTGAGCACTGCTGATTCTTGTGCTGGAGAGAGTTTAGTGACACATGAGGTCCTTGAGAGAATTCTTGGCTTATTGGTTCAATGAGAGGCCTCGAGCAGCTGTTAAAAAATGTTTTCTCTTCAGTTCAGTTTCAGAGTTCTGTGATCCCGGCCTCATCTCGTCCACCTCACTTGGACTCCCCGGAGGAAAAGGCAGAAGAGAGTTACAGTAAGAATAAAAAATGCAGTCACCTGGGATTTCAAGGTTTTGCACATGTGCTTTTTTTCTTGCTAAGGGGAAACCACTTCTTTATCTTAGATTGATATCATGAGGAATATTTACTGACACTGGTAGGATTGAAAGCTTTCCATAGATCCCATTACCGGGCCAGAGTAGAATTGGGCATTTTGCAATTCCTTGAAAAATATGTCACAACACAGTTCAGGCTTTGTGTTTTGCTTCAGGGAATTTTTTCCTGATTCGTGCCTTGTATTTTTTTTATTTTTTTTATTTTTTTTTAACGTTCAGTACTTTTCATCTTCTTCACTTTTCTCTTGAAATTGTACATCTACTCATCTTTTCACTTGTGAGGTCTCCCACAACATTCTCACAAGTGTCTTGGAAATCTGTTGCAGAATTTGTGCAAACCCGGCCAGACTCTCCACTCACAGAGCGTGGTTTTCAGCCATCTGCGACTGAATTGGAATTAGCTGGGTTTTGCAGGGAGACTCTCCAGAGGTCTACGTCTTCGTTGGGACTGCTACTGACTGAGCAAAAGGTATGCCTGTTATTCTTGACAGCAGCATGCAGCTGAGAAGAGCACAGCCGTCCGTTTGTAGCCACACACACACACACACACACACACACACACACACACACACAGACAGAAAAAAGGCAGGAAAAATTAGAAGAAACAGTCTAAAAATCAAACGCTAGTGTTCAGACAGATGTATGCATTGCAGTTGGAATTCCTCGAGCACATAAAGAAAGGTTCAGGTAGGACTAAGTAGGAAATCATGTTTTGTCGTCGTTGGGTTTACTTTTGGGGTTTGTTTCTTTTTTGTTTTGAGTTTTGTGTGGTTTTGGTTGGTTGGTTTAGTTTTGGGGTTTTTTTCTTTGTTTATCTGATTGCTTTTGTTTGTCTTTTGCTGTTGTTTTTTTTGTGTGTGGTGTGGGTTTTTTTGTTTTTCATGTTCACAGTTCGAGGGGAATTAAAATCAGGAACCATGCAAACCATGACAAAGGGGTCCAGAGGAGAGCATAAGAATAATTCTCTTTGCCTGTCTCTTTTATAATTCTCTTTGCCTGCCTTTTTTCTAATTCTTAAGGCAGAGTAATGAAGTTTCTTTAGCCTATAGAACAAAGAGGAAGGTTTAGGAGGGGATGTTAAGAACTTTCAAATATTTAAAAGACTTTTTTCTGGCTGAAAAACCAATCCGATTCTCAAGTGCCTGTAGTGCTTATGTCAAGAGGCATGAACCAAGGGGTAAAGCTTCAGGAGAGGTGCAGATTAAAGCTTCATTCTGGGAGAGTACAGCAATAGAAATGCCCAACTCTCTGCATACAACCATAATCTTTTCTCCTCCAAAGGCCCCTTTTTGGTAAGAGAGTGTGAATGTGGCTATCATCAAGACTGTTTGTGTAGACTTCCACACAACGTGGTCCACACTTTTCAGCAGTTGTTTTCCATATGTTTATATGTTCAGCTTTTCTGTGGGGGGATGTCATCACTTCCATCATATGCTTGAGGACAGTTTTTTTCCAGAAATGATTATATGTAGCATGGTGCTGGGGAGGGGTTGGGGGGGGGGGAAGTAATCACTAAAATCTGTGCTTTCTCTCAGTGAAACTAAGAAATTTCAGACCTTGCTTGCTGAAGATTGTGTAGAGCTTTGTTTCATACCTTTCTTGAAAAATACGTCTTTTTGCAGCTCGTAACTCTAAAACCTGGTGATACTAAACCCCGTGTTCTTGGCAGCTTTCATCCATATGTGAGGCTTTTTCTCTGTCAAATATAAGCATTCATTTTCAAGGAAAGATAGCCAATTACTGTGTCCACACATCAGGCACTGACTTAGAGTCTTCAGATATCTACATATATCTATATATCTACATATCTATATCTCTGTATACATATACGTGTATATCTACAGTCTCTGCCCTTTTCCATCCTGAGTTCAGTTCTCTTCTGTCGCCTCTTTTCATCCTCAGCCTTGCAGTTCCACTTCCCTACTGGTTTTTACGGGGCCGGGGAGTCAAAGTGAAGCTAATCAATCCTCACTTTTTCGCCCATTTCTTTGGTGTGATTGGTGGGGGAGGCTGCTTAATGTTCTTGAATGGCAGGAATAAATTCTCTGGGTCAGTTTGCAGTGGGAGTAAAGAACAGCCTCTTAACTTTTGGTCCATATGCGTGTTAATTGCTCAGACAACAAACGATGGCTCTAAGAATATTGCTCTACTCTGCAGTGAATCCAGGTATTTTCAGTCCAGCTGCTTTAGGCCAGGCTGCAGTTTTATGGCCTCTTGTCCATCAAGCCAACAGCTCCCTGTCACCTGTGCACTTTTTCTGCTCCACTTTGTGAGAAGAGGGGAAATACAGTTCATGAAGGAGAGAGATAGAGAGATAGACAGAAGGCACTAAGAATGTCTGAAGTTTAAAATCAACCCTTCCTAAAATCAATCTGCTGGAGTCAGGGAGGAGGGAGGAGGGTGCAAGGACCAGCACAGGATCAGAGCCCACCGAGGCTCATCCGGGGAGGGTCTGCATGATCCCAATGCCACAGCTGAGGGCATTCCCCAGGGACTCCCAGATCCTGACATCTCTGCCCAGGTAAGGAAAGCTGACACCGTGCCAAAGCACGCTCCTCTCCAAAACCCAGCAACTAGGGAAAACATCCGGGGAGCAACGGGAAGAAAAGCTGCTGATTGAATTCACAGGTGGGTTTTCAAATGCATTTTATCCAGGCTGGCATTTTCCCTACCTGCCCACCAGCGACTGCCCTCGTTTTTACCCCAAAATGTCCATTCCCTCCACAACATGTCCCTTTTTTCCCCTCCAGAATCCCTCCTCCCTTCCCCTCTCCCCCCTTCCCCCCCCCGCCGTGAGTGACGCCCCGGCAGCCCGCCGGGGTGGGCGGAGCCTCGGGTGGCCCGAGCCCGCAGCTCCCGGTGCCGCCGCCTTGTCGGGAATGCCAGCGGGACACAGATCCCTGCGTCGGGTCCCCGAGAGCCATCCGGGCCCCCGATCCCTGCCCCGGGACAGCGAGCCCCCCGTAGCCGCGCTCCGTGGCCAGGCAGCCCCGCTCGGTTCATCGGTGGGCGGTGCCGGTGTCGGTGCCGGTGCCGCCCAGCTGCAGTTCCGGAAGTCGTCACTCAAGACGGCACCGCCCTCAACGGAAGCTGCGGAGGTGCATGGCAAAGATGGCGGCGGCCACGCGGTCGGCGCCGCGGGCGGCAGACGCGACGATGAGGACGCCCGAGCGAGCGGCCGTTTTATTCAGGTGGGAGAGGGGGACTCCGCTTGGCTCTCTTCCATGTCCCGTCCCGCTCCGCTCCCTCCCACCTCCCATCCCGCTGCCGGTCTGCTGCTTTTCCCCCGCCCCGTCCCGTTCCGTCCCGCTCCGCTGGCCCGGTCCCGGTCCCCGTCCCGCTCCGCTCCTTCCCTGTGTCTCGGGGGGACCCGGTGGAAATAGAAAGCGTTTTCGGGGGCATCCGGAGGGAAGAAGGCTTCTCGGGGGGGGTGCCGGTGGAAATCTTGGGGGGATCCGGGGGCAAGAGAGCATTTTGGAGTGGCCCGGTCTGAAAACAAAAAACCCAAAAAAACCCCACACCGGTTCAGGCGGCAGAGGCTAGGGTAACCAGATAAGCCTATGTTTTATTTCTTAGATCTTATCTCTCTCCCCACAGAGGTGGAACTTTCAGCCCCCAAAGGCTTTTTGTTTTCTTTTCCCTGGTAAAAATTGGTCGGGAGTGGCCGATCGTGCCTGGAATGCCTGGAATGCGGGGCAGGGAACGGGCGGGGGGCGCCGCCATGGAAGGAGCCGAGGGGCAGGGACTTGTCCATACAAGGAGTGTCGGGGCGGGCCCATGCCCATAAAAGGCAAATGAAAGGTGGGGATATGCCCTTAACGGGTGCGTGGTGGGCGGGGCTATGCCCGTAAATGGAGGTTGTGGGGCGGGGCGGCGCCTATAAAAGGCGCGTGGTAGGCGGGTCTATGCCCGTAAATGGAAGTTGTGGGGCGGGGCGGCGCTCATAAAATATGCATATGGGGCGGGGCCGCGCCCATAAAAGACTCGTGTGGGGCGGGGCTCCGCCCGTACAACGAGGGTGTGGGGCGGGGCCGCACCCATAAAAGGCGCATGTGGAGCAGCGCTGCGCCCATGAAAAGGAGGGCGTGGGCCGGGAAGGGTGTGGCTGGAAGGGCAGATTTTGGGGCTTGAAATGGAGTTTGTTTCTCTCCAGGCAGTGAATGGAAATATTGAGGTGATCAGGGGTAGAGAGGAATGGAAAAGTTAGGATATTAAACTTTGGGTGGTCTGGTGGGTAGAGACTGAGTCTTTGGAGGTAGATTGAGGTTGTCAGCAGTGGAGGGGAGGGGAATCATTTTGGGGTCTCCCTTGGGTTGCTGCTTTGTGCCGTGGCTGCAGCGAGGCTGAGCCCTGTCCCTGCTGTTGCAGGAGCGTCCCGGGGCGGGGGCTGTGCGGCAGAGAGGGCAGGGGGGCTGTGGAGCTGGCCCAGGGGGTCCTTTGCAGGCGGCGGCGCTGTCGGGGCTGCAGTACCGGCCGTGTCCGCCAGGCGGAGACTGTGGGGCAGGCACTGCGGGACACGGCCCAGGGTGGGGAGGGGGCACCGCGGGTGGGACCCCCTGCGGGGGGAGGGAAATGGTGCCCCTGAAATGGGGGGCCTCTGCTGGGCTATTGCACTGCCACCTCTCGTGTTTGGGGATAAACCCTCTGGGGAGCCATGGGAACAGCAGGGTGAGAGCCAGGAGCCTTTGACTTCCAGAAAGCACTGAGTTTCCCTCTGCTCTCTTTCAGGACAGGGCAAAGCCTTGAACTGGGAGCAGTTCTGCCAAATCTTTGGGCTGTGAGCAGCCACAGGCAAGAGGCTCCAGCCCTGACTGATGCCTTAGAGAGCATCACTGAAATCAGCATTACTGGCCTGGCCTGTGCCCACTGCCAGTTGTTCACCCAACAAAATTCCAAAGCGAGTGTTGCTTCTGTTTTAAGAACTGAAAATAACTTTAAAGCCAAATAAATCACCATTTCCTTCTTCTTGTTTCCTCTTAGATGGTGGAATTGCCAGTCTGTCCTCCGTGAGCTGAGCTGTGCCTGCAGGGGACTGTCAGGCCTTGTTGGCTGTGAGTTCCTTGTTCTTCTCCCTGGGAAACTTCCTGGAAATCATTCTCAGTTAGGTTGCAGAACTGTTTTCTGAAGCCTGTCCTCTGCCTTTGGCTGATAGATCTCCTCTTTCTGCCTTGGGATTTGCAGCTGTTCCCCCCTGGAGAGGGTCAGAAAGAGGCCCTGAGGGCAAAGGGACCTCCCTGTGTCCCCAGGGACCTCCAGGGGACAGAATGGACACTCTGGGGTCATCTCTGTGTTAGTGTGTAGGGGACAGAATGAACATTTTGGGGTTAAAATGAGGGAATCGGTAGTGGACAGGTGGTGAAAATATTGGACCAAAGTCTTGAGGTTGTCTGTAGAGGACAGGAAATATTTTGGAGGGAGGTTTGTTGTTCCCTTGTGCTGCACTCTGTACTCAGTCGTGGGTCAGCTCCAGAAATTTCCTGGGCAGCTCCAAAAATGATCTCTGAAAAGTGGGAAAATCCCGCTGGCAAAATGCAGAGGAACAGGTATTCTGAACCTCTGCTGCCTCTTACGGAGCAAAGCTGGTAATCCCAGGTCTCTCTTGGAAAAATCTATGACCATAAGGTTTCCCAGGAGAAAAATAAAACCAAGGACAGAGATGAGGGAATGTGCTCCCAATGAATAAGGATTTGATGGGTGCAGGAATGATTCGTGTGTGTTTTACACTCCCCTTTTTCTTCCCGGAATAACCTTAAAATGATTCCTTTAACAGACCGACCAAACTGGAGAATTTGAATTAGAGAGGAAGCGACGCACAACAAATGCAGGTAGATTTTTGGTAGATGATGTAACAATAGGTAATCTATGAGAGTGTTTTCAAAACATTTCACCTAATTGGAAGATTTTTAAAATTGGGGTGGTTTTCAGGCTGCACGTGTATGTTTGTAAATGTACGTGCATGCAACCGCAACATGAATGCACTCACGTGTGGACATTCCTGTTGAATCTAATAATGATGCAGCAACTTCTTTGCTTAGAGAATCCTAGAGGAGGTGGACTTCTTCTGTGGGTGCAGTTGAATAGTTCCAAAGGCCTGGGGGAGGGTGTAGTTTCGATGGCAAAAGGAATTTAGCCCCTGACTCAGGAAATACTGGATCTCCTGGCCACGAGGAAGTAAGCATCATCCTCCTCGTCGCCTGTGGGTGCTGTGACCGATAAACAATGACAAAACTGCCCAGACAAAGAGAACCACTAAGCACAAATTTGCTTCTTGAAAACAGACCTGACAGCGATCCGTTTCCTGTTCAGGGACTCTGGGGGCTTTTGGACCTTAAAGGGACTAAGGCCAACAGTACAACCCATCATTTCCTTTGGGAGACACGAATGCCGGTCATAAAAGGTACAGAACAAGTTTTAAGCCGGTTTTGCTTCGTGATGCTGGGTTCCTGGAGTTGTTTCTTTTAGTCAGCTGGTTCCTTTCCTAAATAATCTGTGCACTTGCCTGTGAAAAAAAAAGAAGGTCTCTTACAGTTTCCCCTCAGAACCCTGTATTTTTATAATCTTTTATTTGGTGGAAATGAATGAGCTTGTTAGAAGGGAATAGTGTGAGATCTTGCTGAGGTGTAGTCCCTAAACTCTAAACCAGTCACGTATATCTAGTTTTCTGCCTGATTTAATCAGACTCTTGGAAGTTATAGTAGGCATCACCAAAAGGTTATCCTGGCTCTTTCAGGTCCCTGGAGAAATAAAGGAGGTGGGTGGGATCTGGTCTGATCTGAGCTCTGGTTTAAGGGGCTTTATCAGAAGTTGTGATTCCTTAAAGCGTAAGCACTGTGTGAGAGTCCGGCTGTTGAGGATAGAGATGGACTCCGAAGATGTGGTTTTGGTGCTCTCCTGCCTCCCAACCATTGTTCTAATTCTGCTCTAATTCTTATTTAGTCTACACGGGGAAAGTGTATACCGGGCCGGGGAGTCAAAGTGAAGCTAATCAATCCTCACTTTTTCGCCCATTTCTTTGGTGTGATTGGTGGGGGAGGCTGCTTAATGTTCTTGAATGGCAGGAATAAATTCTCTGGGTCAGTTTGCAGTGGGAGTAAAGAACAGCCTCTTAACTTTTGGTCCATATGCGTGTTAATTGCTCAGACAACAAACGATGGCTCTAAGAATATTGCTCTACTCTGCAGTGAATCCAGGTATTTTCAGTCCAGCTGCTTTAGGCCAGGCTGCAGTTTTATGGCCTCTTGTCCATCAAGCCAACAGCTCCCTGTCACCTGTGCACTTTTTCTGCTCCACTTTGTGAGAAGAGGGGAAATACAGTTCATGAAGGAGATAGATAGATAGATAGATAGATAGATAGATAGATAGATAGATAGATAGATAGATAGATAGAGATAGATAGATAGATAGATAGATAGATAGATAGATAGATAGATAGATAGATAGATAGATAGATAGAAGGCACTAAGAATGTCTAAAGTTTAAATTCAACCCTTCCTAAATTCAATCTGCTGGAGTCAGGGAGGAGGGAGGAGGGTGCAAGGACCAGCACAGGATCAGAGCCCACCGAGGCTCATCCGGGGAGGGTCTGCATGATCCCAATGCCACAGCTGAGGGCATTCCCCAGGGACTCCCAGATCCTGACATCTCTGCCCAGGTAAGGAAAGCTGACACCGTGCCAAAGCACGCTCCTCTCCAAAACCCAGCAACTAGGGAAAACATCCGGGGAGCAACGGGAAGAAAAGCTGCTGATTGAATTCACAGGTGAGGGAGCTGCACCGCCAGAACCCTCCCTGTCCTCCCGGAAAAAGCACGCGGCCTGGGGTGGCAGGCCTCGTCTTTTGTCTCTGCCGCAGCCAGTGGAGACTTTTCTCAGCCGATCGGTGCTCTGGGAACACTGCAGGTGGTGGTGGGGCCTGGGGCACGGCTGCAGTGCCGCTCCTTGCCGTGTCCGCCAGGCGGCACCTGTGAGGTGGGGGGCAGCTCGTCTCGGCAATGCTTCTGGTCCGGACAGGGCTCGGGCCACCTCGCAGCTCTGCTTTGGCCTTGGGGGGTTATTTCTCTTGGCTTTTAAGGCAGAGGCTTCTTTGCCACGTCTCTCTTGCTGCTTGCAATTCTTTCTTTGGCTGCTAGTGAATACATTTGAGAAGGCATGGGCTTCTAGGATTCACTTGTTCTAAATATGGTGATTCTCTTAGTGAGCAATTGGACTCGTTCTCCAGTGCGGAGTGCAGAAGGATTTTTCTCTCGACTAATTGTTTCCTAATTTCTTTTCAAGCTCTCCTACGAACCTTGGACCGGTGGGCTTCGCCGCACTTGCTGTGGGGGCTGGAGTGAGAAGCAGCTGGAGGTGTTTGCTCTCTGCTCGGTCCCTGCCTTGCCCTCAGTTGCCTGGCCCTGCAGGTAAGCACAGCTCACCTTGGCTTTTCCAGGGCCCTTGCTGAAGGGTTTCCAAGTGTGGCCCTCAGAATTTCTGCAGGTGGAAAGGATGGCTGTTTCAGAGCACTTGTCACTGGGCCGCCTGTGTTTTAACACTTGCCAGGGCAGGAGAATTGCAGCAGAAGAAGGGTAATTATTCATCTAAAGTTGTAAGCGAGTGCAGGAGAAATCCTAGGAAGACACCTGGATATGTAGTTAGGTATTTGAGTACCTTTGGCTGGTAGAAACACTCCATGGATGAGACAGAAAGGGCTGGTGCTGGAGCATGTTTAAGAAGCCAGCACAGGGAGCTTCAGTCTTCTAAAATTAGACAAAGCAGTGAGGGATGATGATGGAGTAGAACATGCTGGTGTTTTCATCTTTGGGACTTGACTTGCTCATGGGAACAATCTGAATGAGGGCGGATGTTGTTGCTGAGAATTCCCCCTGGTAGATCTTCCCCATCTAGGATTGTATCACGGACAGTGTTCCCAATAGTCTGGAGATAAAGTTGTGAATTAGAGAGGAAGCGATGCACAACAAATGCAGGGAGAAAAGGTGGAATCGTGATGGAATCCTGGAGTGGTTTGGGTTGGAAGGGACCTTAAAGTTCATCCAGCCCCACTCCCTGAGCAGGGACACTTTCCCCTAGGCCAGGTTGCCCCTGGTCGCAGATGGCTATGGAAGTGCTGGAGGTGTTTAGGGAATGCTGATAGTTTTTCCCCCACCTCTGGCCATCGGGTTGTTAAAAAGACTGATTCACCTCTTCCCACAGGCAAAAACGCTAGAGCAGAGGGAGGGAAGGAGCAGAGAGAACTGCAGCCCCCAGCAGCTCGGTCAGTGCTGGATGGACTCGGGGCTGGGAAAGGTCACTCAGTGTGAGGGCAGGTGAGAGCCCAGGGTGGCCCTGGCAGCACTGGGGCTGGGAACAAGTCCAGTGGGCAAAGGAATGGACCCTGGAGAGCTGGGTAAACAGCTGGAGGAGTTTCAAGGAGAAGCAGGAAACTGGACAAGTTGCAGCAGCTCCTTTTATGTGTGTTTAGAACCACCTCTAGTGCAGCCACGAGTGAGGTGGAAAATGAACTCAGGAGGCTGAGAATGAGTCCCACAAACTGCTTACAGTGGGATTGAGTCTTCCCAAGAGCCTGAGAAGCTTTACTTTAGTTCGGCTTTATAAACTGCAAACTGAAGTGATTGTCGATGTGATGGCCCTTGCTGTCCTGTGTCTTTGGTGAGGTGTTGACTCAGTACCTTTATTGGAGCTGATGTGGATGAACGGGTGCTCCTAATTTGCCTTTAAGGTCCTGGTTTCTTCCATTCTTCTACCAGCTTCTCCATCCAGGAGATGGAATTCCAGTGCTACAGTATAGATAACTCGTTGTACTCCCAAAAGGAGCCTTTCTGCCTTCGGGACAAGTTGTGGTGCCACTGGAGCTGCTGGGAGAAGCAGAGGGTTGGCAGTGACAGGCCTAGAATGCTGTTCCTGTGGCATCGCCTCTGCCCGCGCCCCCAAGTCACGTGCCCGCCTCAGGGGCCAAGCACCATTCTGTCCCCTCCCATGAGGGACAGCCCCATGAGTGGGCAGTGAGGATGACGAGGGGTGGGACAGCCTCAGGTGTGGGCAGTGAGGATGACGAGGGGCGGGACAGCCTCAGGTGTGGGCAGTGAGGATGACAAGGGGCGGGACAGCCTCAGGTGTGGCCAGTGAGGATGACGAGGGGTGGGCCCTGCTGGGCGGTTATCTGGGGCTTTTGGAGAGGATGCTTTTTTCGATGGAGGTTTTCTGCAGAGGAGCAGTTGATTCCAAGGAGTCTCTCCAGCGGTTACAGTGGGGGCGTCTCACCGTGGCTGGGCCAAGCACCTGAGATACCTGGATCATAGCTCAAGGAAGGGGCCGAGGTATGAGCCGTGTGCCGGGGAGCAGCGCAGGACAACAGGTGGGGGCGTGTAGGGGTGCAGGGAAGATGCAGCTCGGACTGGAGGAAGAGCTTGGAGGTTTCTTTTCTGGATATGAACATGCAAAGCAGGGAGCGAGGTGGAATATAAGCACTCTAGGTGCTCGGGCAGGTGAGCCAGGACTTAGGGGAGGGACTAGCTTTCCTGAGCACCAAAAGTTCCAATTAATTGCCTCTCTCAGGAGCAGTCGAGAGGAGTTTCTACTTTAGGGCTGGGCTACAAAGGAAAGCACCTGAAACTGCTGTGGGAAACTTACTGCTGTAACCAGACTGTAGTTTCCACTGATATTTTTGCTACTAAAACTAGGGAGTTTTTTTTTCTCTGTACACAAAACCTGCTGGTATTTGTTAAACTCACTTTCTAACTTATGCATTGCTTGATAAGCACTTGCCTCTTTCCCTTTTCCTAGGGGGATGATTGGTCTTTCCTTGGAAGCAAGAGAATGTCCTGGTGTGTGTGCTTTTGCCATTGTTTCCCCCCCAGCTTACCTTTGAGCTTTTCTTGGTGCTGCATGTAATTTTTTTTGGCACTGTGGAAAGGGCACAACCTGCCATAATATAGACCTGTCTCCTCCTCTATGCAAAAGGATGTGCTTTAGCAAGTGTGAGGTGGCCTGGTGCCACCTGCAGAGCTCTCTGGCTGCCTGAGCCCTCTTTTCCTGTTGCTTTTCTTTTGTGGCTGTAATTGGCAGCTGGATAACTTTAGAAGAGCTGTTAAGTTCCTTGCCTGTGTAAATGCGCTGGTAATACCCAGGAGGGAAATGCTTGAGGCAGTAGTGATAACTGGGCTATGAGCAGAGTTTCTGGGGGACTAACAATAGCAAGGGGAAGCAAATAGCAAGCACCCAACAACTTGGCTGTTTTGAACGCATCAAAGTTTTTTTCCCCATGTTGTTTGGCACAGTGCTGTGAGCAGATGGTTTTGGGGAACAGATTGGGAGGAAATTCAGTATTGGTTGTATGAGGCCAAAGGTGTCCCTCTGTGCGTGTCTCCTGCTGCAGGAATCCCCCCAGTGGGGCTGCTGTTCCCATTCTTGGCATTGCCATGGCTGTGCTGCTCTATTCAGATCCAATGGGTGAGTTGGCAGTGCTTGACAGCTCTGTCAGAATGGCGAGGTGGGGGTGCCCATCCTTAGGGTAACCCTTAGAGAAATGGCCATGGAAAATGGTCCCTTGTTTGCAAGGAGAGGGGGCTTGCTGTACTTACTAACCAGAACACTCACCTTGGGATGTGCGAGGTAAGGAAATCTTGGTTCTGTGTAGGCTTGAGAAAAGGTGTGTAGGTACCTGTGAGTGGTGTCTGCAAAGATGAGGAGATAAAGATAATCAGAGTTGCTTTTTTGGGGTAAAATCTAGGTAACCTAGGGATGGAATGAATATTTTGGGCATAAAATCAGAGGTAAACCATAGGAGACAGAGTGTATATTTTGAGTGTAATGCTTCAGATAGTCTTTTCCATGGAAAGGGAAGCATGTAGCCCCATGATTGGAGGTGTAAATGACAGATTGTCAGAAGGGAACTGAGGCAGCAGCCAAGCAGCACCAAGTCCCTCTACACCAAGGTGAATTGTTTGAAGCTGATTAGGTGGTGACTTAGAAAACTGGGGTCTCCAGGCAGAGGTGATCACCAGAGACCCGCAATGTAGCCACTCAGAGACCTTCTAAGGGGATGTAAGTATGGTAACAAGTGTTGGGGAATGTCCTGAAGGTGGAACAGGAATGCGGGGAACAAAATGAACCCTCCTGGAATGCTGAGCCCTCCCATCAGCTACTACCGAAGTACCTCTGTGTGCACTGTGGGAGCTGATGGCCAGGACCCCCGGTGGGCTGGGATCACTGCAGGGTGTTGTCAGCAAGGAATGCCTGGCTTCTAAAACTCACCAGCTGAGTCTTAGAGGCTTCTTTGCCAAGCTGCTTTCAGGCAGCCAAATTGGCCCCGGCAGGGACTCTGTGCCTGCTCTCCCGTAGTTCCCAGGGATCTCTGGGCCTTCACGCCGGCACCGAGATGTTCTCGGGAAGGCCCTCAGATCCCCGGAGCAGTCTGGGACACGGGCAAGGTCCCGCTGCATTTCGGGAGCAGATTGGGCCCCCCTGGAGGGACAGTGCTGTTGGTGCACCCCAGGCTCGGGGACACTCGGAGGACTCCGGCGCGCACCGAAAGGGTTCTTCGGGGAGCTCCTCCGAGTGCCCCAAGCTGGGGAGCTCAAAGCAAGGTCCCTGGAATGGATTCAGGCATTCCTGAGAGTATCAGAGGTATAGCTGTCCGTCCTGGCCATGCAGCTCTGGAATGGACTTGGAACTGGATTCTAAAAGTGGTGCTCTAACGGCAAAAGGAGTGTGGGATTGGAATTAAGGAAGGAGTGGTGATGGTACCGTTGGCTGTTTTTTCTTGACTGGATTTGTGAGAGCTGCAGGAGTGCAAGGTGTGGGTTCCGGTCCCCAGCATTTGGTTTGCACGTGTCCTGGTCAGACACAGGTCCAGCTTCCTCAGCCCTTAACACACCGGAGGGAGAATTAAGGGATGGCACTGTGAAGGTGATTGGTGTGACAGGGGTTAAACTGGGAAAAGACTGGGTAATTCCTCGGTTGGTTAATTTGCAAGCTCCCCTAAACCTTTGCTCGGAAGAGATTGGTTGGACAAGTTGAGGCAGAAATGAACTTGGAAAATGGGGAGATGGAAACTGTAGTTGCTGAAACTAAATGTGTGAGAGCAGCAGCTCTTCTTGTGCAGGAAGTAACTCCCGTCAGCAGCACCGTCCCAACTGAAGCGGCAGATGCAGTTGTTCCTGTGGTGTGGGCCAGTGGAAAACAGTGTGGCCTATGAAGGGCCAAGTTAGACAGTTGTCAAACAGTAGCAGAAGTGACTCTCCAGGTAGCCCAATATAAATATGAGAAGCAAAGTGGTCAAGTAAACCAGTGCATGCTGTGACTGCAGAGGCAGGGATAGGTTGGGATCCAAAAAACTGGGGTGGAGATGCTTGTGATTTAACTGCTTTAGAGCGTGTTTCAGAGGGTGAAGTGTTTGCTGAAGCACAGCAAATAACAGGAGGGAAAGTGGAAGGTGACCCCGATGGTTATCCGGTCAGGCCTGATGTGGTGGAGGATTTTACTCAGCCTGAACTTGCTGGTGTTCTGGAGAGGTTTAAAGCAAAGACCAGGGAGTCTGTGATCTCCTGGGCAGTTGGGCTGCATGAGCTGGGAGCCTCTGGGATCAGATTGGACTGGGCAGACAGGGAGCAGTTTGTCCCGTGGAGCTGGACTGGGTTTGTTCAGGATGCTTTCGGAGGCAGGGCTGGAGAGGCTCCTTTGTTGGTTGTAGTGGTGGAAGGTTGTCCCAGGAGGGCTGGAGCCTTTGACCTCCTGCTCCCCCCATGAGCCCCGACGGGACCGTGCACTTGGCAATGGAGGGCCCCCCATTGCTGAGTCAGCGGTTCCGGGGGCTGGCAGGGATGGGATCAGGATGCTGAGCTCCAGCCAAGGCAGGGCAGGAAATGGTGCAGCCACTGCAAGAAGTGAAGGCAGAGTGAGATGAAGGCCAAGCTCCAGCACAAGGGTGGGTGAGAAAAGCCCATGGCCCTCAGGTGGAGCTTTGAATTCCTTGGAAAAATGGATCTCGTCAAAGGCCTCAGGCCCGTGTGGGTGCTGGAGCGGAGGCCTCTTCAACTCATGGTCAGCCTAAAAAGGTGCAAGGACAGCAAGTTTTGATGATAGAACGAGGTGGCAAACAAGGTGAAGTGGTAAAGAGAAAAGCTGAGCTTCAGATTGGTCCTGTGCCACAGCAGCCTTGTGGAGTGCTTGTTGCTTTCCCTGACTGTGGAATGGCAGTGGATATTTCCAAGGGCTGCCTTGTGCTGAGGAACACTGGGGTCAGTTCCCTTTCCCTGGGCAGGGCAGGCAGGGCAAGTTTACCTGCCCCCCTGGAGGGTGGCTGGATGAGACTTGATCACCAAATGCAAACAGTAAGTAGAGGAGGTCCATTGGTGACCTTTGGGCATCAGGTAGAACAACTCACTGCTCACTCCTGGGGGGATATATTTACAGCATTCTCACCATCGGATAGGAAGTTTTTGAAGACTTTATTTCATCCACTAATCATAGTAATTACACTGATTTTATGAACAATAGGGAGTTGTTGTCTATGGCATCTCCTCCAAGAAGTTGTTTCTTGCATGTGTCTATCCTGACCAGGGATCAAAGGAGCGAAGGGAAAGGATGAGAAGTTCCCCGAGAGTTGCTGCCCAGGGGCTGCTGCCCCTGAGGAACAGGGTGAAGGCTGTCTGTGCTCAGGTGCCCTGGCTGAAGTGTGCAGTTGGTGTGAGTGTTGCTGGAGAAAGGCAGGCCAGGTGTGTGCAGCTGTTCCGTGCCCTCCACCCTTGGCCCTGCTGGGGCACCCGGCCAGCGCTCCAGGGGTGGCCAACTTGGAGCTCCCGAGAAGCTGCCCATACCCACAGCCGGATAGTGCCAGGCCTGGCCTAAAGCCGGCTCTGTTGGTCAGAGTCTGGCCAGCAGGAGCCTCTTGTAGCCGCCCCGCAGCCTCCCCTGCGGGTGGACGCACCCATAGGAATTGTGGCAGTTCCCGGAGACTGCGGGATCGGCTGTGCCGGGGCTGCCCAGCTGCCCTGTGGGCTGGGGGTGGAGCGTGAGGGGGCCGTGGGGGAGAGATTTCTGCTTAGCCACAGTTCTGTCTCTCGAGGCAGTCAGGATTTGATACCTTGCTCATTTATCAGATCCCATAAATCTGTATCTGATGTGTTGGATTGGGTTTGTTTCAACTGTTCCTATTATCCTGTGACTTGTGAGGAGTTGTTTCCTCAAGTGCCTTGCCCGTGGGCACAACAGCAGGTGTGTGCAGCAGCTGGAGACTGGGCAGGTTTGGGGGCAGTGGTGTCCCAGCTCCCTTTGCCATCCCTGCTGCAGGGTGGGAGCTGCACAGAGCCAGCAGCGTCCAGCTGGAGGATCCAGGAGGACGCAGCTCTGCTTTTCTGGGAGGTAAGAGGTGGGGGTGCAGGAGCTGGAAGGGGTGTTCTCCAGGCAGAGGAAGGGAAGGAGCAGAGAGAGAACTGCAGCCCCCAGCAGCTCGGTCAGTGCTGGATGGACTCGGGGCTGGGAAAGGTCACTCAGTGTGAGGGCAGGTGAGAGCCCAGGGTGGCCCTGGCAGCCCTGGGAACAAGTCCAGTGGGCAAAGGAATGGACCCTGGAGAGCTGGGCAAACAGCTGGAGGAGTTTCAAGGAGAAGCAGGAAACTGGACAAGTTGCAGCAGCTCCTTTTATGTGTGTGTGTGTGTGTAGCCAGGTCTAGTGCAGCCACGAGTGAGGTGGGAAATGAACCTCAGGAGGCTGGGAATGAGTCCCACAAACTGGTTACAATGGGATTGAGTCTTCCCAAGTGTCTGAAAAGCTTTACTTTAGTTTGACTTTATAAATTGAAAACTGAAATGATTGTCTAGGTGTTAGGCCTTGCTGTCCTGTGTCTTTGGTGAGGTGTTGACTCAGTACCTTTCTTGGAGCTGCTGTTTGGTGTCCCTAATTGACCTGTAAGGTCCTGGTTTGTTCCCTGCTTCTCCCAGCTTGTTCAGGAGATGGAATTCCAGCGCTACAGTATAGATGGCTCATGGTGCTCCCAAAAGGAGCCTTTCTGCCTTCGGGACAAGTTGTGATGCCACTGGAGCTGTTGGGAGAAGCGGAGGGTCGGCAGTGCCAGGCCTGGAATGCTGCTGCTGTGGCACAGACCCTGCTCCCTGGCAGGTTCTTGGGTTGGATTCCTTGGCTGCCACTGGGCAAGGCCTGAAAGGGCCTCAGTTGTGTAGGGAACAAAACATGGAATGGGAAAGCAAAGCTGGGGAGGTTCTGGTTTCGGAAAGGTTCATTGCCTTCTCTTTCTGAAGGGACACTCACCAGGTCCAGCTGTGGTAAGAAGAGCAAGTGGGCTGTGAAGGTTTGGGGCAGTCTGGAAGCTCCCTTGTGCCCAAAGGATCCTGGCAAGTGCAGCCCTGGAAGAGTCAGGAATAATGAAAAGTGCCTCAGTTCTCATAAAGCTCAGCTTTGTAAGACACGTCTCAAGACCAGACAAAATCCTCCAGCAGTGAGCTTGGCAGAAAAGGCCTGTGAAGCAAAGCAGCATGAAAATCTAGAACTGCTTGGGGATGGCAGGTGAAAGCTGGAGCCCTCCCAGGTCAAGGTGTCTGATCCCCACAATCCTCTTTGTGTCCTCTGCCAGAAGCTGCCCTTGGTCATTCTTGTGGTTTGCAGGTTGTAAAAAGACCCTTGAGATTTGCTTCTGGGAACGGGGATCCATTTCCTGATGGGAGTCCTTGAAATACAAGTGAGTGTGTATGGGAAATGAGGAGGCTCCAGGAGTGCTGGGGCTGGAGAGTCCACAGTGAGTATGGTTTGAGTGTCCTGATGTCCCTGACCCAATGCTGTGTTGTCATCAAGTCCCTTCATTCTGATTTAAATTGTCTTTAAATGTGCTGGAAGTCCAAATTGAAGTAGAAAATGCTTGTGGAAAGCTTAGTGTTCCCAAGGGAATGCTTTAGGGAGGTGCAGCTTGTGAACTGGAGAAATAATTCGGGTTCCCCAGAAACCTGCTGGGCTGTTTAGGAGGTTTTTCTTCCCCCCTTTTTCTCTTCCCCCCTTTTTTTCTTCCCCCCTCTTTTTCTTCCCCCCCTTTTTCTCGTCCCCCCTTTTTCTCGTCCCCCCTTTTTCTCGTCCCCCCTTTTTCTCGTCCCCCCTTTTTCTCGTCCCCCCTTTTCTCGTCCCCCTTCTTCTCGTCCCCCCTTTTTCGCGTCCCCCCTTTTTCGCGTCCCCCCTTTTTCGCGTCCCCCCTTTTTCGCGTCCCCCCTTTTTCGCGTCCCCCCTTTTTCGCGTCCCCCCTTTTTCGCGTCCCCCCTTTTTGTCGTCCCCTCTTTTTCTCGTCCCCCCTTTTTCTCGTCCATCTTCTTCTCGTCCCCCCTTCTTCTCGTCCCCCCTTCTTCTCGTCCCCCCTTCTTCTCGTCCCCCCTTCTTCTTTCCCCCCTTTTCTCATCCCCCTTTTTCTCGTCCCCCCTTCTTCTCGTCCCCCTTCTTCTCGTCCCCCTTCTTCTCGTCCCCCTTCTTCTCGTCCCCCTTTTTCTCGTCCCCCCTTTTTCTCGTCCATCTTTTTTCTCTTCCCCCCTTTTTCTCATCCCCCATTTTTCTCGTCACCCCTTTTTCTCATCCCCCCTTTTTCTCGTCCCCCTCTTTGGCCCCCCTTTTTCTTGTCCCTCCGTTTTCTCGCACCCCCTTTTTCTCGTCCCCTGTTTTTCTCGTCCCCCTTTTTCTCGTCCCCCTTTTTCTCGTCCCCCTTTTTCTCGTCCCCCTTTTTCTCGTCCCCCTTTTTCTCGTCCCCCTTTTTCTCGTCCCCCCTTTTTCTCCTCCCCCTTCTTCTCGTCCCCCCTTTTTCTCGTCCCCCCTTTTCTCGTCCCCCTTCTTCTCGTCCCCCTTCTTCTAGTCCCCCTTTTTTCACGTCCCCCCTTTTCTCGTCCCCCCTTTTCTCGTCCCCCCTTTTCTCGTCCCCCCTTTTCTCGTCCCCCCTTTTCTCGTCCCCCCTTTTCTCGTCCCCCCTTTTCTCGTCCCCCCTTTTCTCGTCCCCCTTCTTCTCGTCCCCATTCTTCTCGTCCCCCTTCTTCTCGTCCCTATTCTTCTCGTCCCCCTTCTTCTCGTCCCCCCTTTTTCGCGTCCCCCCTTTCCTCTTTCCCCCTTTTTCTCGTCCCCCCTTCTTCTCGTCCCCCCGTCTTCTTTTCTCTCATTTTCTCGTCCCCGCTTTTCTCGTCCCCCCTTTTTCTCGTCCCTATTCTTCTCGTCCCCCTTCTTCTCGTCCCCCCTTTTTCGCGTCCCCCCTTTCCTCTTTCCCCCTTTTTCTCGTCCCCCCTTCTTCTCGTCCCCCCGTCTTCTTTTCTCTCATTTTCTCGTCCCCGCTTTTCTCGTCCCCCCTTTTTCTCGTCCCCCCTTTTCTCGTCCCCCCTTTTCTCGTCCCCCTTCTTCTCGTCCCCCTTCTTCTAGTCCCCCTTTTTTCGCGTCCCCCCTTTTTCGCGTCCCCCCTTTTTCGCGTCCCCCCTTTTTCGCGTCCCCCCTTTTTCGCGTCCCCCCTTTTTCGCGTCCCCCCTTTTTCGCGTCCCCCCTTTTTCGCGTCCCCCCTTTTTCGCGTCCCCCCTTTTTCGCGTCCCCCCTTTTTCGCGTCCCCCCTTCTTCTCGTCCCCCCGTCTTCTTTTCCCTCATTTTCTCGTCGCCGCTTTTCTCGTCCCCCCTTTTTCTCGTCCCCCCTTTTCTCGTCCCCCTTCTTCTCGTCCCCCTTCTTCTCGTCCCCCTTCTTCTCGTCCCCCTTCTTCTCGTCCCCCTTCTTCTCGTCCCCCTTCTTCTCGTCCCCCCTTTTTGTTGTCCCTCCTTTTTTTCGCCCCCCCTTTTTCCCCTTCCCCTCTTTTGCTCGTCCCCCCTTTTCTCGTCCCCCCTTTTTCTCGTCCCCCCTTCTTCTCGTCCCCCCTTCTTCTTTTCCCTCCTTTTCTCGTCCCTGCTTTTCTCGCCCCCCCTTTTCTCGTCCTCCCTTTTCTCGTCCTCCCTTTTCTCGTCCCCCCTTTTCTCGACCCCCCTTTTCTCGTCCCCCCTTTTCTCGTCCCCCCTTTTATCGTCCCCCTTCTTCTCGTCCCCCTTCTTCTCATCCCCCTTCTTCTCGTCCCCCTTCTTCTCGTCCCCCTTCTTCTCGTCCCCCCTTTTTCGCGTCCCCCCTTTTTCGCGTCCCCCCTTTTTCGCGTCCCCCCTTTTTCGCGTCCCCCCTTTTTTGCGTCCCTCCTTTTTCGCGTCCCCCCTTTTTCTCGTCCCCCCTTTTTCTCGTCCCCCCTTTTTCTCGTCCCCCCTTTTTCTCGTCCCCCCTTCTTCTTTTCCCTCCTTTTCTCGTCCCCGCTTTTATCGCCGCCCCTTTTCTCGTCCCCCCTTTTTCTCGTCCCCCCTTCTTCTCGTCCCCCCTTCTTCTTTTCCCTCCTTTTCTCGTCCCTGCTTTTCTCGCCCCCCCTTTTCTCGTCCCCCCTTTTCTCGTCCCCCTTCTTCTCGTCCCCCTTCTTCTCGTCCCCCTTCTTCTCGACCCCCCTTTTCTCGTCCCCCCTTTTCTCGTCCCCCCTTTTCTCGTCCCCCCTTTTATCGTCCCCCTTCTTCTCGTCCCCCTTCTTCTCGTCCCCCTTCTTCTCGTCCCCCTTCTTCTCGTCCCCCCTTTTTCGCGTCCCCCCTTTTTCGCGTACCCCCATTCTCGCGTCCCCCCTTTTTCTCGTCCCCCCTTTCTCGCGTCCCCCCTTTTTCGCGTCCCCCCTTTTTCGCGTCCCCCCTTTCTCGCGTCCCCCCTTTCTCGCGTCCCCCCTTTTTCGCGTCCCCCCTTTTTCGCGTCCCCCCTTTTTCGCGTCCCCCCTTTTTCGCGTCCCCCCTTTTTCGCGTCCCCCCTTTTTTGCGTCCCCCCTTCTTCTCGTCCCCCCGTCTTCTTTTCCCTCATTTTCTCGTCCCCGCTTTTCTCGTCCCCCCTTTTTCTCGTCCCCCCTTTTCTCGTCCCCCCTTTTCTCGTCCCCCTTCTTCTCGTCCCCCTTCTTCTCGTCCCCCTTCTTCTCGTCCCCCTTCTTCTCGTCCCCCCTTTTTGTTGTCCCTCCTTTTTCTCTCCCCCCCTTTTTCCCCTTCCCCTCTTTTTCTCGTCCCCCCTTTTCTCGTCCCCCCTTTTTCTCGTCCCCCCTTCTTCTCGTCCCCCCTTCTTCTTTTCCCTCCTTTTCTCGTCCCTGCTTTTCTCGCCCCCCCTTTTCTCGTCCTCCCTTTTCTCGTCCCCCCTTTTCTCGACCCCCCTTTTCTCGTCCCCCCTTTTCTCGTCCCCCCTTTTATCGTCCCCCTTCTTCTCGTCCCCTTTCTTCTCGTCCCCCCTTCTTCTCGTCCCCCCTTTTTCGTGTCCCCCCTTTTTCGTGTCCCCCCTTTTTCGCGTCCCCCCTTTTTCGCGTCCCTCCTTTTTCTCGTCCCTCCTTTTTCGGGTCCCCCCTTTTTCGCGTCCCCCCTTTGTCGCGTCCCCCCTTTTTCGCGTACCCCCATTCTCGCGTCCCCCCTTTTTCTCGTCCCCCCTTTCTCGCGTCCACCCTTTTTCGCATCCCCTATTTTTCGCGTCCCCCCTTTTTCGCGTCCCCCCTTTTTCACGTCCCCCCTTTTTCTCGTCCTCCCTTCTTCTCGTCCCCCCTTCTTCTCGTCCTCCCTTCTTCTCGTCCCCCCTTCTTCTTGTCCTCCCTTCTTCTCGTCCCCCCTTCTTCTCGTCCCCCCTTCTTCTTTTCCCCCCTTTTCTCGTCCCCGCTTTTCTCGTCCCCCTTCTTCTCGTCCCCCTTCTTCTCGTCCCCTTTCTTCTCGTCCCCCCTTCTTCTCGTCCCCCCTTTTTCGCGTCCCCCCTTTTTCGCGTCCCCCCTTTTTCGCGTCCCCCCTTTTTCGCGTCCCCCCTTTTTCTCGTCCCTCCTTTTTCGGGTCCCCCCTTTTTCGCGTCCCCCCTTTGTCGCGTCCCCCCTTTTTCGCGTCCCCCCTTTTTCTCGTCCCCCCTTTCTCGCGTCCACCCTTTTTCGCATCCCCCCTTTTTCGCGTCCCCCCTTTTTCGCGTCCCCCCTTTTTCGCGTCCCCCCTTTTTCGCGTCCCTCCTTTTTCTCGTCCCTCCTTTTTCGGGTCCCCCCTTTTTCGCGTCCCCCCTTTGTCGCGTCCCCCCTTTTTCGTGTACCCCCATTCTCGCGTCCCCCCTTTTTCTCGTCCCCCCTTTCTCGCGTCCACCCTTTTTCGCATCCCCTATTTTTCGCGTCCCCCCTTTTTCGCGTCCCCCCTTTTTCGCGTCCCCCCTTTTTCACGTCCCCCCTTTTTCTCGTCCTCCCTTCTTCTCGTCCCCCCTTTTTCTTGTCCCCCCTTCTTCTCGTCCCCCCTTCTTCTCGTCCCCCCTTCTTCTTTTCCCCCCTTTTCTCGTCCCCGCTTTTCTCGTCCCCCTTCTTCTCGTCCCCCTTCTTCTCGTCCCCTTTCTTCTCGTCCCCCCTTCTTCTCGTCCCCCCTTTTTCGCGTCCCCCCTTTTTCGCGTCCCCCCTTTTTCGCGTCCCCCCTTTTTCGCGTCCCCCCTTTTTCTCGTCCCTCCTTTTTCGCGTCCCCCCTTTTTCGCGTCCCCCCTTTGTCGCGTCCCCCCTTTTTCGCGTACCCCCATTCTCGCGTCCCCCCTTTTTCTCGTCCCCCCTTTCTCGCGTCCACCCTTTTTCGCATCCCCCCTTTTTCGCGTCCCCCCTTTTTCGCGTCCCCCCTTTTTCACGTCCCCCCTTTTTCTCGTCCTCCCTTCTTCTCGTCCCCCCTTCTTCTCGTCCCCCCTTCTTCTCGTCCCCCCTTCTTCTCGTCCCCCCTTCTTCTTTTCCCCCCTTTTCTCGTCCCCCCTTTTCTCGTCCCCCCTTTTCTCGTCCCCCCTTTTCTCGTCCCCCCTTTTCTCGACCCCCCTTTTCTCGTCCCCCTTCTTCTCGTCCCCATTCTTCTCGTCCCCCTTCTTTTCGTCCCCCCTTTATCGCGTCCCCCCTTTTTCGCGTCCCCCCTTTTTTGCGTCCCTCCTTTTTCACGTCCCCCCTTTTTCTCGTCCCCCCTTTTTCGCGTCCCCCCTTTTTCGCGTCCCCCCTTTTTCGCGTCCCCCCTTTTTCTCGTCTCCCCTTCTTCTCGTCCCCCCGTCTTCTTTTCCCTCATTTTCTCGTCCCCGCTTTTCTCGTCCCCCCTTTTTCTCGTCCCCCCTTTTTCTCGTCCCCCCTTTTCTCGTCCCCCCTTTTCTCGTCCCCCTTCTTCCCGTCCCCCTTCTTCTCGTCCCCCCTTTTTCTTGTCCCTCCTTTTTCTCGCCCCCCCTTTTTCCCCTTCCCCTCTTTTTCTCGTCCCCCCTTTTTCTCGTCCCCCCTTCTTCTCGTCCCCCCTTCTTCTTTTCCCTCCTTTTCTCGTCCCCGCTTTTCTCGCCCCCCCCTTTTCTCGTCCCCCCTTTTCTCGTCCCCCCTTTTCTCGTCCCCCCTTTTCTCGACCCTCCTTTTCTCGTCCCCCCTTTTCTCGTCCCCCCTTTTCTCGTCCCCCCTTTTCTCGTCCCCCCTTTTCTCGTCCCCCTTCTTCTCGTCCCCCTTCTTCTCGTCCCCCTTCTTCTCGTCCCCCTTCTTCTCGTCCCCCTTCTTCTCGTCCCCCCTTTTTCGAGTCCCCCCTTTTTCGCGTCCCCCCTTTTTCGCGTCCCCCCGTCTTCTTTTCCCTCATTTTCTCGTCCCCCCTTTTTCTCGTCCCCCCTTTTTCTCGTCCCCCCTTTTTCTCGTCCCCCCTTTTTCGCGTCCCCCCTTTTTCTCTTCCCCCCCTTTTCTCGTATCGCCTTTTTCTCGTCCCCCCTTTTTCTCGTCCATCTTTTTTCTCGTCCCCCCTTCTTCTCGTCCCCCTTCTACTCGTCCCCCCTTTTTCGCGTCCCCCCTTTTTCACGTCCCCCCTTTTTCGCGTCCCCCCTTTTTCGCGTCCCCCCTTTTTCACGTCCCCTCTTTTTCTCGTCCCCCATTTTTCTCGTCCATCTTTTTCTCGTCCCCCCTTCTTCTCGTCCCCCCTTCTTCTTTCCCCCCTTTTCTCGTCCCCCTTCTTCTCGTCCCCCTTCTTCTCGTCCCCCTTCTTCTCGTCCCCCTTCTTGTTGTCCTTCCTATTTCTCGTCCCCCCTTTTTCTCGTCCCCCCTTTTTCTCGTCCCCCCTTTTTCTCGTCCCCCCTTTTTCTCGTCCCCCCTTTTTCTCGTCCCCCCTTTTTCTCGTCCCCCCTTCTTCTCCTCCTCCCTTCTTCTCGTCCCCCCTTTTCTCGTCCCCCCTTTTCTCGTCCCCCCTTTTCTCGTCCCCCCTTTTCTCGTCCCCCCTTTTCCCCCCTTTTCTCGTCCCCCCTTTTCTCGTCCCCCCTTTTCTCGTCCTCCTTCTTCTCGTCCCCCTTCTTCTCGTTCCCCTTCTTCTCGTTCCCCTTCTTCTCCTCCCCCTTCTACTCGTCCCCCTTCTTCTTGTCCTTCCTTTTTCGCGTCCCCCCCTTTTTCTCGTCCCCCCTTTTTCTCGTCCCCCCTTTTTCTCGTCCCCCCTTCTTCTCGTCCCCCCTTCTTCTCGTCCCCCCTTCTTCTCGTCCCCTCTTCTTCTCGTCCCCTCTTCTTCTCGTCCCCCCTTCTTCTTTTCCCCCCTTTTCTCGTCCCCCCTTTTCTCGTCCCCCCTTTTCTCGTCCCCCCTTTTCTCGTCCCCCCTTTTCTCGTCCCCCCTTTTCTCGTCCCCCCTTTTCTCGTCCCCCTTCTTCTCGTCCCCCTTTTTCTCGTCCTTCCTTTTTCGCGTCCCCCCTATTTCGCGTCCCCCCTTTTTCGCGTCCCCCCCTTTTCGCGTCCCCCCTTTTCGCGTCCCCCCTTTTCGCGTCCCCCCTTTTCGCGTCCCCCCTTTTTCGCGTCCCCCCTTTTTCTCGTCCCCCCTTTTTCGCGTCCCCCCTTTTTCTCTTCCCCCCTTTTTCTCGTCCCCCCTTTTACACGTCCCCCCTTCTTCTCGTCCCCCCTTCTTCTCGTCCCCCCTTCTTCTTTTCCCCCCTTTTCTTGTCCCCCCTTTTCTCGTCCCTCCTTTTCTCGTCCCCCCTTTTCTCTTCCCCTCTTTTCTCGTCCCCCTTCTTCTCGTCCCCCTTCTTCTCGTCCCCCTTCCTCTCGTCCCCCTTCTTCTCGTCCCCCTTCTTCTCGTCTCCCTTCTTCTCGTCCCCCCTTTTCTCGTCCCCCCTTTTCTCGTCCCCCCTTTTCTCGTCCCCCCTTTTCTCGTCCCCCTTCTTCTCGTCCCCCTTCTTCTCGTCCCCCTTCTACTCGTCCCCCCTTTTTCGCGTCCCCCCTTTTTCGCTTCCCCCTTTTTTCTCGTCCCCTCTTTTTGTCGTCCCCCCTTTTTCTCGTCCATCTTTTTCTCGTCCCCCCTTTTTCTCGTCCCCTGTTTTTCTCGTCCCCCTTTTTCTTGTCCCCCCTTTTTCTCGTCCCCCCTTTTTCTCGTCCATCTTTTTTCTCGTCCCCCCTTTTTCTCGTCCCCCCTTTTCTCGTCTCCCCTTTTTCTCGTCCCCCCTTTTTCTCGTCCCCCTTTTTCTCGTCCTCCCTTCTTCTCGTCCCCCCTTCTTCTTGTCTCCCCTTCTTCTCGTCCCCCCTTCTTCTCGTCCCCCCTTCTTCTTTTCCCCCCTTTTCTCGTCCCCGCTTTTCTCGTCCCCGCTTTTCTCGTCCCCCCTTTTCTCGTCCCCCCTTTTCTCGTCCCCCCTTTTCTCGACCCCCCTTTTCTCGTCCCCCTTCTTCTCGTCCCCATTCTTCTCGTCCCCCTTCTTTTCGTCCCCCCTTTTTCGCGTCCCCCCTTTTTCACGTCCCTCCTTTTTCACGTCCCCCCTTTTTCGCGTCCCCCCTTTTTCGCGTTCCCCCTTTTTCGCGTCCCCCCTTTTTCGCGTCCCCCCTTTTTCTCGTCCCCCCTTCTTCTCGTCCCCCCGTCTTCTTTTCCCTCATTTTCTCGTCCCCGCTTTTCTCGTCCCCCCTTTTCTCGTCCCCGTTCTTCCCGTCCCCCTTCTTCCCGTCCCCCTTCTTCCCGTCCCCCTTCTTCCCGTCCCCCTTCTTCCCGTCCCCCTTCTTCCCGTCCCCCTTCTTCCCGTCCCCCTTCTTCTCGTCCCCCTTCTTCTCGTCCCCCCTTTTTCTTGTCCCTCCTTTTTCTCGCCCCCCCTTTTTCCCCTTCCCCTCTTTTTCTTGTCCCCCCTTTTTCTCGTCCCCCCTTTTTCTCGTCCCCCCTTCTTCTCGTCCCCCCTTCTTCTTTTCCCCCCTTTTCTCGACCCCCCTTTTCTTGTCCCCCCTTTTCTCGTCCCCCCTTTTCTCGTCCCCCTTCTTCTCGTCCCCCCTTTTCTCGTCCCCCCTTTTCTCGTCCCCCTTCTTCTCGTCCCCCCTTTTCTCGTCCCCCTTCTTCTCGTCCCCATTCTTCTCGTCCCCCTTCTTCTCGTCCCTATTCTTCTCGTCCCCCTTCTTCTCGTCCCCCCTTTTTCGCGTCCCCCCTTTTCTCTTCCCCCCTTTTTCTCGTCCCCCCTTCTTCTCGTCCCCCCGTCTTCTTTTCTCTCATTTTCTCGTCCCCGCTTTTCTCGTCCTCCCTTTTTCTCGTCCCCCCTTTTCTCGTCCCCCTTCTTCTCGTCCCCCTTCTTCTAGTCCCCCTTTTTTCGCGTCCCCCCTTTTTCGCGTCCCCTCTTTTTCTCGTCCCCCCTTTTTCTCGTCCATCTTTTTCTCGTCCCCCCTTCTTCTCGTCCCCCCTTCTTCTTTCCCCCCTTTTCTCGTCCCCCTTTTTCTCGTCCCCCCTTCTTCTCGTCCCCCTTCTTCTTGTCCCCCTTCTTCTCGTCCCCCTTCTTCTCGTCCCCCTTCTTCTCGTCCCCCTTCTTCTCGTCCCCCTTCTTCTCGTCCCCCTTCTTCTCGTCCCCCTTCTTCTCGTCCCCCTTCTTCTCGTCTCCCTTCTTGTTGTCCTTCCTATTTCGCGTCCCCCCTTTTTCTCGTCCCCCCTTTTTCTCGTCCCCCCTTTTTCTCGTCCCCCCTTTTTCTCGTCCCCCCTTCTTCTCCTCCTCCCTTCTTCTCGTCCCCCCTTTTCTCGTCCCCCCTTTTCTCGTCCCCCCTTTTCTCTTCCCCCCTTTTCTCGTCCCCCCTTTTCTCGTCCCCCCTTTTCTCGTCCCCCTTCTTCTCGTCCCCCTTCTTCTCGTTCCCGTTCTTCTCGTTCCCGTTCTTCTCGTCCCCCTTCTACTCGTCCCCCTTCTTCTTGTCCTTCCTTTTTCGCGTCCCCCCCTTTTTCTCGTCCCCCCTTCTTCTCGTCCCCCCTTTTTCTCGTCCCCCCTTCTTCTCGTCCCCTCTTCTTCTCGTCCCCTCTTCTTCTCGTCCCCCCTTCTTCTTTTCCCCCCTTTTCTCGTCCCCCCTTTTCTCGTCCCCCCTTTTCTCGTCCCCCCTTTTCTCGTCCCCCCTTTTCTCGTCCCCCCTTTTCTCGTCCCCCCTTTTCTCGTCCCCCCTTTTCTCGTCCCCCTTCTTCTCGTCCCCCTTCTTCTCGTCCGCCTTCTTCTCGTCCCCCTTTTTCTCGTCCTTCCTTTTTCGCGTCCCCCCTATTTCGCGTCCCCCCTATTTCGCGTCCCCCCTTTTTCTCGTCCCCCCTTTTTCTCGTCCCCCCTTTTTCTCGTCCCCCCTTTTTCGCGTCCCCCCCTTTTCGCGTCCCCCCTTTTTCGCGTCCCCCCTTTTTCTCGTCCCCCCTTTTTCTCGTCCCCCCTTTTTCGCGTCCCCCCTTTTTCTCTTCCCCCCTTTTTCTCGTCCCCCCTTTTACACGTCCCCCCTTCTTCTTGTCCCCCCTTCTTCTCGTCCCCCCTTCTTCTTTTCCCCCCTCTTCTTGTCCCCCATTTTCTCGTCCCTCCTTTTCTCGTCCCCCCTTTTCTCTTCCCCTCTTTTCTTTTCCCCCTTCTTCTCGTCCCCCTTCCTCTCGTCCCCCTTCTTCTCGTCTCCCTTCTTCTCGTCCCCCTTCTTCTCGTCTCCCTTCTTCTCGTCTCCCTTCTTCTCGTCCCCCCTTTTCTCGTCCCCCCTTTTCTCGTCCCCCCTTTTCTCGTCCCCCCTTTTCTCGTCCCCCTTCTTCTCGTCCCCCCTTTTCTCGTCCCCCTTCTTCTCGTCCCCCTTCTTCTCGTCCCCCTTCTACTCGTCCCCCCTTTTTCGCGTCCCCCCTTTTTCGCTTCCCCCTTTTTTCTCGTCCCCTCTTTTTGTCGTCCCCCCTTTTTCT
This sequence comes from Pyrocephalus nanus, assembly GCA_038380795.1. Classification (NCBI taxonomy): domain Eukaryota; kingdom Metazoa; phylum Chordata; class Aves; order Passeriformes; family Tyrannidae; genus Pyrocephalus; species Pyrocephalus nanus. The sequence goes on from CM076260.1 coordinate 115,227,685, forward strand.
CGTCCATCTTTTTCTCGTCCCCCCTTTTTCTCGTCCCCTGTTTTTCTCGTCCCCCTTTTTCTCGTCCCCCCTTTTTCTCGTCCCCCCTTTTTCTCGTCCATCTTTTTTCTCGTCCCCCCTTTTTCTCGTCCCCCCTTTTCTCGTCCCCCCTTTTTCGCGTCCCCTCTTTTTCTCGTCCCCCCTTTTTCTCGTCCCCCCTTTTCTCGTCCCCCCTTTTCTCGTCCCCCTTCTTCTCGTCCCCCTTCTTCTCGTCCCCCTTCTTCTCGTCCCTATTCTTCTCGTCCCCCTTCTTCTCGTCCCCCCTTTTTCGCGTCCCCCCTTTTCTCTTCCCCCCTTTTTCTCGTCCCCCCTTCTTCTCGTCCCCCCGTCTTCTTTTCTCTCATTTTCTCGTCCCCGCTTTTCTCGTCCCCCCTTTTTCTCGTCCCCCCTTTTCTCGTCCCCCTTCTTCTCGTCCCCCTTCTTCTAGTCCCCCTTTTTTCGCGTCCCCCCTTTTTCGCGTCCCCTCTTTTTCTCGTCCCCCCTTTTTCTCGTCCATCTTTTTCTCGTCCCCCCTTCTTCTCGTCCCCCCTTCTTCTCGTCCCCCCTTCTACTTTCCCCCCTTTTCTCGTCCCCCTTTTTCTCGTCCCCCCTTCTTCTCGTCCCCCTTCTTCTCGTCCCCCTTCTTCTCGTCCCCCTTCTTGTTGTCCTTCCTATTTCGCGTCCCCCCTTTTTCTCGTCCCCCCTTTTTCTCGTCCCCCCTTTTTCTCGTCCCCCCTTCTTCTCCTCCTCCCTTCTTCTCGTCCCCCCTTTTCTCGTCCCCCCTTTTCTCGTCCCCCCTTTTCTCTTCCCCCCTTTTCTCGTCCCCCCTTTTCTCGTCCCCCCTTTTCTCGTCCCCCTTCTTCTCGTCCCCCTTCTTCTCGTTCCCCTTCTTCTCGTTCCCCTTCTTCTCGTCCCCCTTCTACTCGTCCCCCTTCTTCTTGTCCTTCCTTTTTCGCGTCCCCCCCTTTTTCTCGTCCCCCCTTCTTCTCGTCCCCCCTTTTTCTCGTCCCCCCTTCTTCTCGTCCCCTCTTCTTCTCGTCCCCCCTTCTTCTTTTCCCCCCTTTTCTCGTCCCCCCTTTTCTCGTCCCCCCTTTTCTCGTCCCCCCTTTTCTCGTCCCCCCTTTTCTCGTCCCCCCTTTTCTCGTCCCCCCTTTTCTCGTCCCCCCTTTTCTCGTCCCCCTTCTTCTCGTCCCCCTTCTTCTCGTCCCCCTTCTTCTCGTCCCCCTTCTTCTCGTCCCCCTTTTTCTCGTCCTTCCTTTTTCGCGTCCCCCCTATTTCGCGTCCCCCCTCTTTCTCGTCCCCCCTTTTTCTCGTCCCCCCTTTTTCGCGTCCCCCCCTTTTCGCGTCCCCCCTTTTCGCGTCCCCCCTTTTCGCGTCCCCCCTTTTTCGCGTCCCCCCTTTTTCGCGTCCCCCGTTTTTCGCGTCCCCCCTTTTTCTCGTCCCCCCTTTTTCGCGTCCCCCCTTTTTCTCTTCCCCCCTTTTTCTCGTCCCCCCTTTTACACGTCCCCCCTTCTTCTCGTCCCCCCTTCTTCTCGTCCCCCCTTCTTCTTTTCCCCCCTCTTCTTGTCCCCCATTTTCTCGTCCCTCCTTTTCTCGTCCCCCCTTTTCTCTTCCCCTCTTTTCTTGTCCCCCTTCTTCTCGTCCCCCTTCTTCTCGTCCCCCTTCCTCTCGTCCCCCTTCCTCTCGTCCCCCTTCTTCTCGTCCCCCTTCTTCTCGTCTCCCTTCTTCTCGTCTCCCTTCTTCTCGTCCCCCCTTTTCTCGTCCCCCCTTTTCTCGTCCCCCCTTTTCTCGTCCCCCCTTTTCTCGTCCCCCCTTTTCTCGTCCCTCCTTTTCTCGTCCCCCTTCTTCTCGTCCCCCCTTTTCTCGTCCCCCTTCTTCTCGTCCCCCTTCTTCTCGTCCCCCTTCTACTCGTCCCCCCTTTTTCGCGTCCCCCCTTTTTCGCTTCCCCCTTTTTTCTCGTCCCCTCTTTTTGTCTTCCCCCCTTTTTCTCGTCCATCTTTTTCTCGTCCCCCCTTTTTCTCGTCCCCTGTTTTTCTCGTCCCCCTTTTTCTCGTCCCCCCTTTTTCTCGTCCCCCCTTTTTCTCGTCCATCTTTTTTCTCGTCCCCCCTTTTTCTCGTCCCCCCTTTTCTCGTCTCCCCTTTTTCTCGTCCCCCCTTTTTCTCGTCCCCCTTTTTCTCGTCCCCCCTTTTTCTCGTCCATCTTTTTCTCGTCCCCCTTCTTCTCGTCCCCCTTCTTCTAGTCCCCCTTTTTTCGCGTCCCCCCTTTTTCGCGTCCCCTCTTTTTCTCGTCCATCTTTTTCTCGTCCCCCCTTTTCTCGTCCCCCTTCTTCTCGTCCCCATTATTCTCGTCCCCCTTCTTCTCGTCCCTATTCTTCTCGTCCCCCTTCTTCTCGTCCCCCCTTTTTCGCGTCCCCCCTTTTCTCTTCCCCCTTTTTTCTCGTCCCCCCTTCTTCTCGTCCCCCCGTCTTCTTTTCTCTCATTTTCTCGTCCCCGCTTTTCTCGTCCCCCCTTTTTCTCGTCCCCCCTTTTCTCGTCCCCCTTCTTCTCGTCCCCCTTCTTCTAGTCCCCCTTTTTTCGCGTCCCCCCTTTTTCGCGTCCCCTCTTTTTCTCGTCCCCCCTTTTTCTCGTCCATCTTTTTCTCGTCCCCCCTTCTTCTCGTCCCCCCTTCTTCTCGTCCCCCCTTCTACTTTCCCCCCTTTTCTCGTCCCCCTTTTTCTCGTCCCCCGTTCTTCTCGTCCCCCTTCTTCTCGTCCCCCTTCTTCTCGTCCCCCTTCTTCTCGTCCCCCTTCTTCTCGTCCCCCTTCTTCTCGTCCCCCTTCTTCTCGTCCCCCTTTTTCTCGTCCCCCCTTTTTCTCGTCCATATTTTTTCTCTTCCCCCCTTTTTCTCGTCCCCCATTTTTCTCGTCACCCCTTTTTCTCATCCCCCCTTTTTCTCGTCCCCCTCTTTGGCCCCCCTTTTTCTTGTCCCTCCGTTTTCTCGCACCCCCTTTTTCTCGTCCCCTGTTTTTCTCGTCCCCCTTTTTCTCGTCCCCCTTTTTCTCGTCCCCCCTTTTTCTCGTCCCCCCTTTTTCTCGTCCCCCCTTTTTCTCCTCCCCCCTTTTTCTCCTCCCCCTTCTTCTCGTCCCCCTTTCTTCTTGTCCCCCCTTCTTCTCGTCCCCCCTTCTTCTCGTCCCCCCTTCTTCTCGTCCCCCCTTCTTCTTTTCCCCCCTTTTCTCGTCCCCGCTTTTCTCGTCCCCGCTTTTCTCGTCCCCCCTTTTCTCGTCCCCCCTTTTCTCGTCCCCCTTCTTCTCGTCCCCATTCTTCTCGTCCCCCTTCTTCTCGTCCCTATTCTTCTCGTCCCCCTTTTTCTCGTCCCCCCTTTTTCGCGTCCCCCCTTTTCTCTTCCCCCCTTTTTCTCGTCCCCCCTTCTTCTCGTCCCCCCGTCTTCTTTTCTCTCATTTTCTCGTCCCCGCTTTTCTCGTCCCCCCTTTTTCTCGTCCCCCCTTTTCTCGTCCCCCTTCTTCTCGTCCCCCTTCCTCTAGTCCCCCTTTTTTCGCGTCCCCCCTTTTTCGCGTCCCCTCTTTTTCTCGTCCCCCCTTTTTCTCGTCCATCATTTTCTCGTCCCCCCTTCTTCTCGTCCCCCCTTCTTCTCGTCCCCCCTTCTACTTTCCCCCTTTTTCTCGTCCCCCTTTTTCTCGTCCCCCCTTCTTCTCGTCCCCCTTCTTCTCGTCCCCCTTCTTCTCGTCCCCCTTCTTCTCGCCCCCCTTCTTCTCGTCCCCCTTCTTGTTGTCCTTCCTATTTCGCGTCCCCCATTTTTCTCGTCCCCCCTTTTTCTCGTCCCCCCTTTTTCTCGTCCCCCCTTTTTCTCGTCCCCCCTTTTTCTCGTCCCCCCTTCTTCTCCTCCTCCCTTCTTCTCGTCCCCCCTTTTCTCGTCCCCCCTTTTCTCGTCCCCCCTTTTCTCGTCCCCCCTTTTCTCTTCCCCCCTTTTCTCGTCCCCCCTTTTCTCGTCCCCCCTTTTCTCGTCCCCCCTTTTCTCGTCCCCCTTCTTCTCGTCCCCCTTCTTCTCGTCCCCCTTCTTCTCGTTCCCCTTCTTCTCGTTCCCCTTCTTCTCGTCCCCCTTCTACTCGTCCCCCTTCTTCTTGTCCTTCCTTTTTCGCGTCCCCCCCTTTTTCTCGTCCCCCCTTTTTCTCGTCCCCCCTTCTTCTCGTCCCCCCTTCTTCTCGTCCCCCCTTCTTCTCGTGCCCTCTTCTTCTCGTCCCCTCTTCTTCTCGTCCCCCCTTCTTCTTTTCCCCCCTTTTCTCGTCCCCCCTTTTCTCGTCCCCCCTTTTCTCGTCCCCCCTTTTCTCGTCCCCCTTCTTCTCGTCCCCCTTCTTCTCGTCCCCCTTCTTCTCGTCCCCCTTCTTCTCGTCCGCCTTCTTCTCGTCCCCCTTTTTCTCGTCCTTCCTTTTTCGCGTCCCCCCTATTTCGCGTCCCCCCTTTTTCGCGTCCCCCCTTTATCTCGTCCCCTTTTTTCGCCTCCCCCCTTTTTCTCGTCTCCCTTTTTTCTCGTCCCCCCTTCTTCTCGTCCCCCCTTCTTCTTTTCCCTCCTTTTCTCGTCCCCGCTTTTCTCGCCCCTCCTTTTCTCGTCCCCCCTTTTCTCGTCCCCCTTCTTCTCGTCCCCCTTCTTCTCGTCCCCCTTCTTCTCGTCCCCCTTCTTCTCGTCCCCCTTTTTCTCGTCCCCCCTTTTTCTCGTCCATATTTTTTCTCTTCCCCCCTTTTTCTCGTCCCCCATTTTTCTCGTCACCCCTTTTTCTCATCCCCCCTTTTTCTCGTCCCCCTCTTTGGCCCCCCTTTTTCTTGTCCCTCCGTTTTCTCGCACCCCCTTTTTCTCGTCCCCTGTTTTTCTCGTCCCCCTTTTTCTCGTCCCCCTTTTTCTCGTCCCCCCTTTTTCTCGTCCCCCCTTTTTCTCGTCCCCCCTTTTTCTCCTCCCCCCTTTTTCTCCTCCCCCTTCTTCTCGTCCCCCTTTCTTCTTGTCCCCCCTTCTTCTCCTCCCCCCTTCTTCTCGTCCCCCCTTCTTCTCGTCCCCCCTTCTTCTTTTCCCCCCTTTTCTCGTCCCCGCTTTTCTCGTCCCCGCTTTTCTCGTCCCCCCTTTTCTCGTCCCCCCTTTTCTCGTCCCCCTTCTTCTCGTCCCCATTCTTCTCGTCCCCCTTCTTCTCGTCCCTATTCTTCTCGTCCCCCTTTTTCTCGTCCCCCCTTTTTCACGTCCCCCCTTTTCTCTTCCCCCCTTTTTCTCGTCCCCCCTTCTTCTCGTCCCCCCGTCTTCTTTTCTCTCATTTTCTCGTCCCCGCTTTTCTCGTCCCCCCTTTTTCTCGTCCCCCCTTTTCTCGTCCCCCTTCTTCTCGTCCCCCTTCCTCTAGTCCCCCTTTTTTCGCGTCCCCCCTTTTTCGCGTCCCCTCTTTTTCTCGTCCCCCCTTTTTCTCGTCCATCTTTTTCTCGTCCCCCATTCTTCTCGTCCCCCCTTCTTCTCGTCCCCCCTTCTTCTTTCCCCCCTTTTCTCGTCCCCCTTTTTTTCGTCTCCCCTTCTTCTCGTCCCCCTTCTTCTCGTCCCCCTTCTTCTCGTCCCCCTTCTTCTCGTCCCCCTTCTTCTCGTCCCCCTTCTTCTCGTCCCCCTTCTTCTCGTCCCCCTTCTTGTTGTCCTTCCTATTTCGCGTCCCCCCTTTTTCTCGTCCCCCCTTTTTCTCGTCCCCCCTTTTACTCGTCCCCCCTTTTTCTCGTCCCCCCTTTTTCTCGTCCCCCCTTTTTCTCGTCCCCCCTTTTTCTCGTCCCCCCTTCTTCTCCTCCTCCCTTCTTCTCGTCCCCCCTTTTCTCGTCCCCCCTTTTCTCGTCCCCCCTTTTCTCGTCCCCCCTTTTCTCTTCCCCCCTTTTCTCGTCCCCCCTTTTCTCGTCCCCCCTTTTCTCGTCCCCCTTCTTCTCGTCCCCCTTCTTCTCGTTCGCCTTCTTCTCGTTCCCCTTCTTCTCGTCCCCCTTCTTCTTGTCCTTCCTTTTTCGCGTCCCCCCCTTTTTCTCGTCCCCCCATTTTCTCGTCCTCCCTTCTTCTCGTCCCCCCTTCTTCTCGTCCCCCCTTCTTCTCGTCCCCTCTTCTTCTCGTCCCCTCTTCTTGTCGTCCCCCCTTCTTCTTTTCCCCCCTTTTCTGGTCCCCCCTTTTCTCGTCCCCCCTTTTCTCGTCCCCCCTTTTCTCGTCCCCCCTTTTCTCGTCCCCCTTCTTCTCGTCCCCCTTCTTCTCGTCCCCCTTCTTCTCGTCCCCCTTCTTCTCGTCCCCCTTCTTCTCGTCCCCCTTTTTCTCGTCCTTCCTTTTTCGCGTCCCCCCTATTTCCCGTCCCCCCTTTTTCTCGTCCCCCCTTTTTCTCGTCCCCCCTTTTTCTCGTCCCCCCTTTTTCGCGTCCCCCCCTTTTCGCGTCCCCCCTTTTCGCGTCCCCCCTTTTCGCGTCCCCCCTTTTCGCGTCCCCCCTTTTTCGCGTCCCCCCTTTTTCTCGTCCCCCCTTTTTCGCGTCCCCCCTTTTTCTCTTCCCCCCTTTTTCTTGTCCCCCCTTTTACACGTCCCCCCTTCTTCTCGTCCCCCCTTCTTCTCGTCCCCCCTTCTTCTTTTCCCCCCTTTTCTTGTCCTCCCTTTTCTCGTCCCCCCTTTTCTCTTCCCCTCTTTTCTTGTCCCCCTTCTTCTCGTCCCCCTTCTTCTCGTCCCCCTTCCTCTCGTCCCCCTTCTTCTCGTCCCCCTTCTTCTCGTCCCCCTTCTTCTCGTCTCCCTTCTTCTCGTCCCCCCTTTTCTCGTCCCCCCTTTTCTCGTCCCCCCTTTTCTCGTCCCCCCTTTTCTCGTCCCCCTTCTTCTCGTCCCCCTTCTTCTCGTCCCCCTTCTACTCGTCCCCCCTTTTTCGCGTCCCCCCTTTTTCGCTTCCCCCTTTTTTCTCGTCCCCTCTTTTTGTCGTCCCCCCTTTTTCTCGTCCATCTTTTTCTCGTCCCCCCTTTTTCTCGTCCCCTGTTTTTCTCGTCCCCCTTTTTCTTGTCCCCCCTTTTTCTCGTCCCCCCTTTTTCTCGTCCATCTTTTTTCTCGTCCCCCCTTTTTCTCGTCCCCCCTTTTCTCGTCTCCCCTTTTTCTCGTCCCCCCTTTTTCTCGTCCCCCTTTTTCTCGTCCCCCCTTTTTCTCGTCCCCCCTTTTTCTCGTCCTCCCTTCTTCTCGTCCTCCCTTCTTCGCGTCCCCCCTTCTTCTCGTCCCCCCTTCTTCTCGTCCCCCCTTCTTCTTGTCCCCCCTTCTTCTTTTCCCCCCTTTTCGCGTCCCCCCTTTTTCTCGTCCCCCCTTCTTCTCGTCCCCCTTCCTCTCGTCCCCCTTCTTCTCGTCCCCCTTCTTCTCGTCTCCCTTCTTCTCGTCCCCCCTTTTCTCGTCCCCCCTTTTCTCGTCCCCCCTTTTCTCGTCCCCCTTCTTCTCGTCCCCCTTCTTCTCGTCCCCCTTCTACTCGTCCCCCCTTTTTCGCGTCCCCCCTTTTTCGCTTCCCCCTTTTTTCTCGTCCCCTCTTTTTGTCGTCCCCCCTTTTTCTCGTCCATCTTTTTCTCGTCCCCCCTTTTTCTCGTCCCCTGTTTTTCTCGTCCCCCTTTTTCTTGTACCCCCTTTTTCTCGACCCCCCTTTTCTCGTCCCCCCTTTTCTCGTCCCCCCTTTTCTCGTCCCCCCTTTTATCGTCCCCCTTCTTCTCGTCCCCCTTCTTCTCGTCCCCCTTCTTCTCGTCCCCCTTCTTCTCGTCCCCCCTTTTTCGCGTCCCCCCTTTTTCGCGTCCCCCCTTTTTCGCGTCCCCCCTTTTTCGCTTCCCCCCTTTTTCTCGTCCCTCCTTTTTCGGGTCCCCCCTTTTTCGCGTCCCCCCTTTTTCGCGTCCCCCCTTTCTCGCGTCCCCCCTTTTTCGCGTACCCCCATTCTCGCGTCCCCCCTTTTTCTCGTCCCCCCTTTCTCGCGTCCACCCTTTTTCGCGTCCCCCCTTTTTCGCGTCCCCCCTTTCTCGCGTCCCCCCTTTTTCGCGTCCCCCCTTTTTCGCGTCCCCCCTTTTTCGCGTCCCCCCTTTTTCGCGTCCCCCCTTTTTCGCGTCCCCCCTTTTTTGCGTCCCCCCTTCTTCTCGTCCCCCCGTCTTCTTTTCCCTCATTTTCTCGTCCCCCCTTTTCTCGTCCCCCCTTTTCTCGTCCCCCTTCTTCTCGTCCCCCTTCTTCTCGTCCCCCTTCTTCTCGTCCCCCTTCTTCTCGTCCCCCCTTTTTGTTGTCCCTCCTTTTTCTCGCCCCCCCTTTTTCCCCTTCCCCTCTTTTTCTCGTCCCCCCTTTTCTCATCCCCCCTTTTTCTCGTCCCCCCTTCTTCTCGTCCCCCCTTCTTCTTTTCCCTCCTTTTCTCGTCCCTGCTTTTCTCGCCCCCCCTTTTCTCGTCCTCCCTTTTCTCGTCCCCCCTTTTCTCGACCCCCCTTTTCTCGTCCCCCCTTTTCTCGTCCCCCCTTTTATCATCCCCCTTCTTCTCGTCCCCTTTCTTCTCGTCCCCCCTTTTTCGTGTCCCCCCTTTTTCGTGTCCCCCCTTTTTCGTGTCCCCCCTTTTTCACGTCCCCCCTTTTTCTCGTCCCCCCTTTTTCGCGTCCCCCCTTTTTCGCGTCCCCCCTTTTTCGCGTCCCCCCTTTTTCTCGTCTCCCCTTCTTCTCGTCCCCCCGTCTTCTTTTCCCTCATTTTCTCGTCCCCGCTTTTCTCGTCCCCCCTTTTTCTCGTCCCCCCTTTTTCTCGTCCCCCCTTTTCTCGTCCCCCCTTTTCTCGTCCCCCTTCTTCCCGTCCCCCTTCTTCTCGTCCCCCCTTTTTCTTGTCCCTCCTTTTTCTCGCCCCCCCTTTTTCCCCTTCCCCTCTTTTTCTCGTCCCCCCTTTTTCTCGTCCCCCCTTCTTCTCGTCCCCCCTTCTTCTTTTCCCTCCTTTTCTCGTCCCCGCTTTTCTCGCCCCCCCCTTTTCTCGTCCCCCCTTTTCTCGTCCCCCCTTTTCTCGTCCCCCCTTTTCTCGACACTCCTTTTCTCGTCCCCCCTTTTCTCGTCCCCCCTTTTCTCGTCCCCCTTCTTCTCGTCCCCCTTCTTCTCGTCCCCCTTCTTCTCGTCCCCCTTCTTCTCGTCCCCCCTTTTTCGCGTCCCCCCTTTTTCGCGTCCCCCCTTTTTCGCGTCCCCCCTTTTTCGCGTCCCCCCGTCTTCTTTTCCCTCATTTTCTCGTCCCCCCTTTTTCTCGTCCCCCCTTTTTCTCGTCCCCCCTTTTTCTCGTCCCCCCTTTTTCGCGTCCCCCCTTTTTCTCTTCCCCCCCTTTTCTCGTATCGCCTTTTTCTCGTCCCCCCTTTTTCTCGTCCATCTTTTTTCTCGTCCCCCCTTCTTCTCGTCCCCCTTCTACTCGTCCCCCCTTTTTCGCGTCCCCCCTTTTTCGCGTCCCCCCTTTTTCGCGTCCCCCCTTTTTCGCGTCCCCCCTTTTTCACGTCCCCTCTTTTTCTCGTCCCCCATTTTTCTCGTCCATCTTTTTCTCGTCCCCCCTTCTTCTCGTCCCCCCTTCTTCTTTCCCCCCTTTTCTCGTCCCCCTTCTTCTCGTCCCCCTTCTTCTCGTCCCCCTTCTTCTCGTCCCCCTTCTTGTTGTCCTTCCTATTTCTCGTCCCCCCTTTTTCTCGTCCCCCCTTTTTCTCGTCCCCCCTTTTTCTCGTCCCCCCTTTTTCTCGTCCCCCCTTTTTCTCGTCCCCCCTTTTTCTCGTCCCCCCTTCTTCTCCTCCTCCCTTCTTCTCGTCCCCCCTTTTCTCGTCCCCCCTTTTCTCGTCCCCCCTTTTCTCGTCCCCCCTTTTCCCCCCTTTTCTCGTCCCCCCTTTTCTCGTCCCCCCTTTTCTCGTCCTCCTTCTTCTCGTCCCCCTTCTTCTCGTTCCCCTTCTTCTCGTTCCCCTTCTTCTCCTCCCCCTTCTACTCGTCCCCCTTCTTCTTGTCCTTCCTTTTTCGCGTCCCCCCCTTTTTCTCGTCCCCCCTTTTTCTCGTCCCCCCTTTTTCTCGTCCCCCCTTCTTCTCGTCCCCCCTTCTTCTCGTCCCCTCTTCTTCTCGTCCCCCCTTCTTCTTTTCCCCCCTTTTCTCGTCCCCCCTTTTCTCGTCCCCCCTTTTCTCGTCCCCCCTTTTCTCGTCCCCCCTTTTCTCGTCCCCCCTTTTCTCGTCCCCCCTTTTCTCGTCCCCCCTTTTCTCGTCCCCCTTCTTCTCGTCCCCCTTTTTCTCGTCCTTCCTTTTTCGCGTCCCCCCCTTTTCGCGTCCCCCCTTTTCGCGTCCCCCGTTTTCGCGTCCCCCCTTTTCGCGTCCCCCCTTTTTCGCGTCCCCCCTTTTTCTCGTCCCCCCTTTTTCGCGTCCCCCCTTTTTCTCTTCCCCCCTTTTTCTCGTCCCCCCTTTTACACGTCCCCCCTTCTTCTCGTCCCCCCTTCTTCTCGTCCCCCCTTCTTCTTTTCCCCCCTTTTCTTGTCCCCCCTTTTCTCGTCCCTCCTTTTCTCGTCCCCCCTTTTCTCTTCCCCTCTTTTCTCGTCCCCCCTTTTCTCTTCCCCTCTTTTCTCGTCCCCCTTCTTCTCGTCCCCCTTCTTCTCGTCCCCCTTCCTCTCGTCCCCCTTCTTCTCGTCCCCCTTCTTCTCGTCTCCCTTCTTCTCGTCCCCCCTTTTCTCGTCCCCCCTTTTCTCGTCCCCCCTTTTCTCGTCCCCCCTTTTCTCGTCCCCCCTTTTCTCGTCCCCCTTCTTCTCGTCCCCCTTCTTCTCGTCCCCCTTCTTCTCGTCCCCCTTCTTCTCGTCCCCCTTCTTGTTGTCCTTCCTATTTCGCGTCCCCCCTTTTTCTCGTCCCCCCTTTTTCTCGTCCCCCCTTTTACTCGTCCCCCCTTTTTCTCGTCCCCCCTTTTTCTCGTCCCCCCTTTTTCTCGTCCCCCCTTTTTCTCGTCCCCCCTTCTTCTCCTCCTCCCTTCTTCTCGTCCCCCCTTTTCTCGTCCCCCCTTTTCTCGTCCCCCCTTTTCTCGTCCCCCCTTTTCTCTTCCCCCCTTTTCTCGTCCCCCCTTTTCTCGTCCCCCCTTTTCTCGTCCCCCTTCTTCTCGTCCCCCTTCTTCTCGTTCCCCTTCTTCTCGTTCCCCTTCTTCTCGTCCCCCTTCTTCTTGTCCTTCCTTTTTCGCGTCCCCCCCTTTTTCTCGTCCCCCCATTTTCTCGTCCTCCCTTCTTCTCGTCCCCCCTTCTTCTCGTCCCCCCTTCTTCTCGTCCCCTCTTCTTCTCGTCCCCTCTTCTTGTCGTCCCCCCTTCTTCTTTTCCCCCCTTTTCTGGTCCCCCCTTTTCTCGTCCCCCCTTTTCTCGTCCCCCCTTTTCTCGTCCCCCCTTTTCTCGTCCCCCTTCTTCTCGTCCCCCTTCTTCTCGTCCCCCTTCTTCTCGTCCCCCTTCTTCTCGTCCCCCTTCTTCTCGTCCCCCTTTTTCTCGTCCTTCCTTTTTCGCGTCCCCCCTATTTCCCGTCCCCCCTTTTTCTCGTCCCCCCTTTTTCTCGTCCCCCCTTTTTCTCGTCCCCCCTTTTTCGCGTCCCCCCCTTTTCGCGTCCCCCCTTTTCGCGTCCCCCCTTTTCGCGTCCCCCCTTTTCGCGTCCCCCCTTTTTCGCGTCCCCCCTTTTTCTCGTCCCCCCTTTTTCGCGTCCCCCCTTTTTCTCTTCCCCCCTTTTTCTTGTCCCCCCTTTTACACGTCCCCCCTTCTTCTCGTCCCCCCTTCTTCTCGTCCCCCCTTCTTCTTTTCCCCCCTTTTCTTGTCCTCCCTTTTCTCGTCCCCCCTTTTCTCTTCCCCTCTTTTCTTGTCCCCCTTCTTCTCGTCCCCCTTCTTCTCGTCCCCCTTCCTCTCGTCCCCCTTCTTCTCGTCCCCCTTCTTCTCGTCCCCCTTCTTCTCGTCTCCCTTCTTCTCGTCCCCCCTTTTCTCGTCCCCCCTTTTCTCGTCCCCCCTTTTCTCGTCCCCCCTTTTCTCGTCCCCCTTCTTCTCGTCCCCCTTCTTCTCGTCCCCCTTCTACTCGTCCCCCCTTTTTCGCGTCCCCCCTTTTTCGCTTCCCCCTTTTTTCTCGTCCCCTCTTTTTGTCGTCCCCCCTTTTTCTCGTCCATCTTTTTCTCGTCCCCCCTTTTTCTCGTCCCCTGTTTTTCTCGTCCCCCTTTTTCTTGTCCCCCCTTTTTCTCGTCCCCCCTTTTTCTCGTCCATCTTTTTTCTCGTCCCCCCTTTTTCTCGTCCCCCCTTTTCTCGTCTCCCCTTTTTCTCGTCCCCCCTTTTTCTCGTCCCCCCTTTTTCTCGTCCCCCTTTTTCTCGTCCCCCCTTTTTCTCGTCCCCCCTTTTTCTCGTCCTCCCTTCTTCTCGTCCTCCCTTCTTCGCGTCCCCCCTTCTTCTCGTCCCCCCTTCTTCTCGTCCCCCCTTCTTCTTGTCCCCCCTTCTTCTTTTCCCCCCTTTTCGCGTCCCCCCTTTTTCTCGTCCCCCCTTCTTCTCGTCCCCCTTCCTCTCGTCCCCCTTCTTCTCGTCCCCCTTCTTCTCGTCTCCCTTCTTCTCGTCCCCCCTTTTCTCGTCCCCCCTTTTCTCGTCCCCCCTTTTCTCGTCCCCCTTCTTCTCGTCCCCCTTCTTCTCGTCCCCCTTCTACTCGTCCCCCCTTTTTCGCGTCCCCCCTTTTTCGCTTCCCCCTTTTTTCTCGTCCCCTCTTTTTGTCGTCCCCCCTTTTTCTCGTCCATCTTTTTCTCGTCCCCCCTTTTTCTCGTCCCCTGTTTTTCTCGTCCCCCTTTTTCTTGTACCCCCTTTTTCTCGACCCCCCTTTTCTCGTCCCCCCTTTTCTCGTCCCCCCTTTTCTCGTCCCCCCTTTTATCGTCCCCCTTCTTCTCGTCCCCCTTCTTCTCGTCCCCCTTCTTCTCGTCCCCCTTCTTCTCGTCCCCCCTTTTTCGCGTCCCCCCTTTTTCGCGTCCCCCCTTTTTCGCGTCCCCCCTTTTTCGCTTCCCCCCTTTTTCTCGTCCCTCCTTTTTCGGGTCCCCCCTTTTTCGCGTCCCCCCTTTTTCGCGTCCCCCCTTTCTCGCGTCCCCCCTTTTTCGCGTACCCCCATTCTCGCGTCCCCCCTTTTTCTCGTCCCCCCTTTCTCGCGTCCACCCTTTTTCGCGTCCCCCCTTTTTCGCGTCCCCCCTTTCTCGCGTCCCCCCTTTTTCGCGTCCCCCCTTTTTCGCGTCCCCCCTTTTTCGCGTCCCCCCTTTTTCGCGTCCCCCCTTTTTCGCGTCCCCCCTTTTTTGCGTCCCCCCTTCTTCTCGTCCCCCCGTCTTCTTTTCCCTCATTTTCTCGTCCCCCCTTTTCTCGTCCCCCCTTTTCTCGTCCCCCTTCTTCTCGTCCCCCTTCTTCTCGTCCCCCTTCTTCTCGTCCCCCTTCTTCTCGTCCCCCCTTTTTGTTGTCCCTCCTTTTTCTCGCCCCCCCTTTTTCCCCTTCCCCTCTTTTTCTCGTCCCCCCTTTTCTCATCCCCCCTTTTTCTCGTCCCCCCTTCTTCTCGTCCCCCCTTCTTCTTTTCCCTCCTTTTCTCGTCCCTGCTTTTCTCGCCCCCCCTTTTCTCGTCCTCCCTTTTCTCGACCCCCCTTTTCTCGACCCCCCTTTTCTCGTCCCCCCTTTTCTCGTCCCCCCTTTTATCATCCCCCTTCTTCTCGTCCCCTTTCTTCTCGTCCCCCCTTTTTCGTGTCCCCCCTTTTTCGTGTCCCCCCTTTTTCGTGTCCCCCCTTTTTCACGTCCCCCCTTTTTCTCGTCCCCCCTTTTTCGCGTCCCCCCTTTTTCGCGTCCCCCCTTTTTCGCGTCCCCCCTTTTTCTCGTCTCCCCTTCTTCTCGTCCCCCCGTCTTCTTTTCCCTCATTTTCTCGTCCCCGCTTTTCTCGTCCCCCCTTTTTCTCGTCCCCCCTTTTTCTCGTCCCCCCTTTTCTCGTCCCCCCTTTTCTCGTCCCCCTTCTTCCCGTCCCCCTTCTTCTCGTCCCCCCTTTTTCTTGTCCCTCCTTTTTCTCGCCCCCCCTTTTTCCCCTTCCCCTCTTTTTCTCGTCCCCCCTTTTTCTCGTCCCCCCTTCTTCTCGTCCCCCCTTCTTCTTTTCCCTCCTTTTCTCGTCCCCGCTTTTCTCGCCCCCCCCTTTTCTCGTCCCCCCTTTTCTCGTCCCCCCTTTTCTCGTCCCCCCTTTTCTCGACACTCCTTTTCTCGTCCCCCCTTTTCTCGTCCCCCCTTTTCTCGTCCCCCTTCTTCTCGTCCCCCTTCTTCTCGTCCCCCTTCTTCTCGTCCCCCTTCTTCTCGTCCCCCCTTTTTCGCGTCCCCCCTTTTTCGCGTCCCCCCTTTTTCGCGTCCCCCCTTTTTCGCGTCCCCCCGTCTTCTTTTCCCTCATTTTCTCGTCCCCCCTTTTTCTCGTCCCCCCTTTTTCTCGTCCCCCCTTTTTCTCGTCCCCCCTTTTTCGCGTCCCCCCTTTTTCTCTTCCCCCCCTTTTCTCGTATCGCCTTTTTCTCGTCCCCCCTTTTTCTCGTCCATCTTTTTTCTCGTCCCCCCTTCTTCTCGTCCCCCTTCTACTCGTCCCCCCTTTTTCGCGTCCCCCCTTTTTCGCGTCCCCCCTTTTTCGCGTCCCCCCTTTTTCGCGTCCCCCCTTTTTCACGTCCCCTCTTTTTCTCGTCCCCCATTTTTCTCGTCCATCTTTTTCTCGTCCCCCCTTCTTCTCGTCCCCCCTTCTTCTTTCCCCCCTTTTCTCGTCCCCCTTCTTCTCGTCCCCCTTCTTCTCGTCCCCCTTCTTCTCGTCCCCCTTCTTGTTGTCCTTCCTATTTCTCGTCCCCCCTTTTTCTCGTCCCCCCTTTTTCTCGTCCCCCCTTTTTCTCGTCCCCCCTTTTTCTCGTCCCCCCTTCTTCTCCTCCTCCCTTCTTCTCGTCCCCCCTTTTCTCGTCCCCCCTTTTCTCGTCCCCCCTTTTCTCGTCCCCCCTTTTCCCCCCTTTTCTCGTCCCCCCTTTTCTCGTCCCCCCTTTTCTCGTCCTCCTTCTTCTCGTCCCCCTTCTTCTCGTTCCCCTTCTTCTCGTTCCCCTTCTTCTCCTCCCCCTTCTACTCGTCCCCCTTCTTCTTGTCCTTCCTTTTTCGCGTCCCCCCCTTTTTCTCGTCCCCCCTTTTTCTCGTCCCCCCTTTTTCTCGTCCCCCCTTCTTCTCGTCCCCCCTTCTTCTCGTCCCCTCTTCTTCTCGTCCCCCCTTCTTCTTTTCCCCCCTTTTCTCGTCCCCCCTTTTCTCGTCCCCCCTTTTCTCGTCCCCCCTTTTCTCGTCCCCCCTTTTCTCGTCCCCCCTTTTCTCGTCCCCCCTTTTCTCGTCCCCCCTTTTCTCGTCCCCCTTCTTCTCGTCCCCCTTTTTCTCGTCCTTCCTTTTTCGCGTCCCCCCCTTTTCGCGTCCCCCCTTTTCGCGTCCCCCGTTTTCGCGTCCCCCCTTTTCGCGTCCCCCCTTTTTCGCGTCCCCCCTTTTTCTCGTCCCCCCTTTTTCGCGTCCCCCCTTTTTCTCTTCCCCCCTTTTTCTCGTCCCCCCTTTTACACGTCCCCCCTTCTTCTCGTCCCCCCTTCTTCTCGTCCCCCCTTCTTCTTTTCCCCCCTTTTCTTGTCCCCCCTTTTCTCGTCCCTCCTTTTCTCGTCCCCCCTTTTCTCTTCCCCTCTTTTCTCGTCCCCCCTTTTCTCTTCCCCTCTTTTCTCGTCCCCCTTCTTCTCGTCCCCCTTCTTCTCGTCCCCCTTCCTCTCGTCCCCCTTCTTCTCGTCTCCCTTCTTCTCGTCCCCCCTTTTCTCGTCCCCCCTTTTCTCGTCCCCCCTTTTCTCGTCCCCCCTTTTCTCGTCCCCCCTTTTCTCGTCCCCCTTCTTCTCGTCCCCCTTCTTCTCGTCCCCCTTCTACTCGTCCCCCCTTTTTCGCGTCCCCCCTTTTTCGCTTCCCCCTTTTTTCTCGTCCCCTCTTTTTGTCGTCCCCCCTTTTTCTCGTCCATCTTTTTCTCGTCCCCCCTTTTTCTCGTCCCCTGTTTTTCTCGTCCCCCTTTTTCTTGTCCCCCCTTTTTCTCGTCCCCCCTTTTTCTCGTCCATCTTTTTTCTCGTCCCCCCTTTTTCTCGTCCCCCCTTTTCTCGTCTCCCCTTTTTCTCGTCCCCCCTTTTTCTCGTCCCCCTTTTTCTCGTCCCCCCTTTTTCTCGTCCCCCCTTTTTCTCGTCCTCCCTTCTTCTCGTCCCCCCTTCTTCTCGTCCCCCCTTCTTCTCGTCCCCCCTTCTTCTTGTCCCCCCTTCTTCTTTTCCCCCCTTTTCGCGTCCCCCCTTTTTCTCGTCCCCCCTTCTTCTCGTCCCCCCGTTTTCTTTTCCCTCATTTTCTCGTCCCCGCTTTTCTCGTCCCCCTTTTGCTCGCCCCCCCTTTTTCTTGACCCTCCTTTTTCTCGTCCCCCCCTTTTTCTCGTCCCCTGTTTTTCTCCTCCCCCTTTTTCTCGTCCCCCCTTTTTCTCGTCCTCCCTTCTTCTCGTCCCCCCTTCTTCTTGTCTCCCCTTCTTCTCGTCCCCCCTTCTTCTCGTCCCCCCTTCTTCTTTTCCCCCCTTTTCTCGTCCCCCGCTTTTCTCGTCCCCGCTTTTCTCGTCCCCCCTTTTCTCGTCCCCCCTTTTCTCGTCCCCCATTTTCTCGACCCCCCTTTTCTCATCCCCCTTCTTCTCGTCCCCATTCTTCTCGTCCCCCTTCTTTTCGTCCCCCCTTTTTCGCGTCCCCCCTTTTTCACGTCCCTCCTTTTTCACGTCCCCCCTTTTTCGCGTCCCCCCTTTTTCGCGTTCCCCCTTTTTCGCGTCCCCCCTTTTTCGCGTCCCCCCTTTTTCTCGTCCTCCCTTCTTCTCGTCCCCCCGTCTTCTTTTCCCTCATTTTCTCGTCCCCGCTTTTCTCGTCCCCCCTTTTCTCGTCCCCCTTCTTCCCGTCCCCCTTCTTCCCGTCCCCCTTCTTCCCGTCCCCCTTCTTCCCGTCCCCCTTCTTCCCGTCCCCCTTCTTCCCGTCCCCCTTCTTCTCGTCCCCCTTCTTCTCGTCCCCCCTTTTTCTTGTCCCTCCTTTTTCTCGCCCCCCCTTTTTCCCCTTCCCCTCTTTTTCTTGTCCCCCCTTTTTCTCGTCCCCCCTTTTTCTCGTCCCCCCTTCTTCTCGTCCCCCCTTCTTCTTTTCCCCCCTTTTCTCGACCCCCCTTTTCTTGTCCCCCCTTTTCTCGTCCCTCTTTTCTCGTCCCCCTTCTTCTCGTCCCCCCTTTTCTCGTCCCCCTTCTTCTCGTCCCCCCTTTTCTCGTCCCCCTTCTTCTCGTCCCCCTTCTTCTCGTCCCCCTTCTTCTCGTCCCCCTTCTTCTCGTCCCCCCTTCTTCTCGTCCCCCCTTTTCTCGTCCCCCTTCTTCTCGTCCCCCTTCTTCTCGTCCCCCTTCTTCTCGTCCCCCTTCTTCTCGTCCCCCCTTTTTCTCGTCCCCCCTTTTTCGCGTCCCCCCTTTTTCGCTTCCCCCCTTTTTCGCGTCCCCCCTTTTTCGCGTCCCCCCTTTTTCGCGTCCCCCCTTTTTCTCGTCCCCCCTTTCTCGCGTCCACCCTTTTTCGCGTACCCCCATTCTCGCGTCCCCCCTTTATCTCGTCCCCTTTTTTCGCGTCCCCCCTTTTTCTCGTCCCCCTTTTTTCTCGTCCCCCCTTCTTCTCGTCCCCCCTTCTTCTTTTCCCTCTCTTTCTCGTCCCCGCTTTTCTCGCCCCTCCTTTTCTCGTCCCCCCTTTTCTCGTCCCCCCTTTTCTCGTCCCCCTTCTTCTCGTCCCCCTTCTTCTCGTCCCCCTTCTTCTCGTCCCCCTTTTTCTCGTCCCCCCTTTTTCTCGTCCATCTTTTTTCTCTTCCCCCCTTTTTCTCGTCCCCCATTTTTCTCGTCACCCCTTTTTCTCATCCCCCCTTTTTCTCGTCCCCCTCTTTGGCCCCCCTTTTTCTTGTCCCTCCGTTTTCTCGCACCCCCTTTTTCTCGTCCCCTGTTTTTCTCGTCCCCCTTTTTCTCGTCCCCCTTTTTCTCGTCCCCCCTTTTTCTCGTCCCCCCTTTTTCTCGTCCCCCCTTTTTCTCGTTCCCCCTTTTTCTCCTCCCCCCTTTTTCTCCTCCCCCTTCTTCTCGTCCCCCTTTCTTCTTGTCCCCCCTTCTTCTCGTCCCCCCTTCTTCTCGTCCCCCCTTCTTCTTTTCCCCCCTTTTCTCGTCCCCGCTTTTCTCGTCCCCGCTTTTCTCGTCCCCCATTTTCTCGTCCCCCCTTTTCTCGTCCCCCTTCTTCTCGTCCCCATTCTTCTCGTCCCCCTTCTTCTCGTCCCTATTCTTCTCGTCCCCCTTCTTCTCGTCCCCCCTTTTTCGCGTCCCCCCTTTTCTCTTCCCCCCTTTTTCTCGTCCCCCCTTCTTCTCGTCCCCCCGTCTTCTTTTCTCTCATTTTCTCGTCCCCGCTTTTCTCGTCCTCCCTTTTTCTCGTCCCCCCTTTTCTCGTCCCCCTTCTTCTCGTCCCCCTTCTTCTAGTCCCCCTTTTTTCGCTTCCCCCCTTTTTCGCGTCCCCTCTTTTTCTCGTCCCCCCTTTTTCTCGTCCATCTTTTTCTCGTCCCCCCTTTTCTCGTCCCCCCTTCTTCTCGTCCCCCCTTCTTCTCGTCCCCCCTTCTTCTCGTCCCCCCTTCTTCTCGTCCCCCCTTCTTTTCCCTCCTTTTCTCGTCCCTGCTTTTCTCGCCCCCCCTTTTCTCGTCCCCCCTTTTCCCCCCTTTTCTCGTCCCCCCTTTTCTCTTCCCCCCTTTTCTCGTCCCCCCTTTTCCCCCCTTTTCTCGTCCCCCCTTTTCTCGTCCCCCCTTTTCTCGTCCTCCTTCTTCTCGTCCCCCTTCTTCTCGTTCCCCTTCTTCTCGTTCCCCTTCTTCTCCTCCCCCTTCTACTCGTCCCCCTTCTTCTTGTCCTTCCTTTTTCGCGTCCCCCCCTTTTTCTCGTCCCCCCTTTTTCTCGTCCCCCCTTTTTCTCGTCCCCCCTTCTTCTCGTCCCCCCTTCTTCTCGTCCCCCCTTCTTCTCGTCCCCCCTTCTTCTCGTCCCCTCTTCTTCTCGTCCCCCCTTCTTCTTTTCCCCCCTTTTCTCGTCCCCCCTTTTCTCGTCCCCCCTTTTCTCGTCCCCCCTTTTCTCGTCCCCCCTTTTCTCGTCCCCCCTTTTCTCGTCCCCCCTTTTCTCGTCCCCCTTCTTCTCGTCCCCCTTTTTCTCGTCCTTCCTTTTTCGCGTCCCCCCTATTTCGCGTCCCCCCTTTTTCGCGTCCCCCCCTTTTCGCGTCCCCCCTTTTCGCGTCCCCCGTTTTCGCGTCCCCCCTTTTCGCGTCCCCCCTTTTTCGCGTCCCCCCTTTTTCTCGTCCCCCCTTTTTCGCGTCCCCCCTTTTTCTCTTCCCCCCTTTTTCTCGTCCCCCCTTTTACACGTCCCCCCTTCTTCTCGTCCCCCCTTCTTCTCGTCCCCCCTTCTTCTTTTCCCCCCTTTTCTTGTCCCCCCTTTTCTCGTCCCTCCTTTTCTCGTCCCCCCTTTTCTCTTCCCCTCTTTTCTCGTCCCCCCTTTTCTCTTCCCCTCTTTTCTCGTCCCCCTTCTTCTCGTCCCCCTTCTTCTCGTCCCCCTTCCTCTCGTCCCCCTTCTTCTCGTCCCCCTTCTTCTCGTCTCCCTTCTTCTCGTCCCCCCTTTTCTCGTCCCCCCTTTTCTCGTCCCCCCTTTTCTCGTCCCCCCTTTTCTCGTCCCCCCTTTTCTCGTCCCCCTTCTTCTCGTCCCCCTTCTTCTCGTCCCCCTTCTACTCGTCCCCCCTTTTTCGCGTCCCCCCTTTTTCGCTTCCCCCTTTTTTCTCGTCCCCTCTTTTTGTCGTCCCCCCTTTTTCTCGTCCATCTTTTTCTCGTCCCCCCTTTTTCTCGTCCCCTGTTTTTCTCGTCCCCCTTTTTCTTGTCCCCCCTTTTTCTCGTCCCCCCTTTTTCTCGTCCATCTTTTTTCTCGTCCCCCCTTTTTCTCTTCCCCCCTTTTCTCGTCTCCCCTTTTTCTCGTCCCCCCTTTTTCTCGTCCCCCCTTTTTCTCGTCCCCCCTTTTTCTCGTCCCCCCTTTTTCTCGTCCTCCCTTCTTCTCGTCCCCCCTTCTTCTCGTCCCCCCTTCTTCTCGTCCCCCCTTCTTCTTGTCCCCCCTTCTTCTTTTCCCCCCTTTTCGCGTCCCCCCTTTTTCTCGTCCCCCCTTCTTCTCGTCCCCCCGTTTTCTTTTCCCTCATTTTCTCGTCCCCGCTTTTCTCGTCCCCCTTTTGCTCGCCCCCCCTTTTTCTTGACCCTCCTTTTTCTCGTCCCCCCCTTTTTCTCGTCCCCTGTTTTTCTCCTCCCCCTTTTTCTCGTCCCCCCTTTTTCTCGTCCTCCCTTCTTCTCGTCCCCCCTTCTTCTTGTCTCCCCTTCTTCTCGTCCCCCCTTCTTCTCGTCCCCCCTTCTTCTTTTCCCCCCTTTTCTCGTCCCCGCTTTTCTCGTCCCCGCTTTTCTCGTCCCCCCTTTTCTCGTCCCCCCTTTTCTCGTCCCCCATTTTCTCGACCCCCCTTTTCTCGTCCCCCTTCTTCTCGTCCCCATTCTTCTCGTCCCCCTTCTTTTCGTCCCCCCTTTTTCGCGTCCCCCCTTTTTCACGTCCCTCCTTTTTCACGTCCCCCCTTTTTCGCGTCCCCCCTTTTTCGCGTTCCCCCTTTTTCGCGTCCCCCCTTTTTCGCGTCCCCCCTTTTTCTCGTCCCCCCTTCTTCTCGTCCCCCCGTCTTCTTTTCCCTCATTTTCTCGTCCCCACTTTTCTCGTCCCCCCTTTTCTCGTCCCCCTTCTTCCCGTCCCCCTTCTTCCCGTCCCCCTTCTTCCCGTCCCCCTTCTTCCCGTCCCCCTTCTTCCCGTCCCCCTTCTTCTCGTCCCCCTTCTTCTCGTCCCCCCTTTTTCTTGTCCCTCCTTTTTCTCGCCCCCCCTTTTTCCCCTTCCCCTCTTTTTCTTGTCCCCCCTTTTTCTCGTCCCCCCTTTTTCTCGTCCCCCCTTCTTCTCGTCCCCCCTTCTTCTTTTCCCCCCTTTTCTCGACCCCCCTTTTCCTTTCCCCCCTTTTCTCGTCCCTCTTTTCTCGTCCCCCTTCTTCTCGTCCCCCCTTTTCTCGTCCCCCTTCTTCTCGTCCCCCCTTTTCTCGTCCCCCTTCTTCTCGTCCCCCTTCTTCTCGTCCCCCTTCTTCTCGTCCCCCTTCTTCTCGTCCCCCCTTTTTCTCGTCCCCCCTTTTTCGCGTCCCCCCTTTTTCGCGTCCCCCCTTTTTCGCTTCCCCCCTTTTTCGCGTCCCCCCTTTTTCGCGTCCCCCCTTTTTCGCGTCCCCCCTTTTTCTCGTCCCCCCTTTCTCGCGTCCACCCTTTTTCGCGTACCCCCATTCTCGCGTCCCCCCTTTATCTCGTCCCCTTTTTTCGCGTCCCCCCTTTTTCTCGTCCCCCTTTTTTCTCGTCCCCCCTTCTTCTCGTCCCCCCTTCTTCTTTTCCCTCTATTTCTCGTCCCCGCTTTTCTCGCCCCTCCTTTTCTCGTCCCCCCTTTTCTCGTCCCCCCTTTTCTCGTCCCCCTTCTTCTCGTCCCCCTTCTTCTCGTCCCCCTTCTTCTCGTCCCCCTTCTTCTCGTCCCCCTTTTTCTCGTCCCCCCTTTTTCTCGTCCATCTTTTTTCTCTTCCCCCCTTTTTCTCGTCCCCCATTTTTCTCGTCACCCCTTTTTCTCATCCCCCCTTTTTCTCGTCCCCCTCTTTGGCCCCCCTTTTTCTTGTCCCTCCGTTTTCTCGCACCCCCTTTTTCTCGTCCCCTGTTTTTCTCGTCCCCCTTTTTCTCGTCCCCCTTTTTCTCGTCCCCCCTTTTTCTCGTCCCCCCTTTTTCTCGTCCCCCCTTTTTCTCGTCCCCCCTTTTTCTCCTCCCCCCTTTTTCTCCTCCCCCTTCTTCTCGTCCCCCTTTCTTCTTGTCCCCCCTTCTTCTCGTCCCCCCTTCTTCTCGTCCCCCCTTCTTCTTTTCCCCCCTTTTCTCGTCCCCGCTTTTCTCGTCCCCGCTTTTCTCGTCCCCCATTTTCTCGTCCCCCCTTTTCTCGTCCCCCTTCTTCTCGTCCCCATTCTTCTCGTCCCCCTTCTTCTCGTCCCTAGTCTTCTCGTCCCCCTTCTTCTCGTCCCCCCTTTTTCGCGTCCCCCCTTTTCTCTTCCCCCCTTTTTCTCGTCCCCCCTTCTTCTCGTCCCCCCGTCTTCTTTTCTCTCATTTTCTCGTCCCCGCTTTTCTCGTCCTCCCTTTTTCTCGTCCCCCCTTTTCTCGTCCCCCTTCTTCTCGTCCCCCTTCTTCTAGTCCCCCTTTTTTCGCTTCCCCCCTTTTTCGCGTCCCCTCTTTTTCTCGTCCCCCCTTTTTCTCGTCCATCTTTTTCTCATCCCCCCTTCTTCTCGTCCCCCCTTCTTCTTTCCCCCCTTTTCTCGTCCCCCTTTTTCTCGTCCCCCCTTCTTCTCGTCCCCCTTCTTCTTGTCCCCCTTCTTCTCGTCCCCCTTCTTCTCGTCCCCCTTCTTCTCGTCCCCCTTCTTCTCGTCCCCCTTCTTCTCGTCCCCCTTCTTCTCGTCTCCCTTCTTGTTGTCCTTCCTATTTCGCGTCCCCCCTTTTTCTCGTCCCCCCTTTTTCTCGTCCCCCCTTTTCTCTTCCCCCCTTTTCTCGTCCCCCCTTTTCTCGTCCCCCCTTTTCTCGTCCCCCTTCTTCTCGTCCCCCTTCTTCTCGTTCCCCTTCTTCTCGTTCCCGTTCTTCTCGTCCCCCTTCTACTCGTCCCCCTTCTTCTTGTCCTTCCTTTTTCGCGTCCCCCCCTTTTTCTCGTCCCCCCTTCTTCTCGTCCCCCCTTTTCTCTTCCCCCCTTTTCTCGTCCCCCCTTTTCTCGTCCCCCCTTTTCTCGTCCCCCTTCTTCTCGTCCCCCTTCTTCTCGTTCCCCTTCTTCTCGTTCCCGTTCTTCTCGTCCCCCTTCTACTCGTCCCCCTTCTTCTTGTCCTTCCTTTTTCGCGTCCCCCCCTTTTTCTCGTCCCCCCTTCTTCTCGTCCCCCCTTTTTCTCGTCCCCCCTTCTTCTCGTCCCCTCTTCTTCTCGTCCCCTCTTCTTCTCGTCCCCCCTTCTTCTTTTCCCCCCTTTTCTCGTCCCCCCTTTTCTCGTCCCCCCTTTTCTCGTCCTCCCTTTTCTCGTCCCCCCTTTTCTCGTCCCCCCTTTTCTCGTCCCCCCTTTTCTCGTCCCCCCTTTTCTCGTCCCCCTTCTTCTCGTCCCCCTTCTTCTCGTCCGCCTTCTTCTCGTCCCCCTTTTTCTCGTCCTTCCTTTTTCGCGTCCCCCCTGTTTCGCGTCCCCCCTTTTTCTCGTCCCCCCTTTTTCTCGTCCCCCCTTTTTCGCGTCCCCCCCTTTTCGCGTCCCCCCTTTTTCGCGTCCCCCCTTTTTCTCGTCCCCCCTTTTTCTCGTCCCCCCTTTTTCGCGTCCCCCCTTTTTCTCTTCCCCCCTTTTTCTCGTCCCCCCTTTTTCACGTCCCCCCTTCTTCTTGTCCCCCCTTCTTCTCGTCCCCCCTTCTTCTTTTCCCCCCTCTTCTTGTCCCCCATTTTCTCGTCCCTCCTTTTCTCGTCCCCCCTTTTCTCTTCCCCTCTTTTCTTGTCCCCCTTCTTCTCGTCCCCCTTCCTCTCGTCCCCCTTCTTCTCGTCCCCCTTCTTCTCGTCCCCCTTCTTCTCGTCTCCCTTCTTCTCGTCTCCCTTCTTCTCGTCCCCCCTTTTCTCGTCCCCCCTTTTCTCGTCCCCCCTTTTCTCGTCCCCCCTTTTCTCGTCCCCCTTCTTCTCGTCCCCCCTTTTCTCGTCCCCCTTCTTCTCGTCCCCCTTCTACTCGTCCCCCTTCTACTCGTCCCCCCTTTTTCGCTTCCCCCTTTTTTCTCGTCCCCTCTTTTTGTCGTCCCCCCTTTTTCTCGTCCATCTTTTTCTCGTCCCCCCTTTTTCTCGTCCCCTGTTTTTCTCGTCCCCCTTTTTCTCGTCCCCCCTTTTTCTCGTCCCCCCTTTTTCTCGTCCATCTTTTTTCTCGTCCCCCCTTTTTCTCGTCCCCCCTTTTCTCGTCCCCCCTTTTTCTCGTCCCCCCTTTTTCTCGTCCCCCTTTTTCTCGTCCCCCCTTTTTCTCGTCCCCCCTTTTTCTCGTCCCCCTTCTTCTCGTCCCCCTTCTTCTAGTCCCCCTTTTTTCGCGTCCCCCCTTTTTCGCGTCCCCTCTTTTTCTCGTCCCCCCTTTTTCTCGTCCATCTTTTTCTCGTCCCCCCTTTTCTCGTCCCCCTTCTTCTCGTCCCCCTTCTTCTCGTCCCCCTTCTTCTCGTCCCTATTCTTCTCGTCCCCCTTCTTCTCGTCCCCCCTTTTTCGCGTCCCCCCTTTTCTCTTCCCCCCTTTTTCTCGTCCCCCCTTCTTCTCGTCCCCCCGTCTTCTTTTCTCTCATTTTCTCGTCCCCGCTTTTCTCGTCCCCCCTTTTTCTCGTCCCCCCTTTTCTCGTCCCCCTTCTTCTCGTCCCCCTTCTTCTAGTCCCCCTTTTTTCGCGTCCCCCCTTTTTCGCGTCCCCTCTTTTTCTCGTCCCCCCTTTTTCTCGTCCATCTTTTTCTCGTCCCCCCTTCTTCTCGTCCCCCCTTCTTCTCGTCCCCCCTTCTACTTTCCCCCCTTTTCTCGTCCCCCTTTTTCTCGTCCCCCCTTCTTCTCGTCCCCCTTCTTCTCGTCCCCCTTCTTCTCGTCCCCCTTCTTGTTGTCCTTCCTATTTCGCGTCCCCCCTTTTTCTCGTCCCCCCTTTTTCTCATCCCCCCTTTTTCTCGTCACCCCTTCTTCTCCTCCTCCCTTCTTCTCGTCCCCCCTTTTCTCGTCCCCCCTTTTCTCGTCCCCCCTTTTCTCTTCCCCCCTTTTCTCGTCCCCCCTTTTCTCGTCCCCCCTTTTCTCGTCCCCCTTCTTCTCGTCCCCCTTCTTCTCGTCCCCCTTTTTCTCGTCCCCCCTTTTTCTCGTCCCCCCTTTTTCTCGTCCCCCCTTTTTCTCGTCCCCCCTTTTTCTCCTCCCCCCTTTTTCTCCTCCCCCTTCTTCTCGTCCCCCTTTCTTCTTGTCCCCCCTTCTTCTCGTCCCCCCTTCTTCTCGTCCCCCCTTCTTCTTTTCCCCCCTTTTCTCGTCCCCGCTTTTCTCGTCCCCGCTTTTCTCGTCCCCCATTTTCTCGTCCCCCCTTTTCTCGTCCCCCTTCTTCTCGTCCCCATTCTTCTCGTCCCCCTTCTTCTCGTCCCTATTCTTCTCGTCCCCCTTCTTCTCGTCCCCCCTTTTTCGCGTCCCCCCTTTTCTCTTCCCCCCTTTTTCTCGTCCCCCCTTCTTCTCGTCCCCCCGTCTTCTTTTCTCTCATTTTCTCGTCCCCGCTTTTCTCGTCCTCCCTTTTTCTCGTCCCCCCTTTTCTCGTCCCCCTTCTTCTCGTCCCCCTTCTTCTAGTCCCCCTTTTTTCGCTTCCCCCCTTTTTCGCGTCCCCTCTTTTTCTCGTCCCCCCTTTTTCTCGTCCATCTTTTTCTCATCCCCCCTTCTTCTCGTCCCCCCTTCTTCTTTCCCCCCTTTTCTCGTCCCCCTTTTTCTCGTCCCCCCTTCTTCTCGTCCCCCTTCTTCTTGTCCCCCTTCTTCTCGTCCCCCTTCTTCTCGTCCCCCTTCTTCTCGTCCCCCTTCTTCTCGTCCCCCTTCTTCTCGTCCCCCTTCTTCTCGTCTCCCTTCTTGTTGTCCTTCCTATTTCGCGTCCCCCCTTTTTCTCGTCCCCCCTTTTTCTCGTCCCCCCTTTTCTCTTCCCCCCTTTTCTCGTCCCCCCTTTTCTCGTCCCCCCTTTTCTCGTCCCCCTTCTTCTCGTCCCCCTTCTTCTCGTTCCCCTTCTTCTCGTTCCCGTTCTTCTCGTCCCCCTTCTACTCGTCCCCCTTCTTCTTGTCCTTCCTTTTTCGCGTCCCCCCCTTTTTCTCGTCCCCCCTTCTTCTCGTCCCCCCTTTTCTCTTCCCCCCTTTTCTCGTCCCCCCTTTTCTCGTCCCCCCTTTTCTCGTCCCCCTTCTTCTCGTCCCCCTTCTTCTCGTTCCCCTTCTTCTCGTTCCCGTTCTTCTCGTCCCCCTTCTACTCGTCCCCCTTCTTCTTGTCCTTCCTTTTTCGCGTCCCCCCCTTTTTCTCGTCCCCCCTTCTTCTCGTCCCCCCTTTTTCTCGTCCCCCCTTCTTCTCGTCCCCTCTTCTTCTCGTCCCCTCTTCTTCTCGTCCCCCCTTCTTCTTTTCCCCCCTTTTCTCGTCCCCCCTTTTCTCGTCCCCCCTTTTCTCGTCCTCCCTTTTCTCGTCCCCCCTTTTCTCGTCCCCCCTTTTCTCGTCCCCCCTTTTCTCGTCCCCCCTTTTCTCGTCCCCCTTCTTCTCGTCCCCCTTCTTCTCGTCCCCCTTCTTCTCGTCCGCCTTCTTCTCGTCCCCCTTTTTCTCGTCCTTCCTTTTTCGCGTCCCCCCTGTTTCGCGTCCCCCCTTTTTCTCGTCCCCCCTTTTTCTCGTCCCCCCTTTTTCGCGTCCCCCCCTTTTCGCGTCCCCCCTTTTTCGCGTCCCCCCTTTTTCTCGTCCCCCCTTTTTCTCGTCCCCCCTTTTTCGCGTCCCCCCTTTTTCTCTTCCCCCCTTTTTCTCGTCCCCCCTTTTTCACGTCCCCCCTTCTTCTTGTCCCCCCTTCTTCTCGTCCCCCCTTCTTCTTTTCCCCCCTCTTCTTGTCCCCCATTTTCTCGTCCCTCCTTTTCTCGTCCCCCCTTTTCTCTTCCCCTCTTTTCTTGTCCCCCTTCTTCTCGTCCCCCTTCCTCTCGTCCCCCTTCTTCTCGTCCCCCTTCTTCTCGTCCCCCTTCTTCTCGTCTCCCTTCTTCTCGTCTCCCTTCTTCTCGTCCCCCCTTTTCTCGTCCCCCCTTTTCTCGTCCCCCCTTTTCTCGTCCCCCCTTTTCTCGTCCCCCTTCTTCTCGTCCCCCCTTTTCTCGTCCCCCTTCTTCTCGTCCCCCTTCTACTCGTCCCCCTTCTACTCGTCCCCCCTTTTTCGCTTCCCCCTTTTTTCTCGTCCCCTCTTTTTGTCGTCCCCCCTTTTTCTCGTCCATCTTTTTCTCGTCCCCCCTTTTTCTCGTCCCCTGTTTTTCTCGTCCCCCTTTTTCTCGTCCCCCCTTTTTCTCGTCCCCCCTTTTTCTCGTCCATCTTTTTTCTCGTCCCCCCTTTTTCTCGTCCCCCCTTTTCTCGTCCCCCCTTTTTCTCGTCCCCCCTTTTTCTCGTCCCCCTTTTTCTCGTCCCCCCTTTTTCTCGTCCCCCCTTTTTCTCGTCCCCCTTCTTCTCGTCCCCCTTCTTCTAGTCCCCCTTTTTTCGCGTCCCCCCTTTTTCGCGTCCCCTCTTTTTCTCGTCCCCCCTTTTTCTCGTCCATCTTTTTCTCGTCCCCCCTTTTCTCGTCCCCCTTCTTCTCGTCCCCCTTCTTCTCGTCCCCCTTCTTCTCGTCCCTATTCTTCTCGTCCCCCTTCTTCTCGTCCCCCCTTTTTCGCGTCCCCCCTTTTCTCTTCCCCCCTTTTTCTCGTCCCCCCTTCTTCTCGTCCCCCCGTCTTCTTTTCTCTCATTTTCTCGTCCCCGCTTTTCTCGTCCCCCCTTTTTCTCGTCCCCCCTTTTCTCGTCCCCCTTCTTCTCGTCCCCCTTCTTCTAGTCCCCCTTCTTCTAGTCCCCCTTTTTTCGCGTCCCCCCTTTTTCGCGTCCCCTCTTTTTCTCGTCCCCCCTTTTTCTCGTCCATCTTTTTCTCGTCCCCCCTTCTTCTCGTCCCCCCTTCTTCTCGTCCCCCCTTCTACTTTCCCCCCTTTTCTCGTCCCCCTTTTTCTCGTCCCCCCTTCTTCTCGTCCCCCTTCTTCTCGTCCCCCTTCTTCTCGTCCCCCTTCTTGTTGTCCTTCCTATTTCGCGTCCCCCCTTTTTCTCGTCCCCCCTTTTTCTCATCCCCCCTTTTTCTCGTCACCCCTTCTTCTCCTCCTCCCTTCTTCTCGTCCCCCCTTTTCTCGTCCCCCCTTTTCTCGTCCCCCCTTTTCTCTTCCCCCCTTTTCTCGTCCCCCCTTTTCTCGTCCCCCCTTTTCTCGTCCCCCTTCTTCTCGTCCCCCTTCTTCTCGTTCCCCTTCTTCTCGTTCCCCTTCTTCTCGTCCCCCTTCTACTCGTCCCCCTTCTTCTTGTCCTTCCTTTTTCGCGTCCCCCCCTTTTTCTCGTCCCCCCTTCTTCTCGTCCCCCCTTTTTCTCATCCCCCCTTCTTCTCGTCCCCTCTTCTTCTCGTCCCCTCTTCTTCTCGTCCCCCCTTCTTCTTTTCCCCCCTTTTCTCGTCCCCCCTTTTCTCGTCCCCCCTTTTCTCGTCCCCCCTTTTCTCGTCCCCCCTTTTCTCGTCCCCCTTCTTCTCGTCCCCCCTTTTCTCGTCCCCCTTCTTCTCGTCCCCCTTCTTCTCGTCCCCCTTCTTCTCGTCCGCCTTCTTCTCGTCCCCCTTTTTCTCGTCCTTCCTTTTTCGCGTCCCCCCTATTTCGCGTCCCCCCTCTTTCTCGTCCCCCCTTTTTCTCGTCCCCCCTTTTTCGCGTCCCCCCCTTTTCGCGTCCCCCCTTTTCGCGTCCCCCCTTTTCGCGTCCCCCCTTTTCGCGTCCCCCCTTTTTCGCGTCCCCCCTTTTTCGCGTCCCCCCTTTTTCGCGTCCCCCCTTTTTCTCGTCCCCCCTTTTTCGCGTCCCCCCTTTTTCTCTTCCCCCCTTTTCTCGTCCCCCCTTTTACACGTCCCCCCTTCTTCTCGTCCCCCCTTCTTCTCGTCCCCCCTTCTTCTTTTCCCCCCTCTTCTTGTCCCCCATTTTCTCGTCCCTCCTTTTCTCGTCCCCCCTTTTCTCTTCCCCTCTTTTCTTGTCCCCCTTCTTCTCGTCCCCCTTCTTCTCGTCCCCCTTCCTCTCGTCCCCCTTCTTCTCGTCCCCCTTCTTCTCGTCTCCCTTCTTCTCGTCTCCCTTCTTCTCGTCCCCCCTTTTCTCGTCCCCCCTTTTCTCGTCCCCCCTTTTCTCGTCCCCCCTTTTCTCGTCCCTCCTTTTCTCGTCCCCCTTCTTCTCGTCCCCCCTTTTCTCGTCCCCCTTCTTCTCGTCCCCCTTCTTCTCGTCCCCCTTCTACTCGTCCCCCCTTTTTCGCGTCCCCCCTTTTTCGCTTCCCCCTTTTTTCTCGTCCCCTCTTTTTGTCGTCCCCCCTTTTTCTCGTCCATCTTTTTCTCGTCCCCCCTTTTTCTCGTCCCCTGTTTTTCTCGTCCCCCTTTTTCTCGTCCCCCCTTTTTCTCGTCCCCCCTTTTTCTCGTCCATCTTTTTTCTCGTCCCCCCTTTTTCTCGTCCCCACTTTTCTCGTCTCCCCTTTTTCTCGTCCCCCCTTTTTCTCGTCCCCCTTTTTCTCGTCCCCCCTTTTTCTCGTCCCCCCTTTTTCTCGTCCATCTTTTTCTCGTCCCCCTTCTTCTCGTCCCCCTTCTTCTAGTCCCCCTTTTTTCGCGTCCCCCCTTTTTCGCGTCCCCTCTTTTTCTCGTCCCCCCTTTTTCTCGTCCATCTTTTTCTCGTCCCCCCTTTTCTCGTCCCCCTTCTTCTCGTCCCCATTATTCTCGTCCCCCTTCTTCTCGTCCCTATTCTTCTCGTCCCCCTTCTTCTCGTCCCCCCTTTTTCGCGTCCCCCCTTTTCTCTTCCCCCCTTTTTCTCGTCCCCCCTTCTTCTCGTCCCCCCGTCTTCTTTTCTCTCATTTTCTCGTCCCCGCTTTTCTCGTCCCCCCTTTTTCTCGTCCCCCCTTTTCTCGTCCCCCTTCTTCTCGTCCCCCTTCTTCTAGTCGTCCTTTTTTCGCGTCCCCCCTTTTTCGCGTCCCCTCTTTTTCTCGTCCCCCCTTTTTCTCGTCCATCTTTTTCTCGTCCCCCCTTCTTCTCGTCCCCCCTTCTTCTCGTCCCCCCTTCTACTTTCCCCCCTTTTCTCGTCCCCCTTTTTCTCGTCCCCCCTTCTTCTCGTCCCCCTTCTTCTCGTCCCCCTTCTTCTCGTCCCCCTTCTTCTCGTCCCCCTTCTTCTCGTCCCCCTTCTTGTTGTCCTTCCTATTTCGCGTCCCCCCTTTTTCTCGTCCCCCCTTTTTCTCGTCCCCCCTTTTTCTCGTCCCCCCTTTTTCTCGTCCCCCTTCTTCTCGTCCCCCTTCTTCTCGTCCGCCTTCTTCTCGTCCCCCTTTTTCTCGTCCTTCCTTTTTCGCGTCCCCCCTATTTCGCGTCCCCCCTTTTTCGCGTCCCCCCTTTTTCTCGTCCCCCATTTCTCGCGTCCACCCTTTTTCGCGTACTCCCATTCTCGCGTCCCCCCTTTTCTCGTCCCCCCTTTTTCTCGTCCCCCCTTTTTCTCGTCTCCCTTTTTTCTCGTCCCCCCTTCTTCTCGTCCCCCCTTCTTCTTTTCCCTCCTTTTCTCGTCCCCGCTTTTCTCGCCCCTCCTTTTCTCGTCCCCCCTTTTCTCGTCCCCCTTCTTCTCGTCCCCCTTCTTCTCGTCCCCCTTCTTCTCGTCCCCCTTCTTCTCGTCCCCCTTCTTCTCGTCCCCCTTCTTCTCGTCCCCCTTTTTCTCGTCCCCCCTTTTTCTCGTCCATATTTTTTCTCTTCCCCCCTTTTTCTCGTCCCCCATTTTTCTCGTCACCCCTTTTTCTCATCCCCCCTTTTTCTCGTCCCCCTCTTTGGCCCCCCTTTTTCTTGTCCCTCCGTTTTCTCGCACCCCCTTTTTCTCGTCCCCTGTTTTTCTCGTCCCCCTTTTTCTCGTCCCCCTTTTTCTCGTCCCCCCTTTTTCTCGTCCCCCCTTTTTCTCGTCCCCCCTTTTTCTCCTCCCCCCTTTTTCTCCTCCCCCTTCTTCTCGTCCCCCTTTCTTCTTGTCCCCCCTTCTTCTCGTCCCCCCTTCTTCTCGTCCCCCCTTCTTCTTTTCCCTCCTTTTCTCGTCCCCGCTTTTCTCGCCCCTCCTTTTCTCGTCCCCCCTTTTCTCGTCCCCCTTCTTCTCGTCCCCCTTCTTCTCGTCCCCCTTCTTCTCGTCCCCCTTCTTCTCGTCCCCCTTCTTCTCGTCCCCCTTTTTCTCGTCCCCCCTTTTTCTCGTCCATATTTTTTCTCTTCCCCCCTTTTTCTCGTCCCCCATTTTTCTCGTCACCCCTTTTTCTCATCCCCCCTTTTTCTCGTCCCCCTCTTTGGCCCCCCTTTTTCTTGTCCCTCCGTTTTCTCGCACCCCCTTTTTCTCGTCCCCTGTTTTTCTCGTCCCCCTTTTTCTCGTCCCCCTTTTTCTCGTCCCCCCTTTTTCTCGTCCCCCCTTTTTCTCGTCCCCCCTTTTTCTCCTCCCCCCTTTTTCTCCTCCCCCTTCTTCTCGTCCCCCTTTCTTCTTGTCCCCCCTTCTTCTCGTCCCCCCTTCTTCTCGTCCCCCCTTCTTCTTTTCCCCCCTTTTCTCGTCCCCGCTTTTCTCGTCCCCGCTTTTCTCGTCCCCCCTTTTCTCGTCCCCCCTTTTCTCGTCCCCCTTCTTCTCGTCCCCATTCTTCTCGTCCCCCTTCTTCTCGTCCCTATTCTTCTCGTCCCCCTTTTTCTCGTCCCCCCTTTTTCACGTCCCCCCTTTTCTCTTCCCCCCTTTTTCTCGTCCCCCCTTCTTCTCGTCCCCCCGTCTTCTTTTCTCTCATTTTCTCGTCCCCGCTTTTCTCGTCCCCCCTTTTTCTCGTCCCCCCTTTTCTCGTCCCCCTTCTTCTCGTCCCCCTTCCTCTAGTCCCCCTTTTTTCGCGTCCCCCCTTTTTCGCGTCCCCTCTTTTTCTCGTCCCCCCTTTTTCTCGTCCATCTTTTTCTCGTCCCCCATTCTTCTCGTCCCCCCTTCTTCTCGTCCCCCCTTCTTCTTTCCCCCCTTTTCTCGTCCCCCTTTTTTTCGTCTCCCCTTCTTCTCGCCCCCTTCTTCTCGTCCCCCTTCTTCTCGTCCCCCTTCTTCTCGTCCCCCTTCTTCTCGTCCCCCTTCTTCTCGTCCCCCTTCTTGTTGTCCTTCCTATTTCGCGTCCCCCCTTTTTCTCGTCCCCCCTTTTTCTCGTCCCCCCTTTTACTCGTCCCCCCTTTTTCTCGTCCCCCCTTTTTCTCGTCCCCCCTTTTTCTCGTCCCCCCTTTTTCTCGTCCCCCCTTCTTCTCCTCCTCCCTTCTTCTCGTCCCCCCTTTTCTCGTCCCCCCTTTTCTCGTCCCCCCTTTTCTCGTCCCCCCTATTCTCTTCCCCCCTTTTCTCGTCCCCCCTTTTCTCGTCCCCCCTTTTCTCGTCCCCCTTCTTCTCGTCCCCCTTCTTCTCGTTCCCCTTCTTCTCGTTCCCCTTCTTCTCGTCCCCCTTCTACTCGTCCCCCTTCTTCTTGTCCTTCCTTTTTCGCGTCCCCCCCTTTTTCTCGTCCCCCCATTTTCTCGTCCTCCCTTCTTCTCGTCCCCCCTTCTTCTCGTCCCCCCTTCTTCTCGTCCCCTCTTCTTCTCGTCCCCTCTTCTTGTCGTCCCCCCTTCTTCTTTTCCCCCCTTTTCTCGTCCCCCCTTTTCTCGTCCCACCGTTTCTCGTCCCTCCTTTTCTCGTCCCCCTTCTTCTCGTCCCCCTTCTTCTCGTCCCCCTTCTTCTCGTCCCCCTTCTTCTCGTCCGCCTTCTTCTCGTCCCCCTTTTTCTCGTCCTTCCTTTTTCGCGTCCCCCCTATTTCCCGTCCCCCCTTTTTCTCGTCCCCCCTTTTTCTCGTCCCCCCTTTTACGCGTCCCCCCCTTTTCGCGTCCCCCCTTTTCGCGTCCCCCCTTTTCGCGTCCCCCCTTTTCGCGTCCCCCCTTTTTCGCGTCCCCCCTTTTTCTCGTCCCCCCTTTTTCGCGTCCCCCCTTTTTCTCTTCCCCCCTTTTTCTTGTCCCCCCTTTTACACGTCCCCCCTTCTTCTCGTCCCCCCTTCTTCTCGTCCCCCCTTCTTCTTTTCCCCCCTTTTCTTGTCCCCCCTTTTCTCGTCCCTCCTTTTCTCGTCCCCCCTTTTCTCTTCCCCTCTTTTCTTGTCCCCCTTCTTCTCGTCCCCCTTCTTCTCGTCCCCCTTCCTCTCGTCCCCCTTCTTCTCGTCCCCCTTCTTCTCGTCTCCCTTCTTCTCGTCCCCCCTTTTCTCGTCCCCCCTTTTCTCGTCCCCCCTTTTCTCGTCCTCCCTTTTCTCGTCCCCCTTCTTCTCGTCCCCCTTCTTCTCGTCCCCCTTCTACTCGTCCCCCCTTTTTCGCGTCCCCCCTTTTTCGCTTCCCCCTTTTTTCTCGTCCCCTCTTTTTGTCGTCCCCCCTTTTTCTCGTCCATCTTTTTCTCGTCCCCCCTTTTTCTCGTCCCCTGTTTTTCTCGTCCCCCTTTTTCTTGTCCCCCCTTTTTCTCGTCCCCCCTTTTTCTCGTCCATCTTTTTTCTCGTCCCCCCTTTTTCTCGTCCCCCCTTTTCTCGTCTCCCCTTTTTCTCGTCCCCCCTTTTTCTCGTCCCCCTTTTTCTCGTCCCCCCTTTTTCTCGTCCTCCCTTCTTCTCGTCCCCCCTTCTTCTCGTCCCCCCTTCTTCTCGTCCCCCCTTCTTCTTGTCCCCCCTTCTTCTTTTCCCCCCTTTTCGCGTCCCCCCTTTTTCTCGTCCCCCCTTCTTCTCGTCCCCCCGTTTTCTTTTCCCTCATTTTCTCGTCCCCGCTTTTCTCGTCCCCCTTTTGCTCGCCCCCCCTTTTTCTTGACCCTCCTTTTTCTCGTCCCCCCCTTTTTCTCGTCCCCTGTTTTTCTCCTCCCCCTTTTTCTCGTCCCCCCTTTTTCTCGTCCTCCCTTCTTCTCGTCCCCCCTTCTTCTTGTCCCCCCTTCTTCTCGTCCCCCCTTCTTCTCGTCCCCCCTTCTTCTCGTCCCCCTTCCTCTCGTCCCCTTTCTTCTCGTCCCCCTTCTTCTCGTCTCCCTTCTTCTCGTCCCCCCTTTTCTCGTCCCCCCTTTTCTCGTCCCCCCTTTTCTCGTCCCCCTTCTTCTCGTCCCCCTTCTTCTCGTCCCCCTTCTACTCGTCCCCCCTTTTTCGCGTCCCCCCTTTTTCGCTTCCCCCTTTTTTCTCGTCCCCTCTTTTTGTCGTCCCCCCTTTTTCTCGTCCATCTTTTTCTCGTCCCCCCTTTTTCTCGTCCCCTGTTTTTCTCGTCCCCCTTTTTCTTGTCCCCCCTTTTTCTCGTCCCCCCTTTTTCTCG
Source organism: Pyrocephalus nanus (assembly GCA_038380795.1). NCBI lineage: Eukaryota > Metazoa > Chordata > Aves > Passeriformes > Tyrannidae > Pyrocephalus > Pyrocephalus nanus. Next base: position 115,261,873 of record CM076260.1, read on the forward strand.
TCCATCTTTTTTCTCGTCCCCCCTTTTTCTCGTCCCCCCTTTTCTCATCTCCCCTTTTTCTCGTCCCCCCTTTTTCTCGTCCCCCTTTTTCTCGTCCCCCCTTTTTCTCGTCCCCCCTTTTTCTCGTCCTCCCTTCTTCTCGTCCCCCCTTCTTCTCGTCCCCCCTTCTTCTCGTCCCCCCTTCTTCTTGTCCCCCCTTCTTCTTTTCCCCCCTTTTTCGCGTCCCCCCTTTTTCGCGTCCCCCCTTTTTCGCGTCCCCCCTTTTTCGCGTCCCCCCTTTTTCGCGTCCCCCCTTCTTCTCGTCCCCCTGTCTTCTTTTCCCTCATTTTCTCGTCCCCGCTTTTCTCGTCCCCCCTTTTCTCGTCCCCCTTCTTCCCGTCCCCCTTCTTCCCGTCCCCCTTCTTCCCGTCCCCCTTCTTCCCGTCCCCCTTCTTCCCGTCCCCCTTCTTCTCGTCCCCCTTCTTCTCGTCCCCCCTTTTTCTTGTCCCCCCCTTTTCTCGTCCCCCCTTTTCTCGTCCCCCCTTTTCTCGTCCCCCTTCTTCTCGTCCCCCCGTTTTCTTTTCCCTCATTTTCTCGTCCCCGCTTTTCTCGTCCCCCTTTTGCTCGCCCCCCCTTTTTCTTGACCCTCCTTTTTCTCGTCCTCCCCTTTTTCTCGTCCCCTGTTTTTCTCCTCCCCCTTTTTCTCGTCCCCCCTTTTTCTCGTCCTCCCTTCTTCTCGTCCCCCCTTCTTCTTGTCCCCCCTTCTTCTCGTCCCCCCTTCTTCTCGTCCCCCCTTCTTCTTTTCCCCCCTTTTCTCGTCCCCCGCTTTTCTCGTCCCCCCTTTTCTCGTCCCCCCTTTTCTCGTCCCCCCTTTTCTCGACCCCCCTTTTCTCGTCCCCCTTCTTCTCGTCCCCATTCTTCTCGTCCCCCTTCTTTTCGTCCCCCCTTTTTCGCGTCCCCCCTTTTTCGCGTCCGCCCTTTTTCGCGTCCCCCCTTTTTCGCGTCCCCCCTTTTTCTCGTCCCCCCTTCTTCTCGTCCCCCCGTCTTCTTTTCCCTCATTTTCTCGTCCCCGCTTTTCTCGTCCCCCCTTTTCTTGTCCCCCTTCTTCCCGTCCCCCTTCTTCCCGTCCCCCTTCTTCCCGTCCCCCTTCTTCCCGTCCCCCTTCTTCTCGTCCCCCTTCTTCTCGTCCCCCTTCTTCTCGTCCCCCCTTTTTCTTGTCCCTCCTTTTTCTCGCCCCCCCTTTTGCCCCTTCCCTCTTTTTCTTGTCCCCCCCTTTTCTCGTCCCCCCTTTTCTCGTCCCCCCTTTTCTCGTCCCCCTTCTTCTCGTCCCCCTTCTTCTCGTCCCCCTTCTTCTCGTCCCCCTTCTTCTCGTCCCCCTTCTTCGCGTCCCCCCTTTTTCGCGTCCCCCCTTTTTCGCGTCCCCCCTTTTTCACGTCCCCCCTTTTTCGCGTCCCCCCTTTTTCTCGTCCCTCCTTTTTCGCGTCCCCCCTTTTTCGCGTCCCCCCTTTTTCGCGTCCCCTCCTTTTTCGCGTCCCCCCTTTTTCGCGTCCCCCCTTTTTCTCGTCCCCCCTTTCTCGCGTCCACCCTTTTTTCGCTTACCCCCATTCTCGCGTCCCCCCTTTATCTCGTCCCCTTTTTTCGCGTCCCCCCTTTTTCTCGTCCCCCTTTTTTCTCGTCCCCCCTTCTTCTCGTCCCCCCTTCTTCTTTTCCCTCCTTTTCTCGTCCCCGCTTTTCTCGCCCCTCCTTTTCTCGTCCCCCCTTCTTCTCGTCCCCCTTCTTCTCGTCCCCCTTCTTCTCGTCCCCCTTCTTCTCGTCCCCCTTTTTCTCGTCCCCCCTTTTTCTTGTCCATCTTTTTTCTCCTTCCCCCTTTTTCTCGTCCCCCATTTTTCTCGTCACCCCTTTTTCTCATCCCCCCTTTTTCTCGTCCCCCTCTTTGGCCCCCCTTTTTCTTGTCCCTCCGTTTTCTCGCACCCCCTTTTTCTCGTCCCCTGTTTTTCTCGTCCCCCTTTTTCTCGTCCCCCTTTTTCTCGTCCCCCCTTTTTCTCGTCCCCCCTTTTTCTCCTCCCCCCTTTTTCTCTTCCCCCTTCTTCTCGTCCCCCTTTCTTCTTGTCCCCCCTTCTTCTCGTCCCCCCTTCTTCTCGTCCTCCCTTCTTCTTTTCCCCCCTTTTCTCGTCCCCCGCTTTTCTCGTCCCCGCTTTTCTCGTCCCCCCTTTTCTCGTCCCCCCTTTTCTCGTCCCCCCTTTTCTCGTCCCTATTCTTCTCGTCCCCCTTCTTCTCGTCCCCCCTTTTTCGCGTCCCCCCTTTTCTCTTCCCCCCTTTTTCTCGTCCCCCCTTCTTCTCGTCCCCCCGTCTTCTTTTCTCTCATTTTCTCGTCCCCGCTTTTCTCGTCCCCCCTTTTTCTCGTCCCCCCTTTTCTCGTCCCCCTTCTTCTCGTCCCCCTTCTTCTCGTCCCCCTTCTTCTAGTCCCCCTTTTTTCGCGTCCCCCCTTTTTCGCGTCCCCCCTTTTTCTCGTCCCCGCTTTTTCGCGTCCCCCCTTCTTCTCGTCCCCCCGTCTTCTTTTCCGTCATTTTCTCGTCGCCGCTTTTCTCGTCCCCCCTTTTTCTCGTCCCCCCGTTTCTCGTCCCCCTTCTTCTCGTCCCCCTTCTTCTCGTCCCCCTTCTTCTCGTCCCCCCTTTTTGTTGTCCCTCCTTTTTCTCGCCCCCCCTTTTTCCCCTTCCCCTCTTTTGCTCGTCCCCCTTTTCTCGTCCCCCCTTTTTCTCGTCCCCCCTTCTTCTCGTCCCCCCTTCTTCTTTTCCCTCCTTTTCTCGCCCCCCCTTTTCTCGACCCCCCTTTTCTCGTCCCCCCTTTTTATCGTCCCCCCTTTTCTCGTCCCTCTTCTTCTCGTCCCCCTTCTTCTCGTCCGCCTTCTTCTCGTCCCCCCTTTTTGTTGTCCCTCCTTTTTCTCACCCCCCCTTTTTCCCCTTCCCCTCTTTTTCTCTTCCCCCCTTTTCTCGTCCCCCCTTTTTCTCGTCCCCCCTTCTTCTCGTCCCCCCTTCTTTTCCCTCCTTTTCTCGTCCCTGCATTTCTCGCCCCCCCTTTTCTCGTCCCCCCTTTTCTCGTGCCCCTTCTTCTCGTCCCCCCGTCTTCTTTTCCCTCATTTTCTCGTCCCCCCTTTTTCTCGTCCCCCCTTTTTCTCGTCCCCCCTTTTCTCGTCCCCCTTTTCTCGTCCCCCTTTTCTCGTCCCCCTTCTTCTCGTCTCCCTTCTTCTCGTCCCCCCTTTTCTCGTCCCCCCTTTTCTCGTCCCCCCTTTTCTCGTCCTCCCTTTTCTCGTCCCCCTTCTTCTCGTCCCCCTTCTTCTCGTCCCCCTTCTACTCGTCCCCCCTTTTTCGCGTCCCCCCTTTTTCGCTTCCCCCTTTTTTCTCGTCCCCTCTTTTTGTCGTCCCCCCTTTTTCTCGTCCATCTTTTTCTCGTCCCCCCTTTTTCTCGTCCCCTGTTTTTCTCGTCCCCCTTTTTCTTGTCCCCCCTTTTTCTCGTCCCCCCTTTTTCTCGTCCATCTTTTTTCTCGTCCCCCCTTTTTCTCGTCCCCCCTTTTCTCGTCTCCCCTTTTTCTCGTCCCCCCTTTTTCTCGTCCCCCTTTTTCTCGTCCCCCCTTTTTCTCGTCCCCCCTTTTTCTCGTCCCCCCCTTTTTCTCGTCCTCCCTTCTTCTCGTCCCCCCTTCTTCTCGTCCCCCCTTCTTCTCGTCCCCCCTTCTTCTTGTCCCCCCTTCTTCTTTTCCCCCCTTTTCGCGTCCCCCCTTTTTCTCGTCCCCCCTTCTTCTCGTCCCCCCGTTTTCTTTTCCCTCATTTTCTCGTCCCCGCTTTTCTCGTCCCCCTTTTGCTCGCCCCCCCTTTTTCTTGACCCTCCTTTTTCTCGTCCCCCCCTTTTTCTCGTCCCCTGTTTTTCTCCTCCCCCTTTTTCTCGTCCCCCCTTTTTCTCGTCCTCCCTTCTTCTCGTCCCCCCTTCTTCTCGTCCCCCCTTCTTCTCGTCCCCCTTCCTCTCGTCCCCTTTCTTCTCGTCCCCCTTCTTCTCGTCTCCCTTCTTCTCGTCCCCCCTTTTCTCGTCCCCCCTTTTCTCGTCCCCCCTTTTCTCGTCCCCCTTCTTCTCGTCCCCCTTCTTCTCGTCCCCCTTCTACTCGTCCCCCCTTTTTCGCGTCCCCCCTTTTTCGCTTCCCCCTTTTTTCTCGTCCCCTCTTTTTGTCGTCCCCCCTTTTTCTCGTCCATCTTTTTCTCGTCCCCCCTTTTTCTCGTCCCCTGTTTTTCTCGTCCCCCTTTTTCTTGTCCCCCCTTTTTCTCGTCCCCCCTTTTTCTCGTCCATCTTTTTTCTCGTCCCCCCTTTTTCTCGTCCCCCCTTTTCTCATCTCCCCTTTTTCTCGTCCCCCCTTTTTCTCGTCCCCCTTTTTCTCGTCCCCCCTTTTTCTCGTCCCCCCTTTTTCTCGTCCTCCCTTCTTCTCGTCCCCCCTTCTTCTCGTCCCCCCTTCTTCTCGTCCCCCCTTCTTCTTGTCCCCCCTTCTTCTTTTCCCCCCTTTTCGCGTCCCCCCTTTTTCTCGTCCCGCCTTCTTCTCGTCCCCCCGTTTTCTTTTCCCTCATTTTCTCGTCCCCGCTTTTCTCGTCCCCCTTTTGCTCGCCCCCCCTTTTTCTTGACCCTCCTTTTTCTCGTCCCCCCCTTTTTCTCGTCCCCTGTTTTTCTCCTCCCCCTTTTTCTCGTCCCCCCTTTTTCTCGTCCTCCCTTCTTCTCGTCCCCCCTTCTTCTTGTCCCCCCTTCTTCTCGTCCCCCCTTCTTCTCGTCCCCCCTTCTTCTTTTCCCCCCTTTTCTCGTCCCCGCTTTTCTCGTCCCCCCTTTTCTCGTCCCCCCTTTTCTCGTCCCCCCTTTTCTCGACCCCCCTTTTCTCGTCCCCCTTCTTCTCGTCCCCATTATTCTCGTCCCCCTTCTTTTCGTCCCCCCTTTTTCGCGTCCCCCCTTTTTCGCGTCCCCCCTTTTTCGCGTCCCCCCTTTTTCGCGTCCCCCCTTTTTCGCGTCCCCCCTTCTTCTCGTCCCCCCGTCTTCTTTTCCCTCATTTTCTCGTCCCCGCTTTTCTCGTCCCCCCTTTTCTCGTCCCCCTTCTTCCCGTCCCCCTTCTTCCCGTCCCCCTTCTTCCCGTCCCCCTTCTTCCCGTCCCCCTTCTTCCCGTCCCCCTTCTTCTCGTCCCCCTTCTTCTCGTCCCCCCTTTTTCTTGTCCCCCCCTTTTCTCGTCCCCCCTTTTCTCGTCCCCCCTTTTCTCGTCCCCCTTCTTCTCGTCCCCCCGTTTTCTTTTCCCTCATTTTCTCGTCCCCGCTTTTCTCGTCCCCCTTTTGCTCGCCCCCCCTTTTTCTTGACCCTCCTTTTTCTCGTCCTCCCCTTTTTCTCGTCTCCCCTTTTTCTCGTCCCCTGTTTTTCTCCTCCCCCTTTTTCTCGTCCCCCCTTTTTCTCGTCCTCCCTTCTTCTCGTCCCCCCTTCTTCTTGTCCCCCCTTCTTCTCGTCCCCCCTTCTTCTCGTCCCCCCTTCTTCTTTTCCCCCCTTTTCTCGTCCCCGCTTTTCTCGTCCCCCCTTTTCTCGTCCCCCCTTTTCTCGTCCCCCCTTTTCTCGACCCCCCTTTTCTCGTCCCCCTTCTTCTCGTCCCCATTCTTCTCGTCCCCCTTCTTTTCGTCCCCCCTTTTTCGCGTCCCCCCTTTTTCGCGTCTGCCCTTTTTCGCGTCCCCCCTTTTTCGCGTCCCCCCTTTTTCTCGTCCCCCCTTCTTCTCGTCCCCCCGTCTTCTTTTCCCTCATTTTCTCGTCCCCGCTTTTCTCGTCCCCCCTTTTCTCGTCCCCCTTCTTCCCGTCCCCCTTCTTCCCGTCCCCCTTCTTCCCGTCCCCCTTCTTCCCGTCCCCCTTCTTCTCGTCCCCCTTCTTCTCGTCCCCCTTCTTCTCGTCCCCCCTTTTTCTTGTCCCTCCTTTTTCTCGCCCCCCCTTTTGCCCCTTCCCTCTTTTTCTTGTCCCCCCCTTTTCTCGTCCCCCCTTTTCTCGTCCCCCCTTTTCTCGTCCCCCTTCTTCTCGTCCCCCTTCTTCTCGTCCCCCTTCTTCTCGTCCCCCTTCTTCTCGTCCCCCTTCTTCGCGTCCCCCCTTTTTCGCGTCCCCCCTTTTTCGCGTCCCCCCTTTTTCGCGTCCCCTCCTTTTTCGCGTCCCCCCTTTTTCGCGTCCCCCCTTTTTCTCGTCCCCCCTTTCTCGCGTCCACCCTTTTTTCGCTTACCCCCATTCTCGCGTCCCCCCTTTATCTCGTCCCCTTTTTTCGCGTCCCCCCTTTTTCTCGTCCCCCTTTTTTCTCGTCCCCCCTTCTTCTCGTCCCCCCTTCTTCTTTTCCCTCCTTTTCTCGTCCCCGCTTTTCTCGCCCCTCCTTTTCTCGTCCCCCCTTTTCTCGTCCCCCTTCTTCTCGTCCCCCTTCTTCTCGTCCCCCTTCTTCTCGTCCCCCTTTTTCTCGTCCCCCCTTTTTCTTGTCCATCTTTTTTCTCCTTCCCCCTTTTTCTCGTCCCCCATTTTTCTCGTCACCCCTTTTTCTCATCCCCCCTTTTTCTCGTCCCCCTCTTTGGCCCCCCTTTTTCTTGTCCCTCCGTTTTCTCGCACCCCCTTTTTCTCGTCCCCTGTTTTTCTCGTCCCCCTTTTTCTCGTCCCCCTTTTTCTCGTCCCCCCTTTTTCTCGTCCCCCCTTTTTCTCCTCCCCCCTTTTTCTCTTCCCGTTCTTCTCGTCCCCCTTTCTTCTTGTCCCCCCTTCTTCTCGTCCCCCCTTCTTCTCGTCCTCCCTTCTTCTTTTCCCCCCTTTTCTCGTCCCCGCTTTTCTCGTCCCCGCTTTTCTCGTCCCCCCTTTTCTCGTCCCCCCTTTTCTCGTCCCCCCTTTTCTCGTCCCTATTCTTCTCGTCCCCCTTCTTCTCGTCCCCCCTTTTTCGCGTCCCCCCTTTTCTCTTCCCCCCTTTTTCTCGTCCCCCCTTCTTCTCGTCCCCCCGTCTTCTTTTCTCTCATTTTCTCGTCCCCGCTTTTCTCGTCCCCCCTTTTTCTCGTCCCCCCTTTTCTCGTCCCCCTTCTTCTCGTCCCCCTTCTTCTCGTCCCCCTTCTTCTAGTCCCCCTTTTTTCGCGTCCCCCCTTTTTCGCGTCCCCCCTTTTTCTCGTCCCCGCTTTTTCGCGTCCCCCCTTCTTCTCGTCCCCCCGTCTTCTTTTCCGTCATTTTCTCGTCGCCGCTTTTCTCGTCCCCCCTTTTTCTCGTCCCCCCGTTTCTCGTCCCCCTTCTTCTCGTCCCCCTTCTTCTCGTCCCCCTTCTTCTCGTCCCCCCTTTTTGTTGTCCCTCCTTTTTCTCGCCCCCCCTTTTTCCCCTTCCCCTCTTTTGCTCGTCCCCCTTTTCTCGTCCCCCCTTTTTCTCGTCCCCCCTTCTTCTCGTCCCCCCTTCTTCTTTTCCCTCCTTTTCTCGCCCCCCCTTTTCTCGACCCCCCCTTTTCTCGTCCCCCCTTTTTATCGTCCCCCCTTTTCTCGTCCCTCTTCTTCTCGTCCCCCTTCTTCTCGTCCGCCTTCTTCTCGTCCCCCCTTTTTGTTGTCCCTCCTTTTTCTCGCCCCCCCTTTTTCCCCTTCCCCTCTTTTTCTCTTCCCCCCTTTTCTCGTCCCCCCTTTTTCTCGTCCCCCCTTCTTCTCGTCCCCCCTTCTTTTCCCTCCTTTTCTCGTCCCTGCATTTCTCGCCCCCCCTTTTCTCGTCCCCCCTTTTCTCGTGCCCCTTCTTCTCGTCCCCCCGTCTTCTTTTCCCTCATTTTCTCGTCCCCCCTTTTTCTCGTCCCCCCTTTTTCTCGTCCCCCCTTTTCTCGTCCCCCTTTTCTCGTCCCCCTTTTCTCGTCCCCCTTTTTCTCGTCCCCCTTCTTCTCGTCCCCCCTTTTTCTTGTCCCTCCTTTTACTCTCCCCCCCTTTTTCTCGTCCCCCCTTTTTCTCGTCCCCCCTTTTTCTCGTCCCCCTTTTTCTCGTCCCCCCTTTTCCTCGTCCCCCCTTTTCCTCTTCCCCCCTTTTCTCGTCCCCCCTTTTTCTCGTCCCCCCTTCTTCTCGTACCCCCTTCTTCTTTTCCCTCCTTTTCTCGTCCCCGCTTTTCTCGCCCCCCCTTTTCTCGTCCCCCCTTTTCTCGTCCCCCCTTTTCTCGACCCCCCTTTTCTCGTCCCCCCTTTTCTTGTCCCCCCTTTTCTCGTCCCCCATTTTTCTCGTTCCCCTTCTTCTCATCCCCCTTCTTCTCGTCCCCCTTCTTCTCGTCCCCCTTCTTCTCGTCCCCCTTCTTCTCGTCCCCCCTTTTTCTTGTCCCTCCTTTTTCTCGCCCCCCCTTTTCCCCTTCCCCTCTTTTTCTCGTCCCCCCTTTTTCGCGTCCCCCCTTTTTCGCGTCCCCCCTTTTTCGCGTCCCCCCTTTTTCTCGTCCCTCCTTTTTCGCGTACCCCCTTTTTCGCGTCCCCCCATTCTCGCGTCCCCCCTTTTTCTCGTCCCCCCTTTTTCGCGTCCCCCCTTTTTCGCGTACCCCCATTCTCGCGTCCCCCCTTTTTCTCGTCCCCCCTTTTCTCGTCCCCCCTTTTCTCGTCCCCCCTTTTATCGTCCCCCTTCTTCTCGTCCCCCTTCTTCTCGTCCCCCTTCTTCTCGTCCCCCCTTTTTCGCGTCCCCCCTTTTTCGCGTCCCCCCTTTTTCGCGTCCCACCTTTTTCGCGTCCCCCCTTTTTCTCGTCCCCCCTTTTTCTCGTCCCCCCTTCTTCTCGTCCCCCCTTCTTCTTTTCCCTCCTTTTCTCGTCCCCGCTTTTATCGCCGCCCCTTTTCTCGTCCTCCCTTTTCTCGTCCCCCCTTTTCTCGTCCCCCCTTTTCTCGTCCCCCCCTTTTCTCGTCCCCCTTTTCTCCACCCCCTTTTCTCGTCACCCCTTTTCTCGTCCCCCTTCTTCTCGTCCCCCTTCTCCTCGTCCCTCTTTTTCTCATCCCCCTTTTCTCATTCATCTTTTTTCTCGTCCCCCCTTTTTCTCATCCCCCGTTTTTCTCGTCTCCCCTTTTTGTCGTCCCCCTTTTTCTTGTCCCCCCTTTTTCTTGTCCCTCCTTTTTCTCGCCCCCCCCTTTTTCTCGTCCCCTGTTTTTCTCCTCCCCCTTTTTCTCGTCCCCCCTTTTTCTCGTCCCCCCTTTTTCTCGTCCCCCCTTTTTCTCGTCCTTCCTTCTTCTCGTCCCCCCTTCTTCTCGTCCCCCCTTCTTCTCGTCCCCCCTTCTTCTCGTCCCCCCTTCTTCTCGTCCCTTCTTCTTCTTTTTCCCCCTTTTCTCGTCCCCGCTTTACTCGTCAGCCCTTTTCTCGTCCCCCCTTTTCTCGTCCCTCTTCTTCTCGTCCCTATTCTTCTCGTCCCCCTTTTTCTTGTCCCCCCTTTTTCGCGTCCCCCCTTTTTCGCGTCCCCCCTTTTTCGCGTCCCCCCTTTTTCGCGTCCCCCCTTTTTCTCGTCCCCCCTTCTTCTCGTCCCCCCGTCTTCTTTTCCCTCATTTTCTCGTCCCCGCTTTTCTCGTCCCCCCTTTTTCGCGTCCCCCCTTTTTCGCGTCCCCCCTTTTTCTCGTCCCCCCTTCTTCTCGTCCCCCTGTCTCCTTTTCCCTCATTTTCTCGTCCCCGCTTTTCTCGTCCCCCCTTTTTCTCGTCCCCCCTTTTCTCGTTCCCCTTCTTCTCGTCCCTCTTCTTCTCGTCTCCCCTTTTTCTTGTCCCTCCTTTTTCTCGCCCCCCCTTTTTCCCCTTCCCCCCTTCTTCTCGTCCCCCCTTCTTCTTTTCCCTCCTTTTCTCGTCCCCGCTTTTCTCGCCCCCGCTTTTCTCGTCCCCCCTTTTCTCGTCCCCCCTTTTCTCGTCCCCCCTTTTCTCGTCCCCCCTTTTCTCGACCCCCCTTTTCTCGTCCCCCCTTTTCTCGTCCCCCCTTTTCTCGTCCCCCATTTTTCTCGTCCCCCTTCTTCTCATCCCCCTTCTTCTCGTCCCCCTTCTTCTCGTCCCCCTTCTTCTCGTCCCCCCTTTTTCTTGTCCCTCCTTTTTCTCGCCCCCCCTTTTTCCCCTTCCCCTCTTTTTCTCGTCCCCCCTTTTTCTCGTCCCTCCTTTTTCGCGTCCCCCCTTTTTCGCGTCCCCCCTTTCTCGCGTCCCCCCTTTTTTGCGTCCCCCCTTTCTCGCGTGCCCCCTTTCTCGCGTCCCCCCTTTTTCGCGTACCCCCATTCTCGCGTCCCCCCTTTTTCTCGTCCCCCCTTTCTCGCGTCCCCCCTTTTTCTCGTCCCCCCCTTTTCTCGTCCCCCCTTTTCTTGTCCCCCCTTTTATCGTCCCCCTTCTTCTCGTCCCCCTTCTTCTCGTCCCCCTTCTTCTCCTCCCCCTTCTTCTCCTCCCCCTTCTTCTCGTCCCCCCTTTTTCGCGTCCCACCTTTTTCGCGTCCCCCCTTTTTCTCGTCCCCCCTTTTTCTCGTCCCCCCTTCTTCTCGTCCCCCCTTCTTCTTTTCCCTCCTTTTCTCGTCCCCGCTTTTATCGCCGCCCCTTTTCTCGTCCCCCCTTTTTTCGTCTCCCCTTTTCTCGTCCCCCCTTTTTTCGTCCCCCCTTTTCTCGTCCCCCTTTTCTCCACCCCCTTTTCTCGTCACCCCTTTTCTCGTCCCCCTTCTTCTCGTCCCCCTTCTCCTCGTCCGCCTTTTTCTCGTCCCCCTTTTCTCGTCCATCTTTTTTCTCGTCCCCCCTTTTTCTCGTCCCCCCTTTTTCTCATCTCCCCTTTTTCTCGTCCCCCCTTTTTCTTGTCCCTCCTTTTTCTCGCCCCCCCCTTTTTCTCGTCCCCTGTTTTTCTCCTCCCCCTTTTTCTCGTCCCCCCTTTTTCTCGTCCCCCCTTTTTCTCGTCCCCCCTTTTTCTCGTCCTCCCTTCTTCTCGTCCCCCCTTCTTCTCGTCCCCCCTTCTTCTCGTTCCCCCTTTCTTCTCGTCCCTTCTTCTTCTTTTCCCCCCTTTTCTCGTCCCCGCTTTTCTCGTCCCCCCTTTTCTCGTCCCCCCTTTTCTCGTCCCTCTTCTTCTCGTCCCTATTCTTCTCGTCCCCCTTTTTCTCATCCCCCCTTTTTCGCGTCACCCCTTTTTCGCGTCCCCCCTTTTTCTCGTCTCCCCTTCTTCTCGTCCCCCCGTCTTCTTTTCCCTCATTTTCTCGTCCCCGCTTTTCTCGTCCCCCCTTTTTCTCGTCCCACCTTTTCTCGTCCCCCTTCTTCTCGTCCCCCTTCTTCTCGTCCCCCTTTTTCTTGTCCCTCCTTTTTCTCGCCCCCCCCTTTTTCCCCTTCCCCTCTTTTTCTCGTCCCCCCTTTTTCTCGTCCCCCCTTTTTCTCGTCCCCCCTTCTTCTCGTCCCCCCTTCTTCTTTTCCCTCCTTTTCTCGTCCCCGCTTTTCTCGCCCCCCCTTTTCTCGTCCCCCCTTTTCTCGTCCCCCCTTTTCTCGACCCCCCTTTTCTCGTCCCCCCTTTTCTCGTCCCCCCTTTTCTCGTCCCCCATTTTTCTCGTCCCCCTTCTTCTCATCCCCCTTCTTCTCGTCCCCCTTCTTCTCGTCCCCCTTCTTCTCGTCCCCTCTTTTTCTTGTCCCTCCTTTTTCTCGCCCCCCCTTTTTCCCCTTCCCCTCTTTTTCTCGTCCCCCCTTCTTCGCGTCCCCCCTTTTTCGCGTCCCCCCTTTTTCTCGTCCCTCCTTTTTCGCGTCCCCCCTTTTTCGCGTACCCCCTTTCTCGCGTCCCCCCTTTTTGCGTCCCCCCTTTCTCGCGTGCCCCCTTTCTCGCGTCCCCCCTTTTTCGCCTACCCCCATTCTCGCGTCCCCCCTTTTTCTCATCCCCCCTTTTTCTCGTCCCCTTTTTTCGCGTCCCCCCTTTTTCTCTTCCCCCCTTTTTCTCGTCCCCTCTTCTTCTCGTCCCCCCTTCTTCTTTTCCCTCCTTTTCTCGTCCCCGCTTTTCTCGCCCCCCCTTTTCTCGTCCCCCTTTTTCTCGTCCCCCCTTTTCTCGTCCCCCCTTTTCTCGTCCCCCTTTTCTCATCCCCCCTTTTCTCGTCCCCCTTCTTCTCGTCCCCCTTCTTCTCGTCCCCCTTTTTCTCGTCCCCCCTTTTTCTCGTCCATCTTTTTTCTCGTCCCCCCTTTTTCTCGTCCCCCCTTTTTCTCGTCTCTCCTTTTTCTCGTCCCCCTTTTTCTCGTCCCCCCTTTTTCTTGTCCCTCCTTTTTCTCCCCCCCCTTTTTCTCGTCCCCTGTTTTTCTCGTCCCCCTTTTTCTCGTCCCCCCTTTTTCTCGTCTCCCCTTTTTCTCGTCCCCCCTTTTTCTCGTCCCCCCTTCTTCTCGTCCCCCCTTCTTCTCGTCCCCCCTTCTTCTTTTCCCCCCTTTTCTCGTCCCAGCTTTTCTCATCCCCCCTTTTCTCGTCCCCCCTTTTCTCGTCCCCCTTCTTCTCGTCCCCCTTCTTCTCGTCCCCCTTCTTCTCGTCCCCCCTTTTTCGCGTCCCCCCTTCTTCTCGTCCCCCCTTCTTCTCGTCCCCCCGTCTTCTTTTCCCTCATTTTCTCGTCCCCGCTTTTCTTGTCCCCCCTTTTTCTCGCGTCCCCCTTTTCTCGTCCCCCTTTTCTCGTCCCCCTTTTCTCGTCCCCCTTCTTCTCGTCCCCCTTCTTCTCGTCCCCCTTCTTCTCGTCCCCCCTTTCTCTTGTCCCTCCTTTTTCTCTCCCCCCCTTTTTTTCGTCCCCCCTTTTTCTCGTCCCCCCTTTTTCTTGTCCCTCCTTTTTCTCGCCCCCCCCTTTTTCTCGTCCCCTGTTTTTCTCCTCCCCCTTTTTCTCGTCCCCCCTTTTTCTCGTCCCCCCTTTTTCTCGTCCCCCCTTTTTCTCGTCCTCCCTTCTTCTCGTCCCCCCTTCTTCTCGTCCCCCCTTCTTCTCGTTCCCCCTTTCTTCTCGTCCCTTCTTCTTCTTTTCCCCCCTTTTCTCGTCCCCGCTTTTCTCGTCCCCCCTTTTCTCGTCCCCCCTTTTCTCGTCCCTCTTCTTCTCGTCCCTATTCTTCTCGTCCCCCTTTTTCTCATCCCCCCTTTTTCGCGTCACCCCTTTTTCGCGTCCCCCCTTTTTCTCGTCTCCCCTTCTTCTCGTCCCCCCGTCTTCTTTTCCCTCATTTTCTCGTCCCCGCTTTTCTCGTCCCCCCTTTTTCTCGTCCCACCTTTTCTCGTCCCCCTTCTTCTCGTCCCCCTTCTTCTCGTCCCCCTTTTTCTTGTCCCTCCTTTTTCTCGCCCCCCCCTTTTTCCCCTTCCCCTCTTTTTCTCGTCCCCCCTTTTTCTCGTCCCCCCTTTTTCTCGTCCCCCCTTCTTCTCGTCCCCCCTTCTTCTTTTCCCTCCTTTTCTCGTCCCCGCTTTTCTCGCCCCCCCTTTTCTCGTCCCCCCTTTTCTCGTCCCCCCTTTTCTCGACCCCCCTTTTCTCGTCCCCCCTTTTCTCGTCCCCCCTTTTCTCGTCCCCCATTTTTCTCGTCCCCCTTCTTCTCATCCCCCTTCTTCTCGTCCCCCTTCTTCTCGTCCCCCTTCTTCTCGTCCCCTCTTTTTCTTGTCCCTCCTTTTTCTCGCCCCCCCTTTTTCCCCTTCCCCTCTTTTTCTCGTCCCCCCTTCTTCGCGTCCCCCCTTTTTCGCGTCCCCCCTTTTTCTCGTCCCTCCTTTTTCGCGTCCCCCCTTTTTCGCGTACCCCCTTTCTCGCGTCCCCCCTTTTTGCGTCCCCCCTTTCTCGCGTGCCCCCTTTCTCGCGTCCCCCCTTTTTCGCCTACCCCCATTCTCGCGTCCCCCCTTTTTCTCGTCCCCCCTTTCTCGCGTCCCCCCTTTTTCGCGTACCCCCATTCTCGCGTCCCCCCTTTTTCTCGTCCCCCCTTTTTCTCGTCCCCTTTTTTCGCGTCCCCCCTTTTTCTCTTCCCCCCTTTTTCTCGTCCCCTCTTCTTCTCGTCCCCCCTTCTTCTTTTCCCTCCTTTTCTCGTCCCCGCTTTTCTCGCCCCCCCTTTTCTCGTCCCCCTTTTTCTCGTCCCCCCTTTTCTCGTCCCCCCTTTTCTCGTCCCCCTTTTCTCATCCCCCCTTTTCTCGTCCCCCTTCTTCTCGTCCCCCTTCTTCTCGTCCCCCTTTTTCTCGTCCCCCCTTTTTCTCGTCCATCTTTTTTCTCGTCCCCCCTTTTTCTCGTCCCCCCTTTTTCTCGTCTCTCCTTTTTCTCGTCCCCCTTTTTCTCGTCCCCCCTTTTTCTTGTCCCTCCTTTTTCTCCCCCCCCTTTTTCTCGTCCCCTGTTTTTCTCGTCCCCCTTTTTCTCGTCCCCCCTTTTTCTCGTCTCCCCTTTTTCTCGTCCCCCCTTTTTCTCGTCCCCCCTTCTTCTCGTCCCCCCTTCTTCTCGTCCCCCCTTCTTCTCGTCCCCCCTTCTTCTTTTCCCCCCTTTTCTCGTCCCAGCTTTTCTCATCCCCCCTTTTCTCGTCCCCCCTTTTCTCGTCCCCCTTCTTCTCGTCCCCCTTCTTCTCGTCCCCCTTCTTCTCGTCCCCCCTTTTTCGCGTCCCCCCTTCTTCTCGTCCCCCCTTCTTCTCGTCCCCCCGTCTTCTTTTCCCTCATTTTCTCGTCCCCGCTTTTCTTGTCCCCCCTTTTTCTCGCGTCCCCCTTTTCTCGTCCCCCTTTTCTCGTCCCCCTTTTCTCGTCCCCCTTCTTCTCGTCCCCCTTCTTCTCGTCCCCCTTCTTCTCGTCCCCCCTTTCTCTTGTCCCTCCTTTTTCTCTCCCCCCCTTTTTTTCGTCCCCCCTTTTTCTCGTCCCCCCTTTTTCTCGTCCCCCTTTTTCTCGTCCCCCCTTTTCTCGTCCCCTCTTTTTCTCGTCCCCCCTTTTTCTCGTCCTCCCTTCTTCTCGTCCCCCCTTCTTCTTGTCCCCCCTTCTTCTCGTCCCGCCTTCTTCTCGTCCCCCCTTCTTCTTTTCCCCCCTTTTCTCGTCCCCGCTTTTCTCGTCCCCCCGTTTCTCGTCCCCCCTTTTCTCGTCCCCCCTTTTCTCGTCCCCCCTTTTCTCGTTCCCATTCTTCTCGTCCCCCTTTTTCTCGTCCCCCTTTTTCTCGTCCCCCCTTTTCTCGTCCCCCTTCTTCTCGTCCCCCTTCTTCTCGTCCCTCTTCTTCTCGTCCCCGTTCTTCTCGTCCCCCCTTTTTCGCGTCCCCCCTTTTTCGCGTCCCCGCTTTTCTCGTCCCCCCTTTTTCTCGTCCCTCCTTTTTCTTGTCCCCCCTTTCTGGCGTCTCCCCTTTCTCGCGTCCCCCCTTTCTCGCGTCCCCCCTTTTTCGCATAACCCCATTCTCCCGTCCCCCCTTTTTCTCGTCCCCCCTTTCTCACGTCCCCCCTTTTTCGCGTACCCCCATTCTCGCGTCCCCCCTTTTTCTCGTCCCCCCTTTTTCTCGTCCCCTTTTTTCGCGTCCCCCCTTTTTCTCGTCCCCCCTTCTTCTCGTCCCTCCTTCTTCTTTTCCCTCCTTTTCTCGCCCCCCCTTTTTCTCGTCCCCCCTTTTCTCGTCCCCCTTTTTCTCGTCCCCCCTTTTTCTCGTCCATCTTTTTTCTCGTCCCCCCTTTTTCTCGTCCCCCATTTTTCTCGTCTCCCCTTTTTCTCTTCCCCCATTTTTCTCGTCCCCCTTTTTCTCGTCCCCCCTTTTTCTTGTCCCTCCTTTTTCTCGCCCCCCCCTTTTTCTCGTCCCCTGTTTTTCTCGTCCCCCTTTTTCTCGTCCCCCCTTTTTCTCGTCCCCCCTTTTTCTCGTCCCCCCTTTTTCTCGTCCCCCCTTTTCTCGTCCCCCCTTTTCTCGTCCCCCTTCTTCTCGTCCCCCTTCTTCTCGTCCCCCTTCTTCTCGTCCCCCCTTTTTCGCCCCCCCCTTTTTCGCGTCCCCCCTTTTTCTCTTCCCTCCTTTTTCTCGTCCCCCCGTCTTCTTTTCCGCCATTTTCTCGTCCCCGCTTTTCTCGTCCCCCCTTTTTCTCGTCCCCCCTTTTCTCGTCCCCCTTTTCTCATCCCCATTCTTCTCGTCCCCCTTCTTCTCGTCCCCCTTCTTCTCGTCCCCCCTTTTTCTCGTCCCCCCTTTTTCTCGTCTCTCTTTTTCTCGTCCCCCTTTTTCTCGTCCCCCCTTTTTCTCGTCCCCCCTTCTTCTCGTCCCCCCTTGTTCTTGTCCCCCTTTCTTCTCGTCCCCCCTTCTTCTCGTCCCCTCTTCTTCTTTTCCCCCCTTTTTTCGTCCCCCCTTTTCTCGTCCCCCTTGTTCTCGTCCCCCTTCTTCTCGTCCCCCTTCTTCTCGTCCCCCTTCTTCTCGTCCCCCCTTTTTCTTGTCCCTCCTTTTTCTTGCCCCCCCTTTTTCCCCTTCCCCTCTTTTTCTCGTCCCCCCTTTTTCTCGTCCCCCCTTTTTCTCGTCCCCCCTTTTTCTCGTCCCCCCTTCTTCTCGTCCCCCCTTCTTCTTTTCCTTCCTTTTCTCGTCCCCGCTTTTCTCGCCCCCCCTTTTCTCATCCCCCCTTTTCTCGTCCCCCCTTTTCTCGTCCCCCCTTTTCTCGTCCCCCTTCTTCTCGTCTCCCTTCTTTTCGTCCCCCCTTTTTCTCGTCCCCCCTTTTTCTCTTCCCCCCTTTTTCTCGTCCCCCTTCTTCTCGTCCCCCTTCTTCTCGTCCCCCTTCTTCTCGTCCCCCCTTTTTCTTGTCCCTCCTTTTTCTCTCCCCCCCTTTTTTTCGTCCCCCCTTTTTCTCGTCCCCCCTTTTTCTCGTCCCCCTTTTTCTCGTCCCCCCTTTTCTCGTCCCCCCTTTTTCTCGTCCCCCCTTTTTCTCGTCCTCCCTTCTTCTCGTCCCCCCTTCTTCTTGTCCCCCCTTCTTCTCGTCCCGCATTCTTCTCGTCCCCCCTTCTTCTTTTCCCCCCTTTTCTCGTCCCCGCTTTTCTCGTCCCCCCGTTTCTCGTCCCCCCTTTTCTCGTCCCCCCTTTTCTCGTCCCCCCTTTTCTTGTCCCCCTTCTTCTCGTCCCCATTCTTCTCGTCCCCCTTTTTCTCGTCCCCCTTTTTCTCGTCCCCCCTTTTCTCGTCCCCCTTCTTCTCGTCCCCCTTCTTCTCGTCCCCCTTCTTCTCGTCCCCGTTCTTCTCGTCCCCCCTTTTTCGCGTCCCCCCTTTTTCGCGTCCCCGCTTTTCTCGTCCCCCCTTTTTCTCGTCCCTCCTTTTTCTTGTCCCCCCTTTCTCGCGTCCCCCCTTTTTCGCATATCCCCATTCTCGCGTCCCCCCTTTTTCTCGTCCCCCCTTTCTCCCGTCCCCCCTTTTTCGCGTACCCCCATTCTCGCGTCCCCCCTTTTTCTCGTCCCCCCTTTTTCTCGTCCCCCCTTCTTCTCGTCCCTCCTTCTTCTTTTCCCTCCTTTTCTCGCCCCCCCTTTTTCTCGTCCCCCCTTTTCTCGTCCCCCCTTTTCTCGTCCCCCCTTTTCTAGTCCCCCCTTTTCTCGTCCCCCTTTTCTCATCCCCCCTTTTCTCGTCCCCCTTCTTCTCGTCCCCCTTCTTCTCGTCCCCCTTCTTCTCGTCCCCCTTTTTCTCGTCCCCCCTTTTTCTCGTCCATCTTTTTTCTCTTCCCCCCTTTTTCTCGTCCCCCTTTTTCTCGTCCCCCCTTTTTCTTGTCCCTCCTTTTTCTCGCCCCCCCCTTTTTCTCGTCCCCTGTTTTTCTCGTCCCCCTTTTTCTCGTCCCCCCTTTTTCTCGTCCCCCCTTTTTCTCGTCCCCCCTTTTTCTCGTCCCCCCTTCTTCTCGTCCCCCCTTCTTCTTGTGCCCCCTTCTTCTCGTCCCCCCTTCTTCTTTTCCCCCCTTTTCTCGTCCCCGCTTTTCTCGTCCCCCCTTTTCTCGTCCCCCCTTTTCTCGTCCCCCTTCTTCTCGTCCCCCTTCTTCTCGTCCCCCTTCTTCTCGTCCCCCTTCTTCTCGTCCCCCCTTTTTCGCGTCCCCCCTTTTTCGCGTCCCCCCTTTTTCTCTTCCCTCCTTTTTCTCGTCCCCCCGTCTTCTTTTCCGCCATTTTCTCGTCCCCGCTTTTCTCGTCCCCCCTTTTTCTCGTCCCCCCTTTTCTCGTCCCCCTTTTCTCATCCCCATTCTTCTCGTCCCCCTTCTTCTCGTCCCCCTTCTTCTCGTCCCCCCTTTTTCTCGTCCCCCCTTTTTCTCGTCCCCCTTCTTCTCGTCCCCTCTTCTTCTTTTCCCCCCTTTTTTCGTCCCCCCTTTTCTCGTCCCCCTTCTTCTCGTCCCCCTTCTTCTCGTCCCCCTTCTTCTCGTCCCCCCTTTTTCTTGTCCCTCCTTTTTCTTGCCCCCCCTTTTTCCCCTTTCCCTCTTTTTCTCGTCCCCCCTTTTTCTCGTCCCCCCTTTTTCTCGTCCCCCCTTCTTCTCGTCCCCCCTTCTTCTTTTCCCTCCTTTTCTCGTCCCCGCTTTTCTCGCCCCCCCTGTTCTCATCCCCCCTTTTCTCGTCCCCCCTTTTCTCGTCCCCCCTTTTCTCGTCCCCCTTCTTCTTGTCCCCCCGTCTTCTTTTCCCTCATTTTCTCGTCCCCCCTTTTTCTCGTCCCCCCTTTTTCTCGTCCCCCCTTTTCTCGTCCCCCTTTTCTCGTCCCCCTTTTCTCGTCCCCCTTCTTCTCGTCCCCCTTCTTCTCGTCCCCCCTTTTTCTTGTCCCTCCTTTTTCTCTCCCCCCCTTTTTCTCGTCCCCCCTTTTTCTCGTCCCCCTTTTTCTCGTCCCCCCTTTTCCTCGTCCCCCCTTTTCCTCTTCCCCTTTTTTCCTCGTCCCCCTTTTTTCTCGTCCCCCCTTTTTCTCGTCCCCCCTTTTCTCGCCCCACCTTTTCTCGCCCCACCTTTTCTCGTCTCCCCTTCTTCTCGTCCCCCCTTCTTCTTTTCCCCCCTTCTTCTTTTCCCCCCTTTTCTCGTCCCCCTTCTTCTCGTCCCCCTTCTTCTCGTCCCCCCTTTTTCGCGTCCCCCATTTTTCGCGTCCCCCATTTTTCGCGTCCCCTCTTTTTCGTTTCCCCCCTTTCTCGCGTCCCCCCTTTCTCGCGTCCCCCCTTTCTCGTGTCCCCCTCTTTTTCTCGTCTTCCTTTGTTCTCGTCCCCCCTTCTTCTCGTCCCCCCTTCTTCTCGTCCCTCCTTCTTCTCGTCCCCCCTTTTTCTCGTCCCCCCTTTTCTTCCCCCCGTTTTTTCTCGCCCCCCCTTTTTCTCCCCTCAGGTGTGGCCAGTGAGGATGACGATGGGCGGGACAGCCCTATGAGTGGGCTTTGAGGATGACGAGGGGCGGGACAGCCTCAGGTGTGGCCAGTGAGGATGATGAGGGGTGGGACAGCCTCAGGTGTTGCCAGTGAGGATGACGAGGGGCAGGACAGCCTCAGGTGCGGGCAGTGAGGATGACGAGGGGCAGGACAGCCTCAGGTGTGGGCAGTGAGGATGACCAGGGGCAGGACAGTCCCATGAGTGGGCAGTGAGGATGACGAGGGGCGGGACAGCCTCAGGTGTGGCCACTGAGGATGACGAGGGGCGGGACAGCCTCAGGTGTGGCCAGTGAGGATGACGAGGGGCGGGCCCTGCTGGGTGGTTATCTGGGGCTTTTGGAAAGGGTGCTTTTTTAGATGGGGATTTTCTGCAGAGGAGCAGTCGATTTCAAGGAGTCTCTCCAGCAGTGACAGTGAGGGTGTCTCGCCGGGGCTGGGCCAAGCATCTGAGGTACCTGGATCATCGCTCAAGGACGGGGCCGAGGGATGTGCCGGGGAGCAGTGCACATGAACAGGTAAGGGACGGGGACAGTTGCAGGGAAGATGCAGCTCGGACTGGAGGAAGAGCTTGGAGGTTTCTTTTCTGGATATGAACATGCAAAGCAGGGAGCGAGGTGGAATATAAGCACTCTAGGTGCTCGGGCAGGTGAGCCAGGACTTAGAGGAGGGACTAGCTTTCCTGAGCACCAAAAGTTCCAATTAATTGCCTCTCTCAGGAGCAGTCGAGAGGAGTTTCTACTTTGGGGCTGAGCTACAAAGGAAGGTACCTGAAACTGCTGTGGGAAGCTTACTGCTGTAACCAGACTGTAGTTTCCACTGATATTTTTGCTACTAAAACTAGGGAGTTTTGTTTTCTCTGTGCACAAAACCTGCTGGTACTAGGTAAACTGACTTGCTAAGTTGTGCATTGCTTGATAAACCCTTGCCTCTTTTCCTAGAGGAATGATTGGTCTTGGTTTGGAAGCAAGAGAATGTCCTGGGCTTTGTGCTTTTGCCATTTTTTTCCCCTCAGCTTATCTATGAGTCTTACTTGGTTCTGCGTGTGATTTTTTTTGGCACTGTGGGAAGGGCACAACCTGCCATAATATAGACCTGTCTCCTCCTCTGTGCAAAAGGATGTGTTTCAGCAAGTGTGATGTTGCCTGGTGCCACCTGCAGAGCTCTCTGGCTGCCAGAGCCCTCTTTTCCTGTTGCTTTTCTTTTGTGGCTGTAATTGACAGCTGGATAACTTTAGAAGAGCTGTTAAGTTCCTTGCCTGTGTAAATGCGCTGGTAATACCACGGAGGGAAATGCTTGAGGCAGTAGTGGTAACTGGGCTATGAGCAGAGTTTCTGGGGGACTAACAATAGCAAGGGGAAGCAAATAGCAAGCACCCAACAACTTGGCTGTTTTGAAGGCATCAAAGTTTTATTGCCACATGCTGTTTGGCACAGTGTTGTGAGCGGATGGTTTTGGGGAACAGATTGGGAGGAAAATCAGTATTGGTTGTATGAGGCCAAAGGTGTCCCTCTGTGCGTGTCTCCTGCTGCGGGAATCCCATCAGTGGGGCTGCTGTTTCCACTCTTGGTGTTGCCATATCTGTGCTGCTCTACTCAGATCCGACGTGTGGGTTGGGGGTGCTGGATGGCTCTGTCAGAATGATGAGGTGGGGGTGCCCATCCTTAGGGTTACACTGTGGGTCAGGAGCATTTTGTGGTTTTGCTGTTGGAAGATGGAAGAGAGTATGTGCTTTTTAAATCCACGGACAGCCAAAAGCTGGGAAAGATCCCAAGTAGGTTTGGTGGCACAACAGCCTTTTTAAGAAATCCTAACCCTTAGAGAAATTGCCAGGGAAAATGGTCCCTTGTTTGCAAGGGGAGGGGGCTCGCTGTACTAACTAACCAGAATACTCACCTCGGGATATGGAGGGTGAGGAAATCTTGGTTCTGTGTAGGCTTGAGAAAACGTGGATAGGTACCCATGTGTGGCATCTGCACAGATGTAGGAAAGGAGATCTGTGACATTCAAGCTGGGGGGTGTTTGGCTACACTGTGCTGGGCTGAGGTGGGGAGAGTGCCGTGTCCTCTGTGCTTGTGGAATGGGGGAGCTGGGCCATGTCTGGGGCTGTGGGGGGGGCAGCGCCGTGTCCTCTGTGCTTGTGGAACGGGGGAGCTGGGCCGTGTCTGGGGCTGCGTGGGGGGAGAGCGCCGTGCCCTTTGTGCTTGTGAAACGGGGAAGCTGGGGCAGTGTTTGATTGCGCGGTGCTGTCCGGGCTGGGGGGAATGGGACAGCGCCGTGTCCTCTGTGCTCATGGAATGGGGGAGCTGGGGCTTGTTTGAGGCCGTGCTGTGCTGTGCTGGGGGGAGAGCGCCATGTCCTCTGTGCTCGTGGAATGGGAGAGCTGAGCGTGGGGCCGCATGTGCTGGGCTGGGGGTTTCGGGCTGGCCTTGTGAGTAATGCCAAAGTATTACAGGGCTCAGCGATGGAGCGTGTGCCTTTTCTATTTGCAGATGCTGCCCAGGTAAGCTTTGGAAAGAGGGTACGGGGTAGGGTTAGGGTACTGGGTAGGGTTAGGGTACTGGTTAGGGTTAGGGTATGGGTTAGGGTTAGGGTACGGGTACTGGTTAGGGTACGGGTTAGGGTACTGGTTAGGGTTAGGGTACTGGGTAGGGTATTGGTTAGGGTTAGGGTACTGGTTAGGGTTAGGGTACTGGTTAGGGTTAGGGTACTGGTTAGGGTTAGGGTACTGGTTAGGGTACGAGTTAGGGTACTGATTAGGGTACGGGTTAGGGTACTGGTTAGGGTACTGGGTAGGGTTAGGGTACTGGTTAGGGTAGGGGTTAGGGTACTGGTTAGGGTTAGGGTACTGGTTAGGGTTAGGGTACTGGTTAGGGTACAGGTTAGGGTACTGGTTAGGGTTAGTGTACTGATTAGGGTTAGGGTAATGGTTAGGGTACTTGTTAGGGTTAGGGTACTGGTTAGGGTTATGGTACTGGTTAGGGTTAGGGTTAGGGTACTGGTTAGGGTTAGGTTTAGGGTTACTTTTAGGGTTAGAGTTATTTTTAGGATTAGGGTTATTTTTAGGGTTATTTTTAGGGTTCTTTTTGGGTTAGGGTTAGGGTTATTTTTAGGGTTAGGGTTATTTTTAGGGTTATTTTTAGGGTTATTTTTAGGGTTATTTTTAGGGTTAGAGTTATTTTTAGGATTAGGGTTATTTTTAGGGTTATTTTTAGGGTTCTTTTTGGGTTAGGGTTAGGGTTATTTTTAGAGTTAGGGTTATTTTTAGGGTTATTTTTAGAGGTATTTTTAGGGTTATTTTTAGGGTTCGGGTTATTTTTAGGGTTCGGGTTATTTTTAGGGTTATTTTTAGGGTTATTTTTAGGGTTATTTTTAGAGGTATTTTTAGGGTTAGGGTTATTTTTAGGGTTATTTTTAGAATTATTTTTAAGGTTATTTTTAGGTTTATTTTTAGGGTTATTTTTTGGTTTTTTTTTAGGGTTAAGGTTAGGGTGAGGGTTATTTTTAGGGTAAGGGTTCAGGTTACTTTTAGGGTTGGGGTTATTTTTAGGGTTAGGGTTATTTTTAGGGTTAGAGTTATTTTTAGGGTTAGGGTTATTTTTAGGGTTATTTTTAGAGGTATTTTTAGGGTTAGGGTTATTTTTAGGGTTATTTTTAGAATTATTTTTAAGGTTATTTTTAGGTTTATTTTTAGGGTTATTTTTAGGGTTATTTTTAGGGTTATTTTTAGGGTTATGGTTATTTTTAGGGTTATGGTTATTTTTAGGGTTATTTTTAGGGTTAGGGTTTTGGTTACTTTTAGGGTTATTTTTAGGTTTTTTTTTAGGGTTAAGGTTAGGGTTAGGGTTATTTTTGGGGTTAAGGTTGGGGTTACTTTAAGGGTTAGGGTTATTTTTAGGGTTAGGGTTATTTTTAGGGTTAGGGTTATTTTTAGGGTTAGGGTTATTTTTAGGGTTATTTTTAGGGTTATTTTTTGGGTTAGGGTTAGGGTTATTTTTAGGGTTATTTTTAGGGTTATTTTTTGGGTTAGGGTTATTTTTAGGGTTATTTTTAGGGTTATTTTTAGGGTTATTTTTAGGGTTAGAGTTATTTTTAGGATTAGGGTTATTTTTAGGGTTATTTTTAGGGTTCTTTTTGGGTTAGGGTTAGGGTTATTTTTAGAGTTAGGGTTATTTTTAGGGTTATTTTTAGAGGTATTTTTAGGGTTATTTTTAGGGTTCGGGTTATTTTTAGGGTTCGGGTTATTTTTAGGGTTATTTTTAGGGTTATTTTTAGGGTTATTTTTAGAGGTATTTTTAGGGTTAGGGTTATTTTTAGGGTTATTTTTAGAATTATTTTTAAGGTTATTTTTAGGTTTATTTTTAGGGTTATTTTTTGGTTTTTTTTTAGGGTTAAGGTTAGGGTGAGGGTTATTTTTAGGGTAAGGGTTCAGGTTACTTTTAGGGTTGGGGTTATTTTTAGGGTTAGGGTTATTTTTAGGGTTAGAGTTATTTTTAGGGTTAGGGTTATTTTTAGGGTTATTTTTAGAGGTATTTTTAGGGTTAGGGTTATTTTTAGGGTTATTTTTAGAATTATTTTTAAGGTTATTTTTAGGTTTATTTTTAGGGTTATTTTTAGGGTTATTTTTAGGGTTATTTTTAGGGTTATGGTTATTTTTAGGGTTATGGTTATTTTTAGGGTTATTTTTAGGGTTAGGGTTTTGGTTACTTTTAGGGTTATTTTTAGGTTTTTTTTTAGGGTTAAGGTTAGGGTTAGGGTTATTTTTGGGGTTAAGGTTGGGGTTACTTTAAGGGTTAGGGTTATTTTTAGGGTTAGGGTTATTTTTAGGGTTAGGGTTATTTTTAGGGTTAGGGTTATTTTTAGGGTTATTTTTAGGGTTATTTTTTGGGTTAGGGTTAGGGTTATTTTTAGGGTTATTTTTAGGGTTATTTTTTGGGTTAGGGTTATTTTTAGGGTTATTTTTAGGGTTATTTTTAGGGTTATTTTTAGGGTTATTTTTAGAATTATTTTTAAGGTTATTTTTAGGGTTATTTTTAGGGTTATTTGTAGGGTTAGGGTTATTTTTAGGGTTATGGTTATTTTTAGGGTTATTTTTAGGGTTATTTTTAGGTTTTTCTTTTTAGGGTTAAGGTTAGGGTTAGGGTTATTTTTGGGGTTAGGGTTGGGGTTACTTTTAGGGTTCGGGTTATTTTTAGGGTTCGGGTTATTTTTAGGGTTATTTTTAGGGTTATTTTTAGGGTTATTTTTAGGGTTATTTTTAGAGGTATTTTTAGGGTTAGGGTTATTTTTAGGGTTATTTTTAGAATTATTTTTAAGGTTATTTTTAGGGTTATTTTTAGGGTTATTTTTAGGGTTAGGGTTATTTTTAGGGTTAGGGTTATTTTTAGGGTTATGGTTATTTTTAGGGTTAGGGTTAGGGTTATTTTTAGGGTTATTTTTAGGGTTATTTTTAGGGTTAGAGTTATTTTTAGGATTAGGGTTTTTTTTAGGGTTATTTTTAGAGGTATTTTTAGGGTTATTTTTAGGGTTAGGGTTACTTTTAGGGTTAGCGTTATTTTTAGGGTTAGGGTTATTTTTAGGGTTATTTTTAGGGTTAGGGTTAGGGTTACTTTTAGGGTTATTTTTAGGGTTATTTTTTGTTTTTTTTTTAGGGTTAAGGTTAGGGTGAGGGTTATTTTTAGGGTAAGGGTTCAGGTTAGTTTTAGGGTTAGGGTTATTTTTAGGGATATTTTTAGAGGTATTTTTAGGGTTATTTTTAGGGTTCGGGTTATTTTTAGCGTTAGGGTTATTTTTAGGGTTATTTTTAGGGTTATTTTTAGGGTTATTTTTAGAGGTATTTTTAGGGTTAGGGTTATTTTTAGGGTTATTTTTAGAATTATTTTTAAGGTTATTTTTAGGGTTATTTTTAGGGTTATTTTTAGGGTTAGGGTTATTTTTAGGGTTATGGTTATTTTTAGGGTTATTTTTAGGGTTAGGGTTAGGGTTACCTTTAGGGTTATTTCTAGGGTTATTTTTAGGGTTAGGGTTAGGGTTAGAGTTATTTTTAGGATTAGGTTTTTTTTAGGGTTATATTTAGGGTTATTTTTTGGGTTAGGGTTAGGGTTATTTTTAGGGTTAGGGTTATTTTTAGGGTTATTTTTAGGGTTATTTTTAGGGTTATTTTTAGAGGGTTTTTTAGGGTTAGGGTTATTTTTAGGGTTATTTTTAGAGGTATTTTTAGGGTTATTTTTAGGGTTAGGGTTACTTTTAGGGTTAGGGTTATTTTTAGGGTTAGGGTTATTTTTAGGGTTAGGGTTATTTTTAGGGTTAGGGTTATTTTTAGGGTTATTTTTAGGGTTAGGGTTAGGGTTACTTTTAGGGTTATTTTTAGGGTTATTTTTAGGGTTATTTTTAGAGGTATTTTTAGGGTTAGGGTTATTTTTAGGGTTATTTTTAGAATTATTTTTAAGGTTATTTTTAGGTTTATTTTTAGGGTTATTTTTTGTTTTTTTTTTAGGGTTAAGGTTAGGGTGAGGGTTATTTTTAGGGTAAGGGTTCAGGTTACTTTTAGGGTTGGGGTTATTTTTAGGGTTAGGGTTATTTTTAGGGTTAGAGTTATTTTTAGGGTTAGGGTTATTTTTAGGGTTATTTTTAGAGGTATTTTTAGGGTTAGGGTTATTTTTAGGGTTATTTTTAGAATTATTTTTAAGGTTATTTTTAGGTTTATTTTTAGGGTTATTTTTAGGGTTATTTTTCGGGTTATGGTTATTTTTAGGGTTATGGTTATTTTTAGGGTTATTTTTAGGGTTAGGGTTTTGGTTACTTTTAGGGTTATTTTTAGGTTTTTTTTTAGGGTTAAGGTTAGGGTTAGGGTTATTTTTGGGGTTAAGGTTGGGGTTACTTTTAGGGTTAGGGTTATTTTTAGGGTTAGGGTTATTTTTAGGGTTATTTTTAGGGTTATTTTTTGGGTTAGGGTTAGGGTTATTTTTAGGGTTATTTTTAGGGTTATTTTTTGGGTTAGGGTTATTTTTAGGGTTATTTTTAGGGTTATTTTTAGGGTTATTTTTAGGGTTATTTTTAGGGTTATTTTTAGAATTATTTTTAAGGTTATTTTTAGGGTTAGGGTTATTTTTAGGGTTAGGGTTAGGGTTATTTTTAGTGTTAGGTTTATTTTTAGGGTTATTTTTAGGGTTATTTTTAGGGTTATTTTTAGAGGTATTTTTAGGGTTAGGGTTATTTTTAGGGTTATTTTTAGAATTATTTTTAAGGTTATTTTTAGGGTTATTTTTAGGGTTATTTGTAGGGTTAGGGTTATTTTTAGGGTTATGGTTATTTTTAGGGTTATTTTTAGGGTTATTTTTAGGTTTTTCTTTTTAGGGTTAAGGTTAGGGTTAGGGTTATTTTTGGGGTTAGGGTTGGGGTTACTTTTAGGGTTCGGGTTATTTTTAGGGTTCGGGTTATTTTTAGGGTTATTTTTAGGGTTATTTTTCGGGTTATTTTTAGAGGTATTTTTAGGGTTAGGGTTATTTTTAGGGTTATTTTTAGAATTATTTTTAAGGTTATTTTTAGGGTTATTTTTAGGGTTATTTTTAGGGTTAGGGTTATTTTTAGGGTTATGGTTATTTTTAGGGTTATTTTTAGGGTTAGGGTTAGGGTTATTTTTAGGGTTATTTTTAGGGTTATTTTTAGGGTTATTTTTAGGGTTAGAGTTATTTTTAGGATTAGGGTTTTTTTTAGGGTTATATTTAGGGTTATTTTTTGGGTTAGGGTTAGGGTTATTTTTAGGGTTAGGGTTATTTTTAGCGTTAGGGTTATTTTTAGGGTTATTTTTAGGGTTATTTTTAGGGTTATTTTTAGAGGTATTTTTAGGGTTAGGGTTATTTTTAGGGTTATTTTTAGAATTATTTTTAAGGTTATTTTTAGGGTTATTTTTAGGGTTATTTTTAGGGTTAGGGTTATTTTTAGGGTTATGGTTATTTTTAGGGTTATTTTTAGGGTTAGGGTTAGGGTTACCTTTAGGGTTATTTCTAGGGTTATTTTTAGGGTTAGGGTTAGGGTTAGAGTTATTTTTAGGATTAGGTTTTTTTTAGGGTTATATTTAGGGTTATTTTTTGGGTTAGGGTTAGGGTTATTTTTAGGGTTAGGGTTATTTTTAGGGTTATTTTTAGGGTTATTTTTAGGGTTATTTTTAGAGGGTTTTTTAGGGTTAGGGTTATTTTTAGGGTTATTTTTAGAGGTATTTTTAGGGTTATTTTTAGGGTTAGGGTTACTTTTAGGGTTACGGTTATTTTTAGGGTTAGGGTTATTTTTAGGGTTAGGGTTATTTTTAGGGTTAGGGTTATTTTTAGGGTTATTTTTAGGGTTAGGGTTAGGGTTACTTTTAGGGTTATTTTTAGGGTTATTTTTAGGGTTATTTTTAGAGGTATTTTTAGGGTTAGGGTTATTTTTAGGGTTATTTTTAGAATTATTTTTAAGGTTATTTTTAGGTTTATTTTTAGGGTTATTTTTTGTTTTTTTTTTTTAGGGTTAAGGTTAGGGTGAGGGTTATTTTTTAGGGTAAGGGTTCAGGTTACTTTTAGGGTTGGGGTTATTTTTTAGGGTTAGGGTTATTTTTAGGGTTAGAGTTATTTTTAGGGTTAGGGTTATTTTTAGGGTTATTTTTAGAGGTATTTTTAGGGTTAGGGTTATTTTTAGGGTTATTTTTTAGAATTATTTTTAAGGTTATTTTTAGGTTTATTTTTTAGGGTTATTTTTAGGGTTATTTTTAGGGTTATGGTTATTTTTAGGGTTATGGTTATTTTTAGGGTTATTTTTTAGGGTTAGGGTTTTGGGTTACTTTTAGGGTTATTTTTAGGTTTTTTTTTTAGGGTTAAGGTTAGGGTTAGGGTTATTTTTGGGGTTAAGGTTGGGGGTTACTTTTAGGGTTAGGGTTTTTTTTTAGGGTTAGGGTTATTTTTAGGGTTATTTTTAGGGTTATTTTTTGGTTAGGGTTAGGGTTATTTTTAGGGTTATTTTTAGAATTATTTTTAAGGTTATTTTTTAGGTTTATTTTTAGGGTTATTTTTAGGGTTATTTTTCGGGTTATGGTTATTTTTAGGGTTATGGTTATTTTTTAGGGTTATTTTTAGGGTTAGGGTTTTGGTTACTTTTAGGGTTATTTTTAGGTTTTTTTTTTAGGGTTAAGGTTAGGGTTAGGGTTATTTTTGGGGTTAAGGTTGGGGTTACTTTTAGGGTTAGGGTTATTTTTAGGGTTAGGGGTTATTTTTAGGGTTATTTTTAGGGTTATTTTTTGGGGTTAGGGTTAGGGTTATTTTTTAGGGTTATTTTTAGGGTTATTTTTTGGGTTAGGGTTATTTTTAGGGTTATTTTTAGGGTTATTTTTAGGGTTATTTTTAGGGTTATTTTTAGGGTTATTTTTAGAATTATTTTTAAGGTTATTTTTAGGGTTAGGGTTATTTTTAGGGTTAGGGTTAGGGTTATTTTTAGTGTTAGGTTTATTTTTAGGGTTATTTTTAGGGTTATTTTTAGGGTTATTTTTAGAGGTATTTTTAGGGTTAGGGTTATTTTTAGGGTTATTTTTAGAATTATTTTTAAGGTTATTTTTAGGGTTATTTTTAGGGTTATTTGTAGGGTTAGGGTTATTTTTAGGGTTATGGTTATTTTTAGGGTTATTTTTAGGGTTATTTTTAGGTTTTTCTTTTTAGGTTAAGGTTAGGGTTAGGGTTATTTTTTGGGGTTAGGGTTGGGGTTACTTTTAGGGTTCGGGTTATTTTTAGGGTTCGGGTTATTTTTAGGGTTATTTTTTAGGGTTATTTTTCGGGTTATTTTTAGAGGTATTTTTAGGGTTAGGGTTATTTTTAGGGTTATTTTTAGAATTATTTTTAAGGTTATTTTTAGGGTTATTTTTAGGGTTATTTTTAGGGTTAGGGTTATTTTTTAGGGTTATGGTTATTTTTAGGGTTATTTTTAGGGTTAGGGTTAGGGTTATTTTTAGGGTTATTTTTAGGGTTATTTTTAGGGTTATTTTTAGGGTTAGGAGTTATTTTTAGGATTAGGGTTTTTTTTAGGGTTATATTTAGGGTTATTTTTTGGGTTAGGGTTAGGGTTATTTTTAGGGTTAGGGTTATTTTTAGCGTTAGGGTTATTTTTAGGGTTATTTTTTAGGGTTATTTTTAGGGTTATTTTTAGAGGTATTTTTAGGGTTAGGGTTATTTTTAGGGTTATTTTTTAGAATTATTTTTAAGGTTATTTTTAGGGTTATTTTTAGGGTTATTTTTAGGGTTAGGGTTATTTTTTAGGGGTTATGGTTATTTTTAGGGTTATTTTTAGGGTTAGGGTTAGGGTTACCTTTAGGGTTATTTCTAGGGTTATTTTTAGGGTTAGGGTTAGGGTTAGAGTTTATTTTTAGGATTAGGTTTTTTTTAGGGTTATATTTAGGGGTTATTTTTTGGGTTAGGGTTAGGGTTATTTTTAGGGTTAGGGTTATTTTTAGGGTTATTTTTAGGGTTATTTTTAGGGTTATTTTTAGAGGGTTTTTTAGGGTTAGGGTTATTTTTAGGGTTATTTTTAGAGGTATTTTTAGGGTTATTTTTAGGGTTAGGGTTACTTTTAGGGTTACGGTTATTTTTAGGGTTAGGGTTATTTTTAGGGTTAGGGTTATTTTTAGGGTTAGGGTTATTTTTAGGGTTATTTTTAGGGTTAGGGTTAGGGTTACTTTTAGGGTTATTTTTAGGGTTATTTTTAGGGTTATTTTTAGAGGTATTTTTAGGGTTAGGGTTATTTTTAGGGTTATTTTTAGAATTATTTTTAAGGTTATTTTTAGGTTTATTTTTAGGGTTATTTTTTGTTTTTTTTTTTAGGGTTAAGGTTAGGGTGAGGGTTATTTTTAGGGTAAGGGTTCAGGTTACTTTTAGGGTTGGGGTTATTTTTAGGGTTAGGGTTATTTTTAGGGTTAGAGTTATTTTTAGGGTTAGGGTTATTTTTAGGGTTATTTTTAGAGGTATTTTTAGGGTTAGGGTTATTTTTAGGGTTATTTTTAGAATTATTTTTAAGGTTATTTTTAGGTTTATTTTTAGGGTTATTTTTAGGGTTATTTTTAGGGTTATGGTTATTTTTAGGGTTATGGTTATTTTTAGGGTTAGGGTTATTTTTAGGGTTAGGGTTAGGGTTATTTTTAGGGTTAGGGTTAGGGTTAGGGTTATTTTTAGGGTTAGGGTTATTTTTTAGGGTTAGGGTTAGGGTTATTTTTAGGGTTAGGGTTAGGGTTATTTTTAGGGTTAGGGTTATTTTTAGGGTTAGGGTTATTTTTAGGGTTAGGGTTATTTTTAGGGTTAGGGTTAGGGGTTAGGGTTATTTTTAGGGTTAGGGTTAGGGTTATTTTTAGGGTTAGGGTTAGGGTTAGGGTTAGGGTTAGGGTTAGGGTTAGGGTTAGGGTTAGGGTTAGGGTTAGGGTTAGGGTTATTTTTTAGGGTTAGGGTTATTTTTAGGGTTAGGGTTATTTTTAGGGTTAGGGTTTAGGGTTATTTTTAGGGTTAGGGTTAGGGTTAGGGTTAGGGTTATTTTTTAGGGTTAGGGTTAGGGTTAGGGTTATTTTTAGGGTTAGGGTTAGGGTTAGGGTTAGGGTTAGGGTTAGGGTTAGGGTTAGGGTTAGGGTTATTTTTAGGGTTAGGGTTAGGGTTATTTTTTAGGGTTAGGGTTAGGGTTAGGGTTAGGGTTAGGGTTAGGGTTAGGGTTAGGGTTAGGGTTAGGGTTAGGGTTAGGTTAGGGTTAGGGTTAGGGTTAGGGTTAGGGTTAGGGTTAGGGTTAGGGTGGTTAGGGTTAGGGTTAGGGTTAGGGTTAGGGTTAGGGTTAGGGTTAGGGTTAGGGTTAGGGTTAGGGTTAGGGTTAGGGTAGGTTAGGGTTAGGGTTAGGGTTAGGGGTTAGGGTTAGGGTTAGGGTTTAGGGTTAGGGTTAGGGTTAGGGTTAGGGTTAGGGTTAGGGTTAGGGTTAAGGGTTAGGGTAGGGTTAGGGTTAGGGTTAGGGTATAGGGTTAGGTTTTAGGGTTAAGGGTTAGGGTTAGGGTTAGGGTTAGGGTTAGGGTTAGGGTTAGGGTTTAGGGTTAGGGTTAG